>VXBN01011193.1:2658526-2723016 GCA_013397395.1 Sinosuthora webbiana
GGCCGCTGCCCGCCCCTCTCGCCCCTCCTGTCGGGGGTGTGGGGGAGGCACGTTCCGGGGAGCCTCACCCGGAGCCGCTGAAGACACCTGGGTGCGCCCGGGCTGAGCCTGTGCGGCAGCACGACTGCCCCGCCTCAAGTCTGGGGATGCTCGGGATCTAAATCCCGCCCTAGGTATCGGCATAGGATGCCTGGTCCCTTGCGGGACAGTTGGTGGGGCTTTCGCCGAGTCCCAAGTCCGTGAATTAACCCTGGGCATCCTCCTCGTCTTCCAGAGCTCTAGCTTCTCCCTGTGCATGGAGGAGCCGATGGCTGTTCGGGGATTGACTGGGGATATTTCATTCCTAAACTCAGCTCCCCGTTCCTAAGCTCAGCGCCCCATTCCTGAGCGCAGCCCCTTGCCCTGCTGTCCACCTGCTCCATCACACGTCTTTGTGGTTTGGCACACCAGCTCCACGGGATGAGTGTTCATTAGGGCTGGAGCGACCCACTGCTCCATCTCCCCAGGCCACTCCAGCCCTGCTGACAAGGGTTTGACAGAGGGGACATGGCAGAAGAGCTGCTCTGGTGTTTGCACAGCACTGCATTCCCATCCCTGTGCAGCCATGTGGGCACAGATTGGGTTGGATAGTCCCAACGCACCCTATTCCCAGCACTGCCCCATAGGGTAGGCACCTTTTGGGATGAATGGCACTGCCAGGACACTGCTTGGGTTTCCCCATCTCAGTGCTTGAACCTTCTTCAGTCCAGCAAGTTGCCCAGTGATGCCAGGATTGTCCATTGTATTTGTACTTCTTTCTCCCAGGCACTGATGGTGGCTTCTCCCTCCTCAATTCTGTGCCAAATGGATAAAGGCAGGTAGGAAGAAATGCAGCAACAGGCTGAAGAAGAAACCACTCACTGTCACCACAGCCCCATAAAGGGGCGCAGCAAGACAGTAGCTGGCCCAGTGCTCTGGCTACAGGACTGGATGGATGCAGAGAGGAACTCTCAGCAGCTCCAGGCACTGAGAGAGTACTGTGGCTCACAGCAGTCTGAGGGACTGCTTTTTTGCATCACAAAACCCAGCTTTCCTCAAAGTTTGGGTTTTGCTCAGATGCGAGACACAGGGAAATTATAGGATATGGGAACAGGCAAAGAAGGAAAAAATATTTGGTGGTGAAATCAGGTTCCTCAGTTTCTGCATCTGTGCATCTCCCATGACAGAAGTTACCCCAGAAAGATGTTTGCCATGTGAGCTGGGCATTCCCAGAGGTGCCCTTCCCTCCATGCCTGTGTGCAAGGCGAGGTGCCAGTCAGGTGATGTCCCTGCCATGTCTCTCTAAAGCTCTGAAACTAAAGCATCTTTTACCCATCTCCCTGAAGTTGCCTAATACAGGTGGGGGTTATGCTCAAACAGGGGAGCAGCAAATTGCAAATATGCTGCTTTTTGAGGTGGGGACAAGGGGAACCATCACATCCTTGACCTCTTCAGGATAAAAACTATAGGCCAGTGCTCAGGGTACCAGGCTTGGATTAGAGATAAAAGTTCAATTCTTTTGTCATTTGCAGCTGCCCTGACTATGTGGGAGAAGATCAAGCCCAAGTTCAGGTTTCTGAGTGCCTAAATCCTCTGCAAAGTCATGGGGAACCTTGACAATAGAGTTAGACACCTCAGTCCCCAAGAGGAATTTGCCTTGGATTTTTCAGATTTTCCCTACTTCCCCCAGAGAGGTTAGCTTTGCTTATAAGTGCAGGTGAACCATGAACCAGCTCAGCTGTAAAATGAAGGTGAAATTTTGCCCTTGCTTGTCAAGTATCTGTTCACTGTGGCAGATGAAGAGGGATGAGGGCACTGCTGTCCAGTGAGGCCACTGAGTCCAGGTCAAAGTGGCAATTCAAGCGCTACTTTTTTGCCACCTTCCAACTTTATCACTTGGTTGGGCAAAATGGGACACATTATTCTGGTTATTCTGCTTCCCAGTCTGTGTCATGGGGGCCTGAGGGCAATCTGGCTGTACTGCCCTTGGCCAAGCAGATCCAACCTCTTCAAGGGCTTATTTTGTTTCTCATTCTGGCCCCAGGGTTTGTGTTCCCCTTCCACCTACTGATGCATGGTGATAAGTGGTGATTTTGGTGCTAGAAGAACAAATATATCAAGAAAAAATATTATCTGCCATCTTGTCTTTCAGTAGAATTGCAAGGACCTGGTGAATCATGCTGTTATGCTCCCAAGGAAAAGACTTTCTTTCTGCTGAAGTAAAAGTATTGCTTCAATTTTCTCTCATGTTATTTATTTTCCAGTGTGTGTTTCCACATGCGTTTCAAATTTTTTTTTCCTGTTCAATTCCATTTTGATTTGATAAACTGGTAAGTGGCCGCAAAGGATGGCAGATTGGAAAGGGAGTTTGGAGAGGGAGTTCTCTAACCCCTTGTGGTTTGATACATCTGATAACCTCTGGGGAGCTGTGTCTACCCTGGAGGGCAAGGCAACTGCCACTCAAGCTTCTCCCCTTTGCAGCTCAAAGATTTTAATAAATTTCATATGTACTTAGTAATTTGTTTATTTATATATTTTATTAAAATATATTGTTCCCTCAATTTGGGAATAGTTACAATATTTTAATATTTCTTTGTGTGTTTGTTTGTTTTATGTCATACTTCTAAGGAATTTTGGGAAGGAAAGAAGCTAATTTTTCACCCCTTTTGGTTCTAACCTGCTCAACTAGGACCAAGTGCCACCAGAGCTCCAGTTGTAAGGTCAGCAGATATGACATGACAGTGATATCTATTTCCAGGATATGACAGTGCCATCTCTGTTCACTGCCTCCCACCTGCTTCTCCCTGGTAGCCATGGATTCAGGAGACCCATATTATCCACATAATGGATAATCCCATGTCTCTTATACCCTGCTAGGGAAAGCAAACACCTCTCATGGACATCCCAAGCATTTTGGTGAGCTACATGGGAAGGGAGAAGCATTTCCAGGTGCCACCATGGCTTGGTCCTTAGCAGCTCCCTGCATCACTCAGCATCCCTGCACCATCCCAAAGAGCTGCTGGCTGGGGAGCTCTGAGCAATTGCTACTGACAGACCTGGGGCTGGACCCCTGAGGCCCTGCAGCAGGGATGTAGCCATCCCAAACCACGAGCACACCCGGGTATTGATGCTCGTTACATTTGCAGCCAACCATGCGTGTAATCCCACAGATTCCAAATGCTGCAAGCAAACAAATAATTGTCCCACTCCGCCTGACACTGCGGCAACCCCAAATGCCTGCACACAATTCCACTTCTTGCTGTCACTGCTGCTTTCAACAGTGGCTGATGGGCAGCCAGAGGGTTCCAGCCCCGTTAACACCACCTCTGGGGATGGCACAAATAGCTGCCCTGCAATGCGGAGACCACAGCAAGAGCTGAATCAAGAAATCAGAATACACTGCACAGAAACTTCCACCCAGGCAAATTTAGTAAATAAAAGCCACAAAGCCTTTGACATAAAAGATGTCCTTACCATACCTCAGGTAGAGAATACCCTCTCTCTTCTTGGTAGTCACAGGCTTTACCTGCCCTGCAGAGATTTCTAGCTACTGGGCAGAGGCATGTCCTCTTGCAGCATTGGAGCACCACTTCCTAAATCACGTCTGCAGAAGGTTTTTAAGTAATCATGTAACCTGGCAGTCAGTAAACTCAGCTCCAGTAAACCTGGAGCCCCAAAGAAACACATCCTGCTAAATAATTAGCCACTGTTAAGATTTCTACCACGACAACTGTCCACATTTATCAGATCGCCTCTGATACACATTTCATAGGCAGCATTGTATTTGGAAGCAGCAGAAATATCTCTGCACATCTGTTTTTCCAGTTCTGCCAAAGAGCTTTCATTTTTCTCTAATAACTTGACCTCTTTGGTTTCTGGCAGAAGACAGCTAAGCAGAGCACTCGCTCTCTGGATTCGCTCCAGTGTGGGATGAGGTCAGGACAACAAAGAAAAAAAAAAACAGCTGGATGGTTATGAAGCAGTGGGAAGAAACAGGGCAGGGACCAGGACTTTTTCTTTCCTTCCCTTTTATATCCAATGGGATTTCGTTTCTGGGCGTGTTTATTCCCCAGGCAGACAGTATCACCAAAGCAGTATTTCCTGCAAGCCGCTGTTGTGGGGAACCTCCTCCAGCAGCTGACCATGCCCAGGGTGCACTTATAAATAGCACAGCCAGCTAATTCCTCCCCTGGTCGGCTGTCGGCAAATGTGAGGCGCAGGTCCTAGGGGTTTCCACTGATATATTGCATCTCCCATACATATTCATCTGGAGTTTGGCAGGGTGAGGTTCATAGCCCCCACTCCCACCTTATTTTTCCATTTCATCACACTCTTATTACTCTGCCCAGGACTTTCTGCGCTGGGGGCTTTCACCTTGCATTTTTTATTCAGCCTGCTTCCTTTTTTTTCTGATATTCAACTAAATCGTCTTTAAGCAAGTGGCAAGCAGAAAAAAAATGCCAGTGGGGTGGGAAGGAGGTGGAAAAGGGAGGAGGGATGAGGAAATGGAAAATGGGGAGAAGATGTGCCAAGCACGGGAGAGACAGAAAAGCAGTCTGCATATGTTCCTCTGTTGGGATAGTTTTTCTCTCCCTGATCTCACTTTCTCCATAGCCAGAAATTCCACCTCGGGATTTGCCAAAGCAAAAATGTAGCATTTCTCTGCTGGGACACAAAGCAAGTGTGAAATGTTCTGTTTTAATCATTTACAGAACAAAAGTAACACAAAAATCACCATCTGATTCATATCTGCTGAAATTCAGCAGCTTAAGCTGCGGGAGAGAAGATGAAGAAAGGAAAGGGTGGTTTGGTTTTTTTGTTTTTTTTCTTCTGGTTAGTCACTGTTAACTTAAGACAAGAAGGACCCCACTGGATTATTGCAAAGTTTAAGAGCTCCTAGTGTCCTCTCCAGTAGGTGATTGCAGAGAAAATAACGTGGAACATTACAAGTGCTGTTTCCTCTAGGACATGATCCCATTTCCCTTCCTGAGCCAGAGGTTTTAGCTGCATCATCAAGTTTGAGAGTCCTTCATGGACCTTTCTCCCGTAATGTTTTCTAATCACCTTTTGAGCCCATTCATACTTTTGGCACCCTGGACATTCTGTGGCAGCAAGCTGCACAGAGGAACTCTGTGCTGAGTGAAGACATACTTCCTTTGGGCTGCTTTAAGCCTTTCCCTCTTTCACGGAGTCTCAGACTGACTGAGGTCAGAAGGGGCTCTGCAGGTCATCTGGTCTAACCACCCTGCTCAGGCAGGACCACCTAGAACCCGTTTCCCAGGACCATGTCCAGATGGCTTTGGAATAACTCCCAAGGATGGAAAGTCCACAACCTCTCTGAGAAATATGTGTCAGTGTACAGTCACCGTCACAGAAAAAAACTGTTTCCTGATATGCAGAGGGAACCTCCCATGTTTCTGTTAGTGCCCATTGCCTCTGGTCCTGGCACTGTGCACCACTGAAAAGAGCCTGATTATAACCTCTTTTCAACCTTCCAACAGGTATTTATACACATTGACGAAATCCCCAAAGCCATTCCTTCTCTATGCTGAGACTCAGCTCTCTCAGCCTTTTCTCACAGGAGAAGTGGCACAGTCCCTTCTTTGTTGGACTACATCCACAATGTCCATGTCTCTCTTACTCTTATTTATTTTTATGCCATTCATAATTCTTGTACTGCTACTGTACCTTCCTTCAGGCATTTCTTTTCCACCTAATTCAGCTGTAGTTTATTCAGAGTCTGCTTGCATGGAAGCTGCTCTTTCCCTCAGTCACTTTTGCCTCCCTTGCCAGGTACTTCTCCAGGGAATGTCAGAAACGTTCTTACTGCACAAGGTACAGGTGTGCCATGCACTGACTTAAACAGCAGCAGACCACAGAAAAGTTTTCAAAGGTTGGGCATGGCAAAGCAGAGCACAAATCTTTAAGACAAGGAGAGAAAGAAGAGCTAGGAAAGGATTTCCCATTCATTCCATCATTGGAAGCTTTGGAATCACTAAAATTTTTGCAAACATGTAAAAAAGGAGAGTATGAGTAACATCCAGCACAGATTCAGCAAGAACAGAGCTGTCAGACTCATCTGACCTGCTGGGATGAGCTGATAAAACTGGTAGATGATCGAGAAGGTGCAGATGGTGTATGTGTTGGTGTATGAGTGACTTCTGGTACCGTGTCATATGGTGTCACTATACACAAGATAAGAACACCTGGGCTACAATAAAATACGAAAAGATGGATGCTTGACTGGTCAAAACTTTTCTTAGAGGTTAGTTACTCATGGTATGATGTGATGCAAATAACCTCTCGTGAATCTGGTCCCAATCAGCGTTTCCACAACTAATGCAAAATCCAAGCACAGCTTTTTACATTTGCAGTCAACAGCAAGCTGGGGCAAGCTGACAGAAAGCTGGACACAGGACTAGACGTCAAGGAAGACACGATGAGTGGGAAAAAAGGGATACACTCCACTCATCCTCCATTGGATGCCCCCCTTCAGCCCCTGCAGAGTGGGCAAGAAACTCTCAATCTGACCCATGGAAGGCCAAAAGGCCTTTCCTGCTCATGTCTGCCTTTGGCTTAAATGATGAAAATCTGGAAACTCTGGGGAAACAGTGGAAACACTGAGGAAACCCTTCCAGGGCAGCAAAGCACTGGGGTGAGTTGCCTGGGAAAACTGCTAGGATGAGTTGGTCCTGCACGCAGGGTGATGGGTGAACAGGAGATGCAATCCCTGCCTCCAGGCAGAAGTGGGGGTGTATCTGTCTTTCTGAAGTCCTGCTCACACCTGCCTTTCTGTGATTTTTATCATGATGATGCTTTAGTACAATATTGGTGTTTTGTCTCAGCATGTTGTTATTATAATACTCCTTTATATGCTGCTCCTCTACTAATAACTCCTGCTGTTCAGGTGGTTGGTTTGACCAGGGCTGAGTATTTTTGACCTGGTATTTTGATTTTTTGTTTACACAATCAATCCACAGCATAAATGCAAGGTGCTGCTGGGATGGTCTTGTCCTCTACCTCTCCAACCTGTGCTTGGTCTTGCCACCTGTCTTACCTGGGACTGCAAACCAGACAGCTGTGCCTGACTTAGGTCAGGGGACTGATCCAGCTGAAAACTCACCAGCTGGGAGGAAGGCAAGTGGAGAAATCATTTTTCCATTATTTGTTCTGCTATCTCATATCCTTCGTCTGTCTTGTCTACCTTGGATGGAATAATCACATCTTGTGCTATGTTTGGAAAGCAGAGTGGAATTGTAAGGTGATACAAGCACTGGTTTGGATAATCTCTTCCAGACTGAGGGATGTCTAAACTCTTGTGCAGAGAAAAGTGGTGTCCAAGGAGTTCCTCCTAAAATCGACCACAACTTGTTATTTGGGACAGGGAGCCTTTTCTTTGTCACTAAATAGTAAGATCTGGAGGGTTTGGCAAGGTTAGGCACATGCCACTGAGGAAAGACTCTGTTCATGGAATAAGAGAAAGAATACCAAGAGGATAAAAGGACCTGGTCTGAGTTCTGTCACAGAAAATGCATTTTAAAGTTATTTGATGTGTTTTAACCACAATCAGGTAATGAATGAGGCAGACAAAGGAAGGCTCTTGGCTTTACTCCCACTCCCTGTTAAGACACTCCTCTGGGCGAATGCATGTCAGAGCAGTCTCTATCCTGACACCAAGTGGAGAGAGTTCACACCGACTACTTCAAATGTGATCCAGTGTGTATCCTCACTGGCAGGAGGACAACCCCTCGATGTGCCATCCATTCTAGAACCAATGAGGCACCACAGAGTTTTTAAGCATTTTTGTATTTCTACAAATTTTTTTTCAAGAACTTGTCTCTTAGCAGCAGAAATACACATTAGAGATAGTTATACTTGATAAAAAACACTCTCTGGGCTCCTGCAGTTTTACCCTTCGATCCCAAGTTTCCAACAGTGCCATACATGGTGAGTACCCAGTGGGTGCATGTGGATCATCTTTACTGGCGTCAAGGCGGGTTTCAAGAGCATCAGGGTAGTCACAGACTCACAGAAAGGCTGAGTTTAACTGGGATATCTGGAGTTCATCTGGTCCAATCGCCTGCTCAAGCAGGGCTACCTACAGCCCATTTCTCAGGTCCATGTCTAGAGAGCTTTTTAGTATCTCTACGTATGGGGAGTTTCTTGCCCTGAAAATGAAGAGGAGGGTTCCTTTTCCTTGTGAGGAAGGGCCAGTGCTCGGTCATGTCAAGATGCACATTGCAGTGTGCTGGAGCAGTTCTCACCATGCTGCCGAAGGGCAAGGCAGGGTACCTAGTCCTGGGACTGGCATATCTCCCAGCACATCTTATTTCACACTTTCCAGCATACTCTTCTCAGGAGGGGTTGGGAGCTGGTCAGCACTGGGCTCCTCAGTACAAGAGAGACGTGGAGCTCCTGGAGCAGATACAGCAGAGGGCTATAAAGAGGATTAAGGGACTGGAGCATCTCTCTTACAAGGATTGGCTGAGGGCCTGTTCAGCCTCGTGAAGAGATGACTGAGAGGTGACCTTATCAATATCTATGAATATCTGAAGGGAGGGTGTCAAGAGGATGGAGCCAGGCTCTTCTCAGTGAAGCCAAGCAGTAGCACAAGCCACAACAGGCAGAAACTGATGCACAGGAAGTTCCACCTGAATATGAGGAAAAACTTCTTTACTGTGTGGGTGACCAAGCACTGGAACAGACCAAGAGAGATTGGGGGATCTCCCTCAGTGGAGATATTTTGGATCTGGATGCAACTCTGTGCAATTGATGGCACTTGAGCAGGGAGTTTGGACCAGATGACCCCACTGCGGTCCCTTCCAGCCTTATCCATTTTGTGTCATTTTCCTCTTTCCATGTATATCAGACTTCCAGTGCTGGGTGGCCAAAATCCCTCCTTCAGAAGTTTCCCATCCTGCAGCTCAAGTCCTCACCACACCTTACCTAGAACACCTCTAACTCATCCTGAGAATCAACCTCTTTTGACCTTGGCCCTGGGATTAAGGGGAGATCACTGCCAGATGAGGCTTCCCCATGGGTACAGCCTCTGAAGCCTTCAGTTTCCATTGCTCATTTGAGGTTGTTTTCTCTCTGAATGTCTTACTCTTCTCTCTTGCTTTACTCATCTCTACTTCTGCCTCCCCGGTGAAGAAAAATCCCTCATCATTTTGCAAGGTGCCAGAAAGTCACAGAAACTCCAGTACCAGCTGCTGCCTAAGCCTCAAACCCCCAGCCAAGAAAAAACATCATCCTATAGTGCTCTGCACCAGAAGGGTAACAGTTTTTCTCCTGGGGGAAGAAACCCTGCATCAATTTAACACAGAAACTTATCAAACACATCTAGCGTCAAGCTATTCTATCTCTCTGATGGATGACATTCAAAAACAGCACAGAAAGAAGGCGTTGGTGCTGATAAATTTAAAAGCATTTAGCAGCTGCCCTGTTGTCATTTCCTAATTACTCAACATAAAAATCAGGCAGAGGAAAATGGTCATGCATGGACTTACCCAGCTGATCCAGAGCAAAGAGGGCTGGGGCACCTTCCGAGAGCTCATTGTCTGAGGGAAGAAGAACAAATGCTAGGGAAGTCAGCTGGAGAGGTAGATGAGGACAGATGGGGTGACAACGCTGTTTTAATCACACTGTAGATAAGCCCCTGCTCAGCTTGCTTCCAGTTCACCCCGACAGCTTTCATGTGCGTGTCGTGGGTTGTCTTTTAATTCAGCTGTTACTGAAAAGCCTCACAACTAGCTCAAGACAGAGGCTTGTCAGGATGAACCTGAAGAGTAGAAGCTCCACTGCCGCATCTGTACCCTCCCTGGGATCCCCAGTAGTTCTCCCCATTTTGTCCATACCACAGCTCTTCACTCCCTTTCTTCAATTTACCCAGTGCCAGGAGCACCCTGCCTGCAGCAAAGCTTTCCTGTATGCTACAGTCTCCTCCAACAACAGCAGCTGGAGAAGATTTAACCAGCAGGAACAGGAATTATTCAGAGGCTGACCAAACCTTTGAGTCACCTGATAACAGCACTGCAGTAACTCAGTGCCTGTGACAGGTGAGACCACAGGCTCTGGAAATCCCTGAGCTGGTGGCATCTTTCACCAAAAACTTGTCAGAGTTAATTTTGCATCCCATAAATGAGCCCACCCAATCTTGTCTGCTCCCAGCTGCAGAGCACAGCACACACAGATCCCTCACTGCCAGTAAGATCCACAATCACACAGGAACATGTGACCAAATGCTGAGTTCCATTTGTCCCTTGAAGGTTGCGGGGATTTTGCTATTTTCAAACATTTCTTGCAGTGTCAAAAGTTCTGCTAAATTGAAAAACCCAATGCAAATTTTAAAAACTTTGAATTGCAGAGGGTGGGGTGTTTGTGGCAGTTTTTGTTGTTTTTTTTTTTCCTCTACGATTCATGGGTTTTTTTCGATGAATGGGTTTGACTCAAAAAACTTTTGGTCTAGAATCTGTGAATCCCTGTATTCCTAGGGGCTCCAGGAGGACATTTGAGAAGGGCAGGTGCATGATGCCCTACAGCAATCCCATACCTGTGCCCTTTCTAAGAGATCTAGCTCCTGTTATAAAATGCTCTTAGGCCCAACGGTTAGAAAAAGTTGAGCCATGAGTTTAGGATAGCAACGGGCTGCATACAAAACAAAAAGCCAGTGTATATCCACATTCAATTGTTCAACTGGTTTGGATTTCTGTGAACTCCTGGTGGCAGTGACTGCTATCCTCTACTTTACAGACACAAGCATGGTGCAATCCTGAAGTCTACAGGCATTTAACCAATACAGTTATAAACAGTAACACAGATCATGCACATAGCAAAGACTTTTAAGAAACAATAGAAGCAGAGATTGTTATAATGGGGGAAAAGAGTGGACTGCAGAAAGCATCCCTGTTCCCCTGTGCTGTTCCCCTGGAGACACCCTGGGCTGGGCACCTGCAGAAGCAACAACTGTTCTATCATAAGGATGTTGCCCAGTGGTGCCTTGCTGGCGTTACTGAACCCAGGGCTCAAAAGCATAAATCTACTTATGGGTTCAAAAGCATAAAACTACTTATGTAATTCAGCTCTCACAGAAAGGGAGGCAATGCCACATCTTGGTTTGTCCCTTTCCCTTCCCCCAGCATCTGGGCTATCAGCGGGAAGCCAAGGGAAACAGATGGAGATAAGCGAGCGCTTTACCAAAGCAAAGTGTTTCCTTTCCCAAGGTGCTGCCATCTGGAAGGCTGTGGGTGTATTTTGGTTTTAGTCTGGGGCACAGTACATCCCAGACAAAGAAGGAACTGCCCAGGGAGGGACAGCTTGTGCTGGCCCAGGGGACAGGGACCTCTGGTAAAAAAGATGACCTGGTGCACTTGTGGCTGGAGCAAGGAGCACTTTGTGGCTGCTCCTGCCAAATGTTCAAATGGGGATTAAAAAGCCGGTAAGAGCAGCTGACTGGAATTTAGGTAGAGATGAATCGATAGAGGAAATAGAACTACTGGCTACTCGTTGCATCTGCACCAAGTGCTTTCCTGAAAGAGGGAATTTCTAGAGAGCAAAGGACCCTTAGGGGTGGGACATCTTGTGTCTGGCTAAGGTGGGCTGAAGCGTTGAACAGTCCTTGCACAGGGAGCGCCAGTTGGGGCAGCCCCCCTGTCATTGCCAGGACAGCATGTATCCCTGCAGCCAACCTGAATTTTCCCACAAAAATATGATTGAAGAGAATATTTTATGACTTCTCTTGTCACTCCTTCCCAACCATGGTCATCTGCAGGGTCCTACTAGTGGAGGGTGAGTGTGGTTGTATCTAGCACAAGTGGCACATTAACTGGCCAAAAGATGGGTCTTGGGGCCATCTTTTTTTTTTTCTTTCTTTTTTTTTTTTTAAGTCCACTCCAAAGAAGGAAAACAAGCTGCAGACCAAGTGGCTGTGTCAGTGTCACAGTTTGAATCTGACCTTTCCCACCTTCATACCAAGTACTGCCTGGCTCTGGACACAGCCCAGCAAAACCCCTGGGACCACTGCAAGCACAGTGAACAGCAGCAGCACATTGGGAAGACTCTCAGCACTTTCCCTGGGTGGATTAAGAGCCAGCAGTCATATCCTACCTCCTTTCACATTGGAAAAGGGGTGGATCCCACCATGAGACAACCAGTTTGTTTCATCCAGCTTCCAGTTTTCACCAGGGTCCATCTCTGATCCACAGCATCAAAGATCTGCTTGCAATGCCTCCTGCTTCTCTCTCTGGGGAATAACCAAAAGATACTCTGAGCATCTGCCATGCTGCTAGGCCACAGACAGCTGCTGAGAGGTTCACCTCAGCAAAGGAAAAATCTCATCAATATTTCAGGAAAAAAAGAAAATAATTCTTTAAAAATTGAGAAAAAACCCACACAGCTCACAAGGAACTCTTGGACCAAGATGTTGCTCTCTCTACTCAACTTTTCAACAAGCCTCCCCACTGCATCAAAAGGCCACCCACACTTGGACCTCTTAAATTTCTGTTATCAGTCCAACCAGCACTTAGAAATTCCTAATCCATCATGATAGTTGCAGGACTGGTGTTTTACCTCTGGGGTGATGTGGGGTGATGTTTCACACTGGACTCCGTAGGGGATGTCTTGGCTTTACATGCCCAGCCATCATGTGGCAAGTGAGGGAAGTGGGCAGGCTTGCTGGCCCTTGTTCCCACATCCCAGCTCCTCCATGGATGGGAGTTGCAGTCTGGAAGTTACAGTCAGATATACATGCCAAGGCAATGCTACCATTGCCCACTTGGCTCTCACAGCAGCTCCAGCCCCGGAGCAGTGCCTGTGAGCCACCAGGGAAGGATGGGGATTACTGAGCAGTTAACACGAGAGCTATCCACCCTAAAATGTTCCTTTCTGGTGTAGACACTAAATTATTTTCCTGACTATCAGTTGTTCAGTGCAACCCACAGGTTTGTTGCACCTGGGAATCCTCATGGAGACATTTTCCTTCCCTTGACTCCTTGGACCCATGCATCGGGGCCATCCCAGATGTGAGCAAAGACTCTGAGAATAATTCATGGAGAGCTGCCCTGAGGAGGACCTGATGTTCTCATGGATGAAAAGCTGGACATGAATCAATGGTGTGTGCTCACAGCCCAGAAAGCCAACCTCATTCTGGGCTGCATCCAAAGCAGCGTGGGCATCAGGCCTGGGAGGGGATTCTGCCCCTCTGCTCTGCTCTCATGAGACCCACCTGCAGTGCTGTGTCCAGCTCTGGAGTCCTCAGCAAAAGAAGGATATGAACCTGTTGGAGGGAATCAAAAGGAGGGCCCTGAAGATGATCAGAGGACTGGAGTGTCTCTCCTGTGGAGGAAGACAGACTGAGAAAGCTGGGGTTGCTCAGCCTGGAGAAGAGAAGGCTCCAAGGAGGCCATATAACACCTTCCAGTACTTAAAGGTGGCTTATAAAAAGGTTTCGATATTAGGAAGAAATTCTTTACTGTGAGGGTGGCGAGGCACTGGAACAGGTTGCCCAGCTGGCAGTCTTCAAGACCAGACTGGGTGGGGCTTTGAGCAACCTGGTCTAGTGGGTGGCACCCATGCCCACAGCAGGGGTGTTGGAACTAGATGATCTTTAAGGTCCCTGGAAACCAAGCAATTCTGTGATTCTATGGTTCTGTGATCCCTGGTGGGGTAGCACATACATGAATTTAATGCATCCTTAGGCTTTCAGGATTACATGGATTTGGAAGGGAATAGAGTGCTTGCAGTATCAGCAACCTTTAGTTTATTAAGGAAGCATATAACAGTGTTGTGAAGCAACAAGTTTTTGCCTCTGTTGGAAGATGCTGAAGAGGAGGGGACAAGAATTTTCCCTAGCACTGTCTGAGGCAAACCCAGACCCCAAATGGCAGCAATGGAGCTGATATCATGGTGAGGTGAGTCCCATGAGAACCCACCACACTGGCAGCTGGTCATCACTACTCAGCCTCTGATTTTCTTTGTCATTATTTGTAGGAATTTTTTACAAATTAATGCTGTCACAACCCTAATTCAGGGCTCTCCTGGGAGGAATGGGCAGATAGCAAAGGAGGGACACCATCACACCAGCACCATCTCCTTAGGAAGTGAGGCCAAGAAAGAGATGGATGGTGTCCTGTCTCCACAGGGAAGCAAAGCATGGCTGAGCCATCCCACTGCACTTCTCAAGCACTGGTACCTCTCAGCTACCATCTTGCTGTCAGGGGCTGCAGAAAGGGGCAGCATCCCCATGCCGAGGTATTTGGCTCCCAGTGGCTCCCAGCATGGCACAGCCCAAGCCCCTGCCTCAGCCCACTGTCTCACCAGCATGAACTGGGAGTGTGCTGGTGCTGGTGTCCCCAACTGGCCAGACCTGCAAGAAGTCGTCTCACACATTCTCTTGCTCAACACCTTAATTGAGTGGAATTAAATACTTGTCCATATATGTTTGATGAGCAGCAAGGACAGGTCACTGCACGCACAGGCAGAGCTGGACTGGAGTTTTTTGATGTAGCAAATTCACCTCAATTTCAATTAAGAGGTACTGAGACTTCAGGCAAATTTAGGTGGACTAAATAATTAGTTTAAGCTGAAAGAGAAGAAAAAGAGTCCTGAGAAGAGCAGCAAGACTCCATTCTGACATTTTAAAAATGAATTTTTTTTTCTTGTTCTTTCAAGTGCTGGTTTTAGTTTGAAAGTGACCTAGTTTTCTTTTTCTTTTCTTTTTTCCTTATTTTTTTAAGTCATGAAAAGCAGTAAATAATCTCAAACCAGAATGTCTCATGCTACGCTTATGAAAAGAAATCAAAGAAGAAAAGAAACATTCTCCTTTAGGGGGTGATCCAAACCAAAAAGTATTTTCAATTTTTCCCTTCAGCCACTGAAATGAAAAACCTATTATTTGTACAGCTACACTATTGAAAGGCATCTCTTCAATGTGTACTGCTGGCAGTTTTTTCTTTCTACCTGCCAAGGGAGGGGTTTGTCTGCAAGTGCAATAAAAGTATAACAGAGAGAGAACAAAAGGGCAATTTATCAATGTAGCATATATGATAAAACAGCTTTTTTACATTTACTTGTTTCTGTGAAAGAGGGAACCTCAGGTCTTTGCCTGCTGCCCCGCTCTGCTCAAAATCATACAGACATGAAATCATATAGACACGAGTCCTGAGTTCTCATCACACAGATTAATTGCAGATGTAAAACCTTCTGACTTCACTGACATGTAAGGTCTAACCAACATTAGAGAAAGGAAAGGTCAAAAATTTATTTGGGTCAATAACATCAGCAGTGACAAACACCCAGAAGATCATAAAGCTCAGTCTTTGCTGTAGCTTTGGGGCATCCATCTCTTTCCTTCACAGCAGAGCCTGATGTCAGCAGAGGCTGCTGGTGTCAGGTGTTCAGTGCCAGCATCAGAGATGGGTTTGTGGTCTCTGTCTCACCACAGAGCGTGCACTGTGCCCACCATCTGCTCTCCCAACAGGATGGGATGGGAGGGAAAGGGGTGGGTGAAAACACAAGACAGGGCCCACTAGCTGCACTTACATTCATGCAGTAGGCACCTTGCTAAAATGCAGAGCTGGAGAAGGAGGTATCAGTGCTCAAGCTGGTGTCTCACCAGGGCTGGGATGACAGCTCCAGCTGCTCAGCCTTGATGCAGTCAAAAATCAACACCCATTACCTCCATCTTTCAAAAAGACAAATCAAACGTGAGACTTTCCAAAGGGCCTGCTCTCATGTTCTGTGTGCAGTCTTCACCTAGGGGAAGGGGTGCTCATTTTACACACCTATAACTTCCACCATTCCTCTGAGGAAAAACAAGGTGAGAAAAGACCCACATTCCTCCTATATCCTGACACAATATTAAAAAATAATAGGGGCTAAATACATAATGACACCTTTCACTCTGCGGCTTTTACTGTACATCAAAAACAGCAATGCAGATCACAAAGTACTGTCCATTTTCAATCTAACTTGCAAATCTCTTCCAAACCATGGGGGAAAAAAATAGCATAATATTGGAATGACTATTTCAGCAATGTTTTACAATCCTCTAATCTGTCAGGAGTGGCTGCTGGAGCACAAGCCCCAGTTAAGCTCCTCTTCTGGAGCATTTCCAGTTCAAGACAATCTGCCACACAGCCTCTCAGGGCTCTCAGCAACTGCATGGGGATATTTTTTTTAGTACCATAAACTGTAGAATTCACATGGCCAGAACAGCAGGAAAATAAAAGTTAATGACCTGAGATTAACCCAGACAGACAAGAGACTAAAGCATCAAACCCTAAATGCTACAGCATGCAGGGGCTTGATCTGCTGGACAAGTATAGGCTGGAAGTGTTTGCCCAAACACTGCCCTCAAAATTGGCTCCATCCACATGGCTCAGGTGCTGCTGAGTGGAAATGCAGATGCTGTACAAAGGATCTCACATTTCTCTGAGCTATCCTGTCTCCTTGCCTATGGTTCAGCTTTAAAACTCTAACTGCATCCACCTACCTGACTGTGAGTAAAATTCAATGGTTCTTCCAGAAGACACAGACTCAGTTACTTCTCCTCTTCTCCATGAGGAACAAACAAGGGCACAGTGTCATGAGATACTCAATTCAATCTGATCCAGTTAGATCACTACCGGGGCTGGTGACCAGCTGAGGCTGGTGATCACTTAGGCCTGGTGATACTCACACACCACCCTGCTGGTCTGAAGCCCCAGAACAGCACACTGGGGCCTTTTGCATTTAATGATTTCTTGATTTAGATGAGCAACATTTCCAACACCTTGTAGCACCCAGGAAGGGTTCACATGTGATCCTTTCTGGGTAGCATCTGTCCTGGGGGAGCCAGGCAGTGTGGGGTGCACACAACTGGTTCCTGGGATCAGAGCAGCCCCAAGCCACACCATCCCATTGCTGGGTGGCCAGGCCAGGGCTGGTGACTGCAGGGCCACCACCAACTTGTAACAGCCTGGTGTGAGAGCGAGCATGGGACTGTGGCAAGAAAAAGGCTACACAACATCTGAAGTGGTCACAAGGCATAGGAGGTCTGGTAGATGGGGCAGCAGGGAGCACACCAAGGAGAGCAGGGCTCAGTATCAGTTTGGAGAGAGAGGCTGCGACAAGGGAGAAAAATCTGTTTCTGTTCATGTTGCAAACCCTGTGATGGTGGCTGGCCATTGCTATTGTGTTCTCCAGCAAGAGAGGGCACTGACACGTGCTTCCAGGCAACTTTTGAGATTTGGGATCAATATTCACCATACCAAAGGGATGATATGGGCAGCCAGGGCAGAACTGAGGCTGGGACAAGAAGCAGGGACAGAAGAAAAGAGCTTGGCCAGACTGTGGGAGAAGGTCTCAGTCTTGCAAAAATCACACGTGGAATTAAATGCTATGAGATAGATCCCTTTACCAGTGATGTTTCCCAGAACCCTGCAATAGTACAGGAATAGCCTTCTTTTCTTCAGGTAGGCACTGGGAACTTCCCTGCCCATGGTCATGGAAGGGGCCCTATGGTACCAGCACAATAACCCAGATCCTTCCCAGTGCCAATGAGCCCAGAGAAGTTAAAGTATCCCCTGACCCATAGTTTTGCCCAGAGTAAAAACTAAGTAACTTTTGACAACTTCTGTGTCAAAAAGGTGGTGTACTCAGAATGCGAGAGCAGTGCCAAGGGGAAGTCTTGTCCCTTGGGCAGGCAGCATCTGCTCTTGGGCAGGTATCACTGCTCTGTGAAGGCACTGCCTTCCTGCAGCTGTCCATCTGCCCAAAAGCAATATGAGAGGCAATGGAAGGTCTGACTGAGCCTTACAGATGTGAGCAGGGCAGGATCAGGACTTTGAGGAGGACATTACAAATTCATTTAACCTAGAGCAGTGTGGGCACAGTGAAAGGCACAAGGTGATAAACTACTCCCCCTGTACCCCAGAGCTCAGTCTGATGGCTGCCTTTAATCACCCACAGCTGTTCTTTACTGCCTTGGATGTGCTCTCCTTTAATTAGCCCAAAAGGTGACTAATGAGCTATTTGTTAATATCATCAATCAAAAAGCTCTTTTTGTAGCTAGCCTGAAAAGGGTTTTTTTTTTTTTAAAGCATCGAGTTTCAGCCAACTGGCACGGAGCATGATCACAAGCTAATTACATGATCTCATGGCAGTTATCTCAAACTAATACATCATTAATCTGATCTTACGACAGCTAAAGGAGAAGCCCAGAGCCAAGAAGCACTTGAACGCTCCACAGCTCCCAAGACAGGAGCCCTTTTTATAAAAGCTGCAGGTTTACACACAGCAGGCACATGTCAGGGCAAGCTGCAAGTTGTATTGCTCCCCTCACCTTGACAAACAAAAACATTCACAAGCCAGGAAACACACGATCTCCTCCAAAGGGAACCTTCCCCAAAACACAGCTACCATCCCCCTGACTCAGTTCAGGGCTGCAAGGATGACCAGAGAGGGAAGGGGCTCAGGGACAGGATCCCAGCAAATGCTCAGGAACCCTAAGGCTTTTTGATAAAGCCTTAGCCCTTTCTGTAGGACCAAACACAAATGGAGGACCTATCTCAGTCTGATCTCAGGGGGACATAATAGCAGGTGGGTAGTTTCAGGTCACCTGCACTGATAGGGTTGGGCATTGGAAGCTCCTATCTATCCTCTACATCTTTTTGGATGTAAAGGTAGGAGGCAAACCAATAAATAAATTCCTATTTACATGTCATGACTTCATTTAAATAGCCCACCTCTTACTAGGGACAACCATTCTCAAAGACAAAATCTTGAAAACCTTTGAAAATACTATCCTTAGTTTCAGCCAAACTCTTCCTCTCACCCTTGAGCAAAGGTACCCCCCAAAATAGTCCCAAAGGAGCTGCTCACAAACCTGTCCCAGCCATCTCACAGGTATGGCAGGACACCAGGATCCACTTCACAGTGCTCCAGGACCACTGCTCTGATGACGCAGTACAGGAGGTTCTGGGTGTGTACATATCAATACAGATTTGGGGTGAGTTTAAGATTTGTAAGGTCCTCCAAGTCACCATGTGGAATAAAATTTCTCTATCTTACTTCTCTGGTTTTCTTCCAAAGTCAGAAAATTGAGTTGCAACTCCACAATTCAAATGTTAAAACACTTGAAGCAAAGCCTGTGTCTCTTTTTGTGTCTGTTGCAGAGCTGTCTGTAGTAAATTAGGAGCACCAAACACCACCACACCTCAGCTCTGCCAGTTATCTTCACAAGCAATTAACTGCCAGGATACTTTAGCCATAACAATCACTTATCTGCTTAAGAGAGGATAATTTCTCTGTGCTGGTTCCCTGACCTCTCAGAAAATACACGTCTGCCTTCTTTTTGCAGTCAAAGGAGAAAATGTTCCTATTCTAGCCTCAGTTCAGACAACACCCTAAAAAAATGGTAACACAGAAATGGTAAGTCTTACCTGAAAAAAACACCTGTGATTTCTCTGGAGACAAAAAGTGTCTGTGCCTTGGTGCTGCAAGACCAAAGCTTTCCCGGGAAATGTTAGTCCTATGTTGGGTAAGAGCTCCACAAAAACTATGTAGCCATTGCCTGGACTTGCTTTAGTTTGGGTAGGTAAGTCACGTGAGTTCAGCTGCTCCTGTGTGTTCAAAGAGCTTCAAAATGCTCTACACCACCTATCACATTATGGTTCCCACAAGTATGCAAGGTATGTGTCCGTCTTCCTGAGTCATGTAATTATATATGGGAAAGGAACCTGTGGAAACACAGCAGAGGGGGAAAAAAAACCCAGCTGGCTGTCTAAATCCCTCGACAGCCAGAAGTAGCCCTGCAAAGAGACCTTCTCAGAGGTTTTGCTAATTCCTGTGTCCAAAATGCCAAAGCTAGTGGAGATGCTGGGCTGTCTGCTTCCTGCCTTCCCCAGCAGTTTTGCAGCACCACATGTGGGAAGTGCCAGGAAGGAACAGCCCAATCTCAAAAGCAACCACAGCACTGTAAGAGACAATCTGAAGCTCATTGGGTTGCACAGGTTATGAGATGGCCTCTAGCCAGGAGGAAATGTAGGGTGAAATAGACCCTGATGGCTGCTGCTAATGAAAGCTGAGTCATCAGTGACACAGAATGAAAAAATTATGCGATGCAGCGGTGTCTGGGCTAGTTACATCTTGATAAGGACAGTGGATGTCTTCCTGGTTTTTCCCTTGAGTCAGAAGCACCTGGGGAAAGTGATACCAGGAAAGGGATATCTGCCGTGATCAAATGCCACCTCAGGCAGTCTCAGAAGAGGAATAAATAATATGAGAGAACAGGATATCTTGTAAGTTAACTTTCCAGAGAAGCCATTTCTACCAAGCAGATGGGAGGAGATAAGGGTGACAATGAAGAGCAAAGAGTGAAGGGAGCCTTGATTACCCCAACTTCTTGCAAGGAAAAATATGGTCCTACTATGGTGAGAATGGCTCCAGCAGATGTTCACACTCTGCAATCGTATTTCAGAGTGACCAGTTTTTCTACGTGATTTCTAACAAGGACACCTCAGAAGTGAAGCTCCAAATCCTAGATGCCATCCAAAAGCTCACTTGAGCATAGGCAGCCTACACAACTGCGGCAGATGTGAACAGATCTTGGGTTTTGCTCCATCTCCTGGATGACCATCACCATCCATCATGTCTCTTGACAGCTTATGGTGCTCCAGAGACTATATAAAATTTGAGCTTGTTTGTTAAGTGCTTCCAGCTACCAGGTTAGATAGAAAACCTCACACCTATGAGGCCAACAGACACCATTTCCAGGGCCAGGAGGGCTTCAAGCACCCCTGTGTACTGGATGACAAAGAAATGTGCTGTGCAGCATTCGAGCTGACTCTGAGGCTTGGTTTTATCACCCTGTTCCGTTGGCCAGCATTGCCTAAGGCATCCATCAGAATCTGGCTGTGCTTGGCCCCTTCATGCAGTGTGAGCAGGTTGGGATGCTGCCAGGCATGAGGTGGGCTGCAGACCACCTGTGTATTCAGGAAGCCAGCAGGTCCAGGAACAGCAAATATCAGTCAGGGAAAAAAGACCCTCAGATACTCTGCATTCCCATTCCTTCTCCAATGGCATAGCTCTGGCCTCAAAGGAAAGAGCATTCAAGCTCCTACCAAGTGACATTTTGATGATGCCAGCATGGTGCCAGCTGGTGCTGGCTGTCTTGGCAGCCAGTGTCTGAAGCAGTGAAAGATTTGGGCTGTGCCACCACCTATGCACAGGGGAGGATCTGAGAGAGCCCTGGATGTGCTGGTGTGTCCCAAGGCCCTGCTCACACCCAGGCTCACTCACCACAGCCGTAGAGCAGCAGGAGCAGCACTGGCAATGTCACAGCTCTCCCACCAAGTCCCTGACATGTTGATGCACCAGAATCCATCCTGGAGGATGGGGATTCCACCAGGGTTCGACTCTGTAGTGGGAGAAACTTGGAGAAATTACTGGTTGGATAGAAGTGAACTGATGAACATTTGCGTGATGGAGACTTTGGGTTAAGCTGCTTTTTTTAAAAATAAAACAAAACAAAACAAACAAAAAACTACTACTGCATAGTAGGCTTGTAATTACAGGAATACCGAGTCCTGGTGGCTTTTCCAGGCCTGTTAACTCAGGGCATGCTCTTACCTTCCTCCTGGCATGTCTGTGCAGGGCTGTGGTCACCCCACCGTGGCACAGGCTCATCCAATCCTGCACAAACATCCTGGGGAGCCAGAAACGCCTTCAGGAGGGGGAGAAGCCAGTGCTGCGCAATTCACGGCACTCCACCGCTCTTTTGCTGTGAGTCATGAGCTTCCCAGGAGATTTACAGCCAGAGGCACCGATTTGCCTTGAATCAAATGGAGTGGATGGTTTCAGCCCAAGCCAAGCTCCCAGGTGAGTCTGGGCGAGGCAGAGATGAGCAGTCATTGCTCTGCATTGCATCTGCTGCAGAAAGGTTTACCCACAAAGTGGGTAAAACCACACTTTCCTCTCTTCCTACCCTGTGGCGAGGACAAGGCATGGTGCTGGATATTACCAGCCTCCTGTCCTTTCTCCAGCCACATCACCGGAGCCATGGCCCTGGGTACCCATGTAAAAACTCCCATCCCTTGCTCCTCATCCTGTTTACCAGTTTTTCTGAGTTGGTGGGAGAAGTCTTCACAATGCGGTCTGTCTTCTGCTGCACATCTGCCCAGATGTAAACACTGTGTTACCCCTAAAGAGTGGAGCAAAGAGAGACAGATGGTCATTCCAGTCAACAGGATGAGAGAATCCATCCCACTGTTGCTGGAAAATTGTCTGAAAACAGACACTCTTTCCTAGGAAAGCCTTTCTGGGCTTCACCTTGCAGGGCAGCTCAGGCATGAGTGAGGTTGGGTGGGAGATTGTCCATATCCTGAACACTGCTGGGGTTGTCCATATCCTGAACACTGCTGGGGTCCTGCACAGCTGCCTCTTGAGAAGCAGTGGAGTCTCTTGGCTGAGGGCTGGTTTGTCCCAATCACCATGCCTAGACCATGCCATGCCTATAATGCTGTCTTATTCAGAGACAGTGCTGGGTTACCTTTGCCAGGGAGAGGTGGAAAATGTGACTGGTGGTAGGAAGGCCTGGTGAAGCCAGTGGAGAGTCTAAGGTTACTCAAGGGCCAGGCAGTAATGCATGGGTTATTCAGTGATGGGAGTCAGAGAGGAAGATTTCTGTCTCATTGAGACCCTGACAGACAGCATAGCCATAATCACCATAATTTTCTCCCTGGTGAAGGATAGGGCAGGCCAAGGAAGCATCTTTGCTCAAATATCCACATATATCCTTCAATGAAATTGAGGCTCGGGCAGGATTTCTATGGGCAGGTAGGAAACACTTTTTGCTGTAATGTTTTCCAGAGGACTGACATAGACATAAAATATTTACAGCTGTCTCTTCAGAGAAACCTGGTTTTGGGGCAACCTTTCTGTGCTAAACAAAATCAGAACTCTGAAGAGAAAAATACAGAGGGAATCCAACCATCCTCTCGCTTAATTACTTTCCTCAGGATCAGACAAGAGCATAAAAGAGGCTGGTAAGGTGGTGGTGATGTGGGTTACCACGCAAGGAATTGATGGCAAAACCAGGCCTGTGTGAAGGATGCCTTGTCCATCCTTCCCCATCTGACTTCTTACAGGGGTTATGGCATCCTGCACTGGTCTGGATCCTAATCCTTCTTCATTCAGCTCAGGGCTGACCCAGCACCTTTGCTTGCTGTGACTCACCAATGCACAGGTCTGATCTCCCCCAGCCCTGTACTTTTCCATCCGAAGGCAAGCCCACGCTCACTCCCATGTGAATGTGTTGGGGAGAAAAGAGACAAATCTCTTCTGTCTCCTTATACCCAACAGATTGGTGCCAGTTTATAAGGGTGTGATGATCTCTGCCTCTGGGGTCAGCCATAACACAGACACCTCATGTCTTCCCAGGAGGATCACGGTAGTTGCAGCCAACAGTTGTTTTCTGCTGATTCTCTCCTGGCTGCCTGCTCTTCCCTGTGAACTGAGTGGTGGGATGCTGTGGTCACTTCCCACTTCACATTCTCTGCAGGCCCCCTCTCTTGCTGCAAGAGGATCTGGATGCATCCAGGGCAGAGCCCCACCTGACACAGGGCTCCCTCTACCCAGTGGCACAGGAGAGCTGGGGCTGCTCCCGGGGTGTGAGGATGGTGCAATTATAACCCCCACCACTAATTACACTGAGCAAAATTTTGGCCACCAGTCTTACCTAAGGCATGGTGGTCAGTGAGTCCCTGTCACCAAGTCCCTGCCTCATTCTCTTTGTTTCTCATGAAAAACTAGAGAAGACCTGATGCTCTGCATCAGAACAAACCCAAAAGCTGAAACTTCTAAATATCTCAGTAAAGAGAAATGCCATTTTCTCGCCAGGTCTACTTGCTACTTAAGAAAAAACCCAACTCCACCAGAAAAATACCAGCATTGCAGTGGCATTTGTTCCCGCTGGAGTGTGAAGCACATCATCTCCTCTCCTTTCAAGTCGGCACCTCAGTATTGGTTAGACTTTTATTTTGTATCAACAAGGGGGTTTCAGTTTGTGATTGTTATTTAAACTCCCAGCAAGGAACCAAAGTACCAATTATCCACCCCCTGGTTTGGTGATTCACAAGAGCCTCTGACGAACGCTGATGCCATGCAACCAGGATGAGCTATCAGTGAGGAACAACCATAAAAAAGTGTCTGCTCAGGTCAATTATGGAAGAATAGTGTCTGACAGGATGCGTCCAGCTGCACCCTGAAGACTGAGACACCTGGTGATTTAATTATCCCTTGAGGTAGTATTACTTTCATATGCAAATTACTGAAAAATTCATCAGCAATCCAATTGGTGGTAGCACTTCTCAAATGGAAACAGCTCCAGGTGTGGGGCAAAGAGAGACTGCATCTGGCCAATACTATTTTCCCTGGCTCCAGAAATGATGGAGCAGACCTCCCATTTGCAGCAAAGTAAATGGATGGCAATAGCTAGCTCTTTGTTTTACTATATGGTACCAAATAACTGCCCTACACTTCTTAATAGCTAAAAAGATACCTCCATTAGTACTGACACATCTGTGATGTTGCAAGTAAACTAAAAAACCTCCCTATGGCTTTACCACACCCTTCATTGTAACAGTCAGTCCTACCCACGCTGGCCACTATAATTGTCTAATCAGAAATATCATAGCTATGAATTATTTTAGGGGTTGCTTAGGAATTTTTTGATACCATGAATAAACAAAGAATAAACTTTAAATTCTATTAAATACATTAATTTTTGCCTGACTTCCTCTCCCCCAAAGAAAGTAACTGCTCTCAGGCCTTTTTCTGTTCTTGTGCTGGAAGCATTCTTAGGGGTCTGAGCAAATTGGGGGCACCTTCTTCTAGGGTATGGAGCAATTCCATGTCTCTTCCCAAAAAGATGGTGTGACAGAGGCTGCACTTTCCCTTTTCTTTCCTTCCAGTAAGCCCCTACATTTAGGCTTCCCTCAAAAAATTATGGCAGTCTTTGATTCCCTCCATATCTGAGTGTTGTCTCCCCCCAACACACAGACACGGTCCCTTGCAAACCCGTCTTCTCCTCCCCTGTGGGGACACTGAACCACATTGAATGTATGAGTGGATTATCTGCAACACCAAGGTTTAGGCTTTTCCTTCAAGAATTTTTCATGATGGATTAAAAATTTCATATGTTCCATGGATGGTGCCCAAAGGAGACCAAACCTACCTCTTTTCCCGCATGAACAAGCTGTAACAGCCCATTCTTGGCTGTCTGTGGCTTGGGCTGTTCCAGTGGGGTTTCTGTTGCTGTTTTTTTTTTCTCAGGCACTAGGGCTTGCCCACTAGTGTCTGCAGTTTTCCAAAGGGCTGTCATTTGTGTCTGCAGTGGCCAGGACACACAGAGACCTCAGGGATGCTCCCTACATGTGGAAGTGCCTTGTCCACTCAATGCTTGGACTCATGAGGATCAGCAGCAGCTCCTGTGGCCCTTGTGCTCGCCCCACTGCCTCCCAGGTGCCAGAGGAATCAATATTTCCCTGGAAAATAACAACTAATCCTCTTTTTTTCTTTCCCCCTCCTCATTTCTGGAATGTACCACTTTCAACCAAACTTCTGCCAGGAAAAGTTTCTTAGGTTGGAACTTTTAGTCCATGTGTGGAAAAACCACTTGGGAGGCAGCAGCAATCAGCAGTCAGGGCAGGACAATGGTGGGACCTCAGCTGGCCTGTTTCAATGCAGGTCTCTGACCTGAGCTTCCTACATCCTTAACCCTTTGGTTATGATCTTGGGTTCTAAGTCTTCTTCCAACAAAACTAATAAATCAAAAGACACAGGGATGTAATTTGATCCTCCTGTGAAGCTGGTGGGGAGGGTAGGGGGGGAAGCTATATAAAGCTCGAAAAGTGTTTCTTGCCAGCCTTAGCTCAGATTGTTTTACTCCCAGGGTAAGTTCTCCACATGTTACCCGTGATGCTGCATGTCCCAAGCCAAGATCTCACTATCTGCACCCTCTGCAGCCCAGCTCCGGGAGACAAGGAGGACTCCAGGCTCCAGGGGGTGCTTAACAGCCTGCAGCCAGACTGAAATGCAGAGGTGATGGATGTTCTGGGCTAACTTGTCTCAGCCCTTCTGCCCATCCCTGTCCTGCCCTGGCAGCAAAACCTCACATATGGCTGGGACTGCTTTTCCCTACTAGCATTGAATGACTTCATCTTCATGAACAACAATGACTCACCAAAACATCTTCATGGCAAAACTCCTGCTCCTCACATCTCATCCTCCTCACCAGTTCTTCTGAACTGGTGGGGGGAAAGGTCTTGTGCTAAACATCTGCCCAGCTGCAAGCACTGCACTCCTCCAAAAAAAGCAGACAAATAGAGAGAGAGGGTTGCACCAGGCAACAGGATGAGAAATTCTGTGTCTGACTAATTCTGTCTGAAAAGAGACACTTTTTCCTAACAAAACCTTTCTGGACTTCATTTCTCAGGGAGGAGCTGGGTGGGAGCTAGTCCATATCCTGAACACTGGTGGGGTGCTGCACTGCTGCCCCTTGGGGTCAGGAAGGGAAGGAGTGAAGTGGATGAGAAGCTGGTGGGGGCTGCCACCTATCCAGCATTTTTATGAAATGAGCCTTTTGTTTCCCTTGTTTTCCTTTAGCCAGCACCCGAAGTCAGACAGGTATCTCCAGCACTATTCAACATTTTGTTTTGAACAGAACTTTATCCTCTTTACTTTGCCATTTTACTGATAAAACCAACAGCAGAGAGTAATATCGATTTAGATACACACCCGAGTGAGTTTCCTTTCCTCTTCCAATTTGTCAGTTCAGCAGCCAAACCAAACACAGCCATCCCTGTGCCTGCTCTCCAGCAATCACTGCATCAATAAAAAACAGCACTCCATTTCCAGCTTACCTTGAGAGGTCTCTCCTTGCACTGCTAGCTGTATTCAGCTGTCCTGTTGTGAATTTTCCCAGCCCCAGAGTCTCTTTCCCCCCAGCTGTGTGGCTGAACCACCTGCAGAGCAAAGGCTAAGGGGTCTCTTATGAAACTGGGCATTGGGTGCCTCTGCTTGGGACAGGATTCAAATCTATGTGGTGGTGGAGTTATTCCTGGTGTACATCAGTGTGTGTGGGCACAGGACTCCCTGCAGGGAGCTAACATGAGCCTTTGACATTGCTGGTTAAATTTAGGGAATTAGCACAGTCCTAAAATGCTCTGGAGGGAAGCTACTGCCAGGCTGACGAGAGAGACAACACCCTGCAACCACCTCCCACCCAAGCACAGGGCAGGGAGCCAGGAGTTTCTATGCCATCCCCACTGCCATGCTGCATCATCCCTTCAAAAATAACCCCCCATCAAGGTGCACTCAGCTGTGATGCAGCACAAAAGCAGACAGCCTCTTCAGGTTTGCCTGTGACATGGACAAAGGGACCCCTCCTGAAATCCCACTGCCCCATGGAGCTGCCGGTCCTTGCTCTGCTGGTCAGGTAGAAGGTTGTGGAGTGACAGAGGTGCCCTCACATGGTGGGGATATGGCAGGGGAGGTGAAGCTGGGCAAGTCCCAGCCCATGGACTTCCCCAACACCTGGTGCAGCTGCTGAATCCCTGCCCCAGAGGATGTTGCAGCTCTCACAAACTAGAGCAGCCACAAGAGAAGAGTACCTCCAAAAGAAAAGGAATGGGAAAAAGTCACAAGAGAGGCAGCCTCCCCCGAAAGATGAAGAGGAAACTCTGAAGCCCAAGTCTCTGAGCCTCGAGTGTCTGTCTGATGTTTGTAGAGCTGGGTGGAAGCTGTAGCTATGTAGTTGCAATTCAGGTTGGTTTTGGCAACCTCAGTCCTGCCAGAAGATGGCTTCTGCAGTTTGTGGCATCTTTCATATAGACTCTACTTTTCTCTTGATTCTTTGCTGATTCTTGCAAAGGCCTCTCTAATCTCTGTGTGAAGCACATCCCAGAAAGCTTTTGCAATAATAGCTTTGAATTTTCATGCCTTCTGTATGGAGATTGTGAGACACCCAATTCAACATGACCGGAAGCAGCAGCTCTCCATTTCTGAGTGTACCATCTTGCACGAGCAACTGCCTTGTTTTGCTGCAGTCTTGTGGCACCTGAAAAATGGAGACTGGAGTATTTTGAGTGAGAGAAAAGAACATATGTTTGTTTTCCTGCAGGAGTAGCTCTGCAGCCACCAAGCAGACGGTGAAACTGCAGCCACAGGAAGCACCTGATTACAAGCCAGACTGTGAGAAACAAGAGAACCCTTAATGGCTTTCTCAGTACTTATCCCTAGCCTGTGCTAATTGCAAAAGGCAGTGGAGCCAAGCAGGCTGATGGCCCTCAAGTCCAGCCTCTTGTTTTTGACATTAATGCTGCCTAAGAGTACACTAATATAATCTGTAGAGCTTACTGTTAATATAATGAAACCTTCTTCAGATCTTAATCAAATTTATTGAATATGTGGGAGGGCTGCTGACATATTTCCAGATTTCTCTGTCTCAAGGAAAGTGATTCCTGTGAAACTGTGCCATGCCTATGGGATGTGGAAAGTTCAAGTCCAGGGTATTCCCTCCACAGCAGAGCACAAACAGGCCTATATCATCACTGTACAGTGGGATAATATGCCTGCTGCATCAGGGATGATGTGTTTCCACTAATTCTCAAATAGTTGCAAAATTCAAATGCTTTTCAGAGAAAAGTCCAAAAGTTTCACTCTTATGGTACAAACACCTGACATCTTCAAGGATCAGGTACCATTGCTTTCATTTTCTTTCCAACATTAGTCTTGTGCATCCAGACATTAATTTATGCATTTCACAACCACTTCCATTGAGCATCATCAGGCTTTCAAAGTCTGTGACCTGTGGGGACATCTGCTGCAATTTGACTCTCCAGCTAACAAGAAAGACATGGTGTTGTTCTCAGATCAGTCATCCCTCTGCCCTTTGTTGTTCCCACTCTGATTAATGTGTTCTCTTTGATGCTGCTCAGGGACACGTTAAAGGCACCTTCATCTTCCCACCTCCCACTGCAGATCTCTGAGCATCTTCAGCCATTTCCACCAGGGCAATTACCTCTGCCAAAGGCCACCTGATTCTACCTCACAGCTCTCATGTCCAAGCTTTTGAACATAATGAACTCAATGGTGATTAGTGTAGATCCAGGCACACCTTGTGAAGAGCCATGGTGGTTATTAACATAAAAGGTACTCATTATATTGTACTAGAACCAGAAAATGCCAGAGCAGAACTTCTGTGCCATCATAGTCCATAGCTGTCTGCCACAAGGAATCACATCAGGAGATTGTGCTAAACCAGATGACGTAGATCTCACAGCTAGTTTCATCTTCTATATCCATTTTTACTCTCAGAAGGATGTTTTCATCTTCTGATGATTAAGGACATTCTTCTAATTTCCAGTCTAAATACATTCATGGGCAGTTTATATCCATTTGTTCTAAAACCTATGTTCTCTTCTAGTTTAAATAGTTTGGTCCCATTCCCTTTTCTAACCCAAGAATCTATCTTTAAAAGAGCAATTGCAACCAGTATATACACCACTAAGCTGTTTTATACATTTTGTCTGGTTTATACTAAAGCCCTGAGGCTCCAACATGTAAACATTCTTCTGCTTAATTCTATTCTAGGATGTAGGTCTATCAAAATTAAAGAGACTACTTGGAAACAAATGAAACATAACTTCGCAAGAAAATTGTTTGTGTTACTAGCTGCATCTACGTGTATTCTGCATCTAAAAAGTATGTTCTTCTTTTCAAAAGCATCATAACATGTATTTTCTATTAAGAGAAATGAAAATCCTTTGATTTGACTTCTTCCATTATGAAATTACAGAGCACTATGACAAATTAATACAATTACTTAGGTTTAAAAGATGTCACAAGCATATCTGAAGCTGAAGTGCTTTTTCACTAATATTGTGTTAAGTAATACAAAAGCAAAAAGCAAACCCCTTCATCCAGAAAAACCCTTCATCCAGCAAGAAGCCAAGACAGCAAAGGATCTGCATCTCTAATAACACTTCCTTCTTGCTCAGTATGCGTCACTGTCATTTCTGATTGCTAAATATGGATTTTGTATGCAATTTAATAATGAAAAGCTAAGAAAACTTTGGCCAAGTCAACACAACATCACCCAAAAAAGTATAATATGTGCTGTTTTTACCTACACATGGTTAGCCTGTAGCTAACAAAAATGTATTTTTTGAGTGGTAGAGCAACAAAGTCTTCCCACCAGCTTCATCTACACAGTACCTGGGCACCTGGGCACAAAGCTGAATTATTATTCTGCATTACCATGAACTTCTGCTACAGAAATACATATTTCAGGTAAAACTGCTTTGCTGTTTTTACCAACATGAATTCCTAACTCTGAGTGCACAAGCACAGCCTCAGCCTGTAGTAACTGGCAATATGATGTTTCAGTGCAGAAAATCAGTTTCTCTTGTGCAACCATACTGAGCTCTTTCCTCTTCTAACCTGTGTGCTGGAGCATAAAGTGAGCTTCAGCAGCTCCTGCCATGTCAGTTCATTTGACTTCTCTCTGTGTGTACGGATAGACAGAAGTCTTTCTCTCATTGTCTCATTCTCTTTCCCCTGACCCAGGGTTAGACAGCTGGCTGGTAGGTAGACACCTTGGCTCAGGTGTCAGCCCTGTGAAGCTGTGCCCAGTGTCCACTGCTGCATTAATACCCTGATCAAACAGTGTTTGAAGTCCCATCCTCAAGGACTACTCTGGCAGTCACACTCCTTATTTTATCCAAGATCAGAGAACTTATAGGATTTTTTTATTTTTTTTTGTCTGGCACATGTGTAAGTCAGCTTAGAGCTCACTTCCCCTGCACTTCTGTCCAGTGCTTTCAGCAGTGCAACTACCAAGCCAGCCCCAGGCTCTCCCCCTGCTAGCAAACCCCTGCATTTCTAGCTCATAAAACAGTCTCTGTATTCCAGAAAATCCTTTTCTTCTTATTTTAAAGCAGTTTTTCTGTTAACAGTGACCTGCCTTATCAGAAGGCATGAGCATTTCCAAAGGATGATTCAGCCAACCAGCCCACCAGCTCTCCCAAAACAGATGACTGTCCCGCCAGAGGTGCTCATTCTCCTCCACTGATTAATAAGAGAGCCTAAAGCAACAGCTTTACAATTGAATATATGATTTCTGAATGTCCTAAAGCAGGGACCAAAATGTTTTCTTCCCCCCCAAAAATGGATTTACAACGGCAAACTACTTTCAAATCTTTCTAACCAGGAAAGGGTACACAGATGAGGTTAGCTTTCCCTCTTTTAAGCTCTAAAATTCATCCCAGCAGAATGGAGGAGCCTACTTTCAGGATGAGATTAATGACACAAAATTCCTGACTTGGGATGATTTGATTCACCCTCAAAAGCTGCATCCCTCTCTCATCTCACTGACACCAGCAGATGAACAGTGGAGATGAGCCAGAGCTGGGAGAAGGTGTCCTCTCCCTGCAGTCCCTGTGCTCCAAGAGGGCTGGAGCTGGGGCACCTGTGGTCAGCTTTGGTTTGTATTTCTCATGTTTAAAGGTTGTGATCTTCTAAATTCTTATAATGTCTTCAACTTTAGGTAGATTTCTATCCCAGTGCTCAGTGACATACTTGCAAAGCTAAATTAGGCATGCACATGTCCCTTCTGTGCCTGTTAGGTGAGGCGTGCTGATCAGCTCTGAAGGTTTTCTCAGGAAGTGATGGTGTTACGAAAACTATGTTTTCTTCTGGCATTTTTAGATGCTCTGTGGTTTCCCTTTGGGTATTTTCTCATCTGTTTTTGCCTCTGGCATTTCAGGCAGACTGAAGTGTCAGTGAGCATGGCAGAGGGATACTGCACGTGGAGCTGCATCTGCACAAAGCAACAGCCAGCTCCAGAAAAGAAATGCTTCCCTACAGACTGGTGTGATAGAAAAACGTTCCTTTGCCTGCTGTTAAACAAAAATATCACAGTGAGTCATCCACAAAACTCTAGGGAAACAAGCAGGACATTGTGACTATTCTCTGGGCTGCAATTAGCACATGATTTTAATAAACCTGAAGTCACAGAAGCAAAGAATCACAGACTGTTTTGGATTTAAAGATACTTTAAAGACCATCTAGTTACAACCCACCACACCATGGACAGGTACACCTTCCACCAGACCAGACTTCTCAGGGCCCCATCCAACCTGGCCTTGAACACTTCCAGGGATGAGCCATCCTCAGATTCCCTGGGCAACCTGTACCAGTGCCTCATCACACACAGCATAAAAAATTTCTTCCTTACATTCAATCTAAACCTGCCCTCAGTCAGTTTAAAGCCATGCCCCTTTGTCCTATGAGCATCTTCCCACATAAAAAGTGATCTTATGATGATGGATCAGGTGGAAAACACAATTTCTTTCCACAGCACGGACATGTCTCTGTCTCTGTCTCTCTCATACACACACACACATGCATTTTGTTATCTTTGGCTATTCTCCCATTCTTGTTTTTGAACTATGCCAGCAGCTTCAGTTCAAAGATAATTCACACTTTCTCTCCTTCAAAGTTAGTTTTGCTTTATAGCTCCATGACCACAGGGACCAAACCAGTTTTTCCTGACGCTTTACTGTGGAGCTTCATAGAGAGTTGCTTCGAACACAGGAGCTGCAGTTTTTTAGCTCACCTGCAAGAGGTGACCTCCTCTGGAGACACAGCCTGGCTGAGTGCCCAGCTTTGACCTCAGCCTTCTGCATCCTCAGCCAGGATCTGGAGGAAAATATCCTTGGCTACTTGAACCAAAACAGATCAGATTGGCAAAGTTTTACTATTTGACTCACAAATTCTATGACAGTCACTCTTGACAGTGGTGTGCACACCCAGGGTTGTGCTACCTTAATTAAACCAGTGTAATGCTGCATGTTCAAGCAGATACCCTTTCAGTTTATCACTGGACATTTGGCATGACATAGCTTGGTCCACACTCAGTTTATGAGAGTCAAAATCAGACCTCCAAAGACCAAACTCTTGTAAAATTTGGAGTAAATATCACGGGCCTTCTGTTTTATTCTGTTAGTTGTATCGCAGTACTTACACCATTAACTTCAGTCATGCTTCTAAGCTTGAGGAGGGAGGGAGGGAGGCTCACACAGGCTTTGAATCTTGTCTTGTTGAAGTTAAATTGATAAGGCAAAATTGGTTCTGTTTTGATTTCCCAGAACACAAAAAACAAAGCAGACAGCTGAGATTGGCGCAATGAGTTTGAGAGACAAGTCATCTGAGAATGGTGCTGAATGTGAAGAGCAATTTTGTATTACTATGGTATTCATCATTCTAGAGGATGTGAGATGGAAACCTGAAGAAATCAGCATGAAGTCCTCTATTTTGCTGCTTGATAGAGGAAAAATTCCTACTTACTAGAAATGGGCATGAAGAAATTATTTTTTTTTAAGTGTCTGCACACTTGCTGCTTTTGGAAATAAAAAGCATTTTACCTTAAGCGCTCGTATGTGCAGAAAAACCATGAGCAGAAAGCCAACACGCCATGTTCTAATACAAAATGAAATATGACCTTTTAAGAAACCTTAAACTTCTGAGGAGTAAATGTTAAATCTATATATAATTCAAAGTATATCAGCTAAATTTGGTGCTGGATTCAAACCTGTCCTGAATAAAACCATTCCCACATTCCTTTTTTTGGCTTTTTTAATTCCCTGTAGTTAACTAAAAGACTTTTGAAATTTTTCTGTTATTAGCCAGTTTAGTGCATGGGGAAACCTGCTGTCAGAAGCAGAGTGGCTGCTGTGCCCATGCCCATATGCAGCTCCAACAGCCAAAGTGCTCAAGGGCTTGATCCAGGCAGGAATGGAGGTCCCCAGAAGTCAAATGCTTCTAGACCCAGCTCTTGTCCTGGCACTCCAGGACAGAGTCTGGATCAGGTCATGGATAAAATGTAAGGTGAGATATTGCAAGGTGATGTCCATTTCCTTGTCCTCCCCACCTCTGCTAGTTAGCTGTTTGCTGAAAAGTTAAGTTATTTCAATAAAAATGTAAATATTGGATACTGCTGCATGAAGTTTCTACAGTTTTCCTTGACCCACAAACTATTCTGCTGCAGTGTAATGAGGGAATAAAAACATTGAGTCAAAACCACTTTTATGATGTTAAAACTCCCACTCCTATTTTGAAATCAATTTAGTTGAAAAGAATTTTAAAAGGAAGTACACAAGCGCATGTATTGCCTTGGCAGGAAGTGTAATATACTTGTAGGTGTTTAATAGCACCACTGATTTAAAGAAAGTCTGATCCAACTGGGTATGGCAAGATAGCAAGAACTTAATTAAATTTGGATTTTGAGAGATCTTTTACTGATGTATCACTAAAGGCAGGTACACCTTGGCCTTGACAGTTCTCAGTAAACTCATGCAATCCCTTCCCCTTCATTCTTTCTTGAAAATAATTTCCAGAAAGTTTTCTTACCATTTGAGAGCATATCAGCTGTTCATGTGCCAGTATTTAAACTCACAGTCACATAGTATCGTATAACCACCTTGTGGAAAGTACTTGGGGAAAGACCTTGAAACAGCATGTGAACAAAACACGGGGATTGGCAAATACAGGGAACAGCAGAGGTGGACAAATTGATGCCAGTATCACCAAACCATCTGTAAATGAAACTACCAAACTTGTTACCTTCCTAATATGTGAAATATAAGTAGGGAATGCACAAAATACTGCCATTTGAAATGTGTGACACGATCTTTTCGTCCCTTTGGATTCATTAGCTGAACATCAATGCTTATAGTACAGCAAATCCAAACCACAGCAGGAGCCTTCTTCAGTGCCACATTTGTATGGCCAAAGGCTGTGCTTTAGATGGGGAATCAGTTTGGACAGACACTCAGTTGTGTCCATCAAGGCTGGACAGGAAATACGTAAACTTCTTGCAGAAAAGGCTTAGTCAGAGTTTGTCTTTCCAAACCCTGTGTTTTGGGAGCCAAAACTGCCCAGCAGCCTGAGCACAGCCCTCCTTCAAGTATCTGGTGCAGGCACAGCAAGAATAGAAACAACATTTGAGTTTCACAGACTGAGACCACAGCAAGACCAATGGAGCACTTCCTCCATTTCCAGCCCATTTCAGCACTTCCTCCATTTCTCAGTGGATTTTATGTGTTCATCTGTTCCTACCCTGCATGGCGTTGACATCAGGGTTCATTTTCCAAAACAGCTGTGCCAGTGCCTGTTTCCTTACCTTGGTACCCAGATAACAATGGAATGAGTTCAGCAAAAACTTCATAATATACTTTTATAATCCAATGTTCATACGTATCAAAAATTATATGATGCAATGAGACTTCATTTCTTAAGAACTGTTTGGAATTTCATGTAAACAGACCATAAATAAATTCTGTAAACGGAAAAGAGACCTTGGAAAGAAACCCAGAAGTCAAATGTATGTGCCTGCAGAGTAAGATGTGGTCTATTTATGCCTCACATCTCAGGGCACTAGTAGGGGGTTCGCCCCTGGACACCAGAATGTGTATTTAAATGTCATCATTCCTGATGCTCTGCTACCCAGGGCACACAAAGTCCTCAGCTGTCCTAATTTAAAGAACAGATTGTTCCTCATTTTAGATGTAAACCGAAACTTTTTCCCCTCACTAATGAGAGGGGAAGCAAGAGATGTGGAACAAGACTTTATTAGCAGCCTTGAGATTCCAACAAGATTTCAGAAAATCATTTTTACAGTATGAGGTTATTCACTTCACTGGGCAGAGAAGCTGATCAGGCAGCTCCAGGCTTGGCTCCTGTGTCTGGTCTGTTTCCCTGTTTGTGGGCATGGGGTGCTGACAGCCCAACCAGACCCTGTGGAAAAAAGTATTTGAGAAAGCAAATGGTCATTTCTTATCTGCCCCAGTGCTTCTTTTTTTTACTTTTTTCCCTGTACACAGTGCTGCTATGGAATTGCTCTCCCCATCACTGGTGGCCATAGACCACCCAAGGTCACATTCTGCATGTTCAGCCAGAGGCTCAATTTCACAATGAAAACTGTATTTTTTGGACATGATATATATAGCCAGTGGAAGGAAAGCAGGTTTTTACTATTTTTGGACTAAACATGCTTAAAAGCTCCTTCAAACTTGGCTGAGGAGCCGGCATGACACCTTCAGGATTCCTCTTTCCGCCAGCAATTGTTGGATGCTCTCTGAGGCTGCTGCTTCTCCATTCTTGAGCCCTTCCTTACCCCACCTTGGCTAACCTGTGGGTGATCAGTCAGCTGCACTGCCTGTGTCTGCCCACAGAACAGCCCTGCCTTCCTCATCTGCCTGCCTCCATTGGGCTCAAAATCAGGGCTGGCAGCAAAGCACCACCCTGTTGTGGCTCCTGCTGCAGTGTGCAGATGAAATGCTGTGGAGAGATGTCTCCTGCCTGCTGAGATGAACTGCTGGGACGCCTGCAGAGATGCCTGCAGTGCCACTGGGGTGGTGCCTGGTGGGATGTCAGCTCTGATGCACATTGAGGCACCGTGCTGGGATGCTTGCTGGGATACCTTCTACATTTAGCCATTTTTCAAGACAAGTGAGACCAAGCATCTAAATATTTGTAATTCCTCTTTCCTTCACCACAGTGCACTGAGTGTGTGCTCTGTGTAGATATGCAAAAGCATTTAAATTTTTGTGTTTACAGGCTCTGTCTTGTTCTGGAAGGAACAGTTGCAAATGGCACAGGCTCCACAGCCATGCTCCCAGCCAGTCTCTGCAAGGCTCTTAGTCTCCCCTGGACACTAGCAGACAAAGAGAAGCTCCTACCTTAGATTGTCCCCTGCAACTACCAGTGATGCTCTTCACAGGCAGCAGCCCTTCACAGGGACACTAACAACAGGTCCAGAGCACATTCCACAGTTTTTCAGCAGTTGCAGGCTTGCTGGGAAGACTTTGCAGTGCCTGGCAATGTCCTCCTTCCCCATGCCCACTGCCAGCCTGTCCCATACCCCAGATGATTCACCAGGAACCTCATGGAGAAAGCTGTGTCTTGCTCAGCTCCCCCAAGGCTCCCCTGGGCCCCTTGGACACCTGAAAGGAGATTCAGCGCTGGTAGCACTGCTTGTGCCCACAGAACACATGTTGCAGGTGGTGGAGGAGCATTTTGTGCATATGAGCGTGCAATGCCTCAGGTGCAGAGGCTGAACTTGCAGTGAAGGGTCACAGTGTCACACACAGAGTGCATCTGTCTTTGCTGCTGGCTCCACATTTACCTCTGCGGCAACCCTCTTGTTTATTTTCTAGGAAAGTCTTTCTTCTCCAGGATACCTAATTTTCTGATTTTGAGTGTTATGAAATACCCAAATACACACTTCTTCCATGCATGATTTCACAATATATTACCTGTTACAATACCTATTTAATACAGTTTCTTGGCCATTAAGGTTATTATTACACTTCACTCTAAAATTGTACTGGCAGCAATGCAGAACTGCTGTGAGAAACTGTGGAATCAGATTTATGTGGATCACTTAAAGAGAAATTCTGCAGTTGTATTTTTCTCTTCCAAGAGGAACATGTATGAGGAATTAGCTTAAAACCTAAGACTACATGTGTGAAATCGTTCTATATGCAATTTATTCTATTTTTAATGAGCTGTGATATCCTAAAGCAAAAAAAAAAAAAAAAAAAAAAGGAAATATGGATTGCTCTTCACCCTTTGCAATGCAACTAATGACTCTGTCACCAAGTGCCATACTGAATTTTAATTTATATCTGAAGTTTTAAGAATACAAGAATTTCTGTAAAATAGTATAGGCAAGGCAAGCTTTATTAGATGAAGTAATGCTAAAAATAGTCATGTACAACTTTATTCAGTTCAGGTTTATGGTCTGGTTTTGAATTTAATATTTTCTCAGAATGAGATACCCTCTGAGCCACGTATTCCCCCTCAGCTTCGCTCTCTGTACTGGGCCCTATGCAGATGCCAAACATTTGCTCAGCAGAGTGCAAATGTGTCCTTGGCATTCAGGATACATGCAAGGGACCAAGGCATGCATTTGTCCCAGACCACAGCAGTGACAATTCGGGTCTTGAAACAACAGAGAAAACAAAGGTCTCATACCCAGGGACTTACATATATATTTTATAATTATAAGTGAATTTAAGCTCAGGTTTACCTCACATGCGCTTGAAGTAGCTAAGTCCTAGGATTCCTAGGCCTATCCTGGCCTAGGAGCAGGGTGAAATTACTGCATGTGCTGATCATCACTGAAGATGGGCTCAGTCCTTGTAAAGTCTGTTTTCCTTCCAGGAGCTTCCTGGCCTTCTTCACTGTCTAGCAATGTGACCTACAGCAACCACACATCTTTACTGTGAATGCAGCAATTTGTTGGGCATGGAAGAGGAAAGACATCTCATGACAGAAAACTAGGCAGTCTCTCTCCACATCTGATTTCCTTAGAGAAGTTAAGAAACATTAAGACTTAAAAATTTTTGTATATATGTTTTTTGGGGAAAACCCCAAATTCTCACAGAGCAGATAAGTGTTGAACCTACTCAGGTTCCTAGGGTGTGAAAAAAACCCCAAACAATCTCATGTATCATGTGGTGACATTTAGCAGCGGGGGAACTTCAACACCTATGGCCGTCTCTGGCTGATTTTACTATCAGGATAAAGAACAGAATGGTATGTGAGTTAATTCACTGTTACATATGCTGTTTAAGACATTTTCATCACTGAAGATGATGTCATGCTCTCAGTTTATTAGAAGTCCTGGGTGGCCTGAGATGTCTGATTCCCGGTTAGGGCTGTATTCCTGCATCCCACGACTTCTAGATGAGTCATTTCTCGTGATTCTGCTTATCCATCTGTGCTTCTCAATACCCATTCACACCTCAGCTGGCAGCACTCTGACAACTGTTAGCTGACTGGATTCACAGAATCACAGGACCACAGAATACTCTGAGTTGAAAGGGACCCACGAGGGTCATCAAGTCCCACTCTGAAGTGAATGGGCCATAGAGGGATTTAACCCACTACCTTGGCGTTATTAGCACCATGCTCTGACCAAAGTAACGAAGATTTACAACCACTCAATCACTGTCAAAGGTATTAGCACAAGAAGTTTAATATAAATTTGTGAAAGTGGAACAAAGTTCAGTGCCAAGATGCACTGTATTACTTATTGTATAGGTGAAGCACACAAAGAATAATCAGTTTAGAATCAATCTAGAAGGACTTACACAGGAATGCATCCTAGTAGTTGATGCAGGTCAATTTGCAGTAATTTCTTCACCAATGTAAGATTCATTCCAAGGGGGGTAGGCAGTAATAGTTGGATTGTAAGAATTGGTGGATTGTGAGAGGACCATCACACTAGGCAGATTAAAATATAAATGCACTTTTCTAAATAAAAAAAAAACTCTTGAAAAATCATGCCTAGGGCTACAAAGACTAGTGTTACCACGAGGAATTATGCTCAGTGTACTACTGGTCCTCAGCATATGCTTTTAAAATCAAACCATTACTTCATCCTTTTTCCTCATAAAAATGCTGGACAGTCAATTACGTAAATGTATTTAAACCTCTTGATGAAAACTGCTCTAGAGTGGAGTACATCTCGAGTGCTGGATAAACATGCTGAGGGCAAAGGATGCGAATTTTCTACTCTGAGCCCACATTAAGTTTGCATTATTTGAAATAAAGGTTAAGCCTCTGACTGTCAATCAGTTGCAACAGCGTAATGCTCGTATGTGGCTTTCATTATAAGTGCTTCACATCTTGTGAATTACAGAGAGAGATGAGTAATGAAATGCTGCATTTTAGTGAATCAATGTCTGTATCTGACAGTTGCAAAAAATGAAACATGACTGTCCATATGACCAAGACATGGGAACTAAGTGTAATTTAAGCTACTTCTTGATGGTGGAAGTATTTACACTCTTAAACAAGACTAAGTATTTTGCTGAATATCTGTCCAAGTGATGAAATAGATCATTGGAAACAAAGCTGTGGTTTTGTGCTAGGCTCTGTGTGCCTTCCTTGGGCTGTACTAGACCAGGGAGATGAGGCCACCACCGCTGCTCAGGTTCACCCATTCAGCTACCACAGCTTGCATCAGGAGGGGCAAGGGACTCACCTGAAACTGATCCACTCTCCTTTAAGGTGGATCTTATCTGCCAAATAAATGTATTTGATTTAAACACAGCAGAGGACTGATCATAATCCATGGCAACTTTTTTTTCCAAAAATCAGAAATCTTATTAAAAAGATTTTTTAGTGATTATTATTGACCTCTCTCCTGAATGCATCTAACTTTGACTTCAGCCATTGGATTTTGCTGACTTTATCTGATACACTGGAAACTCTGCAATCCAATTTGTTCCTCAAATAAACAGTTACAGGGATCAAAGCTGGCTCTCAATCCTCACTTCATTAAGCTAAGTAAATGAGCTCATTAAGACTCACAACAAAAGCACTTTTCCCGATACTTCATTAAATCTGTGACTCACCCCTAAAGTGTCCCAGTGTTAGATGACACCACAACACTGCCAAATGAGAAGGTACATTAGCTGATCCACTGGATATTTTCCTGCACATATATATGTCTGCCCACACCTCCCTTGGTAGCACTGGGTTTTTCCATAATATGAGAGAAAAATTCAAGCTACAAGGGACCTTGTGAGGTCAACTCCAAGATCTGCCTCAGGTGCTCAGTGCTTCACTCGGGTCTGCACAGCCTCCAAGGAGGGAGGCTGCAGAGCCTTTCTGGCTGATGGGGTGGGTATCCTCATAGAGAAAGGATTTCTCCTTACACCCATCCAAACCTCTCAAATTTTAGCTTTTGCCCATTGCCTCTCATCCTCTTGCCTTGCACCGCTGTGCAGAGCCTGATTTGGGCTTCTCTATGCCCTCACTGCAGGCTCTGGAGGTGCCCCTGGCTCCATCCCAAAACCACACACTTTCAGATAGGACCAAAGCCCCATGCTGTATAATAAGGTGACCAGATGAGTCACCACCTCCTGCTATTCTGCAAGGATTTGGCTGTGGCTGGAGGTAATTTTGGCATCTGCAGGTTATCCTCCCTCTTCTTTTACCCGTTTCCTAAAGTTTGGGTCAGCTGCAAGTGTTATTGTACAGGTTTTGCCATCTTCCAGTTCAGTGATGATCTGATCTGTCTGAGGCAGTCCAAGGAGAAATTGAACCTCAGACTTCCCTAATAAGGAAGGCAGACACAGCAGTAATAGCAGCAGTGTTAGCAAAGCCTTGCCTCACAATGCTGGAATTAGGGTGGGTCACCAAGACCATTACCCAGCCTTCTGCACTGGTGGGATCTTTACCAGCATCCATCACTAGGAGTGATGGGAACTGTGAAATAACACATTTAAATTTGGGATGACTTAGAGATAAACTGATTTAGATGAGCTGATAATGCAATATTACATTTTCTACATAACAATTTTTATAATGCCTCATGCCTATATTCTGCCCCTTGTACAATCCCTGAGTGCTGATAGAGGCATTTTCTGAAGGAAATAATTTCTTTATGTCTGTAACTGAGCCAGGAATCTTGCCAGTACTGGAGCTGGCCCCTGACATCCCCATGCACAGAAGTCAAACCAAATGGGCAGATTTCAATAATGAGGACAATACAGTGGAGGGTCACTTCAAATCAAAGTGTGTGACCCAATTATACTGGTGGTTGGACTTCTACAGTGCTGACATACCTTTTTGAAATAATTAATATGGGGGAGAAAAACAGTAAAGAAAGACAGTTTTTCTGCTGATGTGTCTAAAACATAGGGAAAAACTTTTCCTATTTGTAATACACTGATAAAAAGTACAATATTGTCTAAATAATTGTCTAATTGTGTAACTAAACCACCTGCTTATTTTTGAGGATCAAGAAACATTTTAATGTGAGCCTAATCCACCCTCAAATGACCAATTAGAAAAGGAGGTAGAATTAACTTCTGATCTATTAGTGAACAGAAAGAGCTAATAAGTTTTACGGTATTCTCTTGTGTCAGCTACTTCACATAATCTGGCTGAAAGACCACACACATGCAGATGCCTTTGTGTTTATTATTTATTATAATTCAATCTTGATGTAAATTTCACAGAGCCTATGGGTCCCCTCCCCAGGAGACATGGAGGTGGTGATGCAGGGCTCTGCTTCCACACACCTCCTTATGGCAAGGCTTTTCCACTGTTTTAAACACATACAGTTTTTCTCATGAAATGGGAAGAATTTATCAATTCTGACTGATCTGGTTACCCCTCAAATTGCTTTTTCATGCAAGATGACAGGTGGAAAATAAGATCCATGTAGCAGAGCTGAGGATACCTGCCCAAATGGACTTGCTGAATACACCGGTGACAGCTCCAGATCAAATCCTGTCAGGATCAAACAAGCTGAAAGCACTGGAGGGGAGACCTCTGTGGTGGCAATGCTCCCAGACCAGGGAGAAGATGCAGCATGCTCCCTCTTACCCTTTTCTGGAGGGGAAATAAAGCAAATGTACTTCATTAGAGGTGCAGCAGAACAGAGTGTCCCTGCAGCTGCTGACCCTGCACCTACTGCACTTCCATCCCACTCCCTCCTCAGCCTCTTTACATCTATCCTAAAAAACAAAGAAATGACTGCCCTGTGCACAAATATACCTTATACAGGTTTCAGTGAGCTACTCTAAAACCAATCACAGCCCAGCCATGAGAGCAAACCTCCAGAGCAGGTTGCAGGGCAGCACGTAGCTCCTCTCCCTTGCAGCCATGCTGGTGCCAGTATCCAAAATAACTGCCCTAAGTTTTCTGATCTCTGCACTCTCAACACTCGCTTCCCTCTCTGACTCTCCTCCCTGAGGGCCAGAAGTCAGGCTGCATTTTCTTCAAGTGCAAAACAAACGGGTGCCTGAGTAAACAAAAGGCAGTAGCCTCAGCTGTGCTTCAAATTTGAGTGTTGCTGCCTTGCCCCAGGAATGCCACCCCGCACTCGGGCACTTGTAATCTGAACAAAACCATGTGCAGTAAACACATCCAGCCGTGCCCTAACTTTGCAAATACCAGTCTGCTGCTCATCTTCCAAGATGAGGACCAGTCACCAGTGTGATACCACATCTACCAAATACAATTCTCAGGAAACCTGTTTTGTGGTTGGGTTGTTTGGGGTTTTTTCAGTAAAGTCTGGATTTTTGGCGTAACTAGTTCAATTGCTTCCAAAATGAGTCTATAAAGGATGCTGCAATAATACCTGCATGCTGTAGCATGCTCAACAGCAGCTTCTTCAGGTGGCAGCAGACACTTTGGCCACTGTGACCCTGGAAAATGACTGTCTGCAGACATACATGCCTTGTTCAAACATGTCTGTGCCAAAGTGAGTTCAGAGGACAGAACATCTCTGCTATAAGTACAGGCTGGAGGAGCTGGGGTTGTTCACTCCAGAGAACAGAAGTCTCTGATGAGACATTACAGCACCTCCCAGTGCCTTAAGGAGGCTTACAGAAGAGCTGGAGAGGGACTTTTTGCAAGGATATGAAGTGATAGGACAAGGCAGAAGGGCTTTAAACTGACAGACTGCAGGTTTAGATTAGATAATAGAAAGAATTTCATTACTGTGAGGGCAGTGAGGCACTGGGACAGGCTGCCCAGAAAAGTTGTGAATGCCCCATACCTGGAAGTCTTCAAGGCCAAGATGGATGGGGATTTGAGCAACCTGGTCCAGAGTAAGGTGTCTCTACCTATCATAATGGGGGTGGAACTGGATGATCTTTAACCAATCCATACCACTTGGTGATTCTCTGGACCAAAGCAGTTACCCCAAGTAAGCCCAGCTCTAAGCAGGAGCTTTACATGTGAAATGTGCTGGGTAATGAGCACCAGCAAAGCAAAGAGAAGCCAGCACAGCACCTACTGATGCCACTCATTTGCCTGCCCACACTTCCACAATCAGCACAGTTTCTCTTCACAAACAACCTGCTCCAGCAGCAGACAGGAACTGTCATTCCTGAGAGCTCCTGCACCTTGATAAAAAGGCAATCCAGTGTCATTCCCTACAGAACAGCAGCACAAGCAGCCCCTGCAGCCAAGGAAATTCTATTCATGGAAGCATACACCAGATACAAACTGTGTAGCACTAAATAGCAACCCCCTACATTAAATCAAAGATCATCTTTATTTTTCTTTATGACTGATACAAGGACATAGCTGTCTTTTCTCCAGTAGCAGGCTTTTCTCCCCATGTTTTGAAAGCCCAGATGTGTTTTTATAAAGAACACTTGATGGGCAGCTCCAGACTGTGGAGACACACAGAAATAGACAATTTATGGTGAGAGATTTGTGAACTTACTCTCTGCTCTTCTAAGATTCATCATCTGTGAAAGCTGGTTCACTCAAATAAAATGGGCACACAATCTGCAACATCAGATAAGCCTCTGTTTCTGCAGAAGCATTTTATTGGATATAAAAGACAAGAATTCAAGGGTGCACTAACATAATTGAGAAACAGCTATCAAATAAGCAAGCTTCAGTTTTCAAAGAATCTGGCTGTATTTCACACAATCACTTGAGAAAAACAACACAATACTGGCTGATAAGATTGGGTGGCAGCTGCCAGTGTGGTGAGACCCCTCCAAAGACCCTCTCAGGACACTGCCTGTTTTATCAGCCGGTCCCTTCGGAGTGCAGATGGAGAGCAGCAGGAGGCAGCTGAGAATCACAGCGCTCTAACCCCACCTAGGGGACTGAGCCACGGCTCAGCTCCTGCAGAGGCACACGCAGCTGGCAGCCCCGGGCTAGCTGAGAAGGGCACTGATTTTTAATAAAAAAGCACTGTTCCAGCCCCAAACTCCCACTTTTCCTGCCTTTTCCATATAACTCATTTGTCACACAGCTCTTAAATCCTATTATACCTGCACTATGTCCCACTCCTTTTGTTTTCAGTTTTCATTTAGTTTTGCCACGTTGTGCTACTACTCTAGTTTCCATTTTCACTGCTTGTTGCCCCCAATAAGGACTGATTATATATAAACCTAAGTATGTGCTTTAAAAGATCAAATACTTTATGAGGGATTAGACTGGTTAAACATGATTGAAACAAACATTATTTTAAAAAAGCCAGTAAACCCATGAATTTGGTACAACAAGAAAAAGCCAAAGCAAATGTGACTTTGAAAATGAAACATTCAGCTTCTATTCACATAAAGATTAGCACTGAGGAATACAGTGCATCTCCCTCTTCTTTCTGTTCATCCTAGACTTTACTGAGTGCTTTTGCAGGCAAAGTCCTCAGTTTTAGATGCATGGGCACTGTGGGACCATTTTTTCTGAAAAAGGCAGAATTATAGAATGGTTTGTGTTGAAAGGGCCACTGAGGCCCAGAAAGTGTAATATTTAAGGTGCTCACACAGCAAGTAAGTAGTATTTTTTTTTTCTCTTGCCATACACAAATGCAAAATTGCATGCCTATCTATCTACCTCAGCAGGGTCAAAAGCTTCTAGGTTTTGTGACAGCACCACCAGGTGCTCCTGCCTTCCTATGAAGTTCTTTCAGCCAAGCAAGTAGCAGGCACTCTGAAGCCGGTTTTGAGTCTATCATTATGTAGTATCGATACAATTGCAAACCTTTCACTCTAGAGGCTTGTGTCTGCTTTCCCTTCAGTTCCACTACAGAAGTCAGTTTTAAATGAAAATAAAATTGTTTTAAGATATTTTTGGTAGAAATGTCTTCAGTCTTACTGGTTCATGATAACAGTATCTTCCCTGGTGAAACAGAAGAAAATTTAAGAAGCCTGAAGTGAGAAAAAAAAAAAAAAATTCACTATCAATACGTATTACCTTGTGGAAATTATGACAGCAAAAATAAGGGGAAAAAAATTAACTCTAAAGCCACAATTAAATATGTAAATTGATACTGAGTTAACATTTAGGGGTCTTCTGAAGGACTATGGAAACAAGACTCAGAATCAAGCACCAACTGCACTGAAAGCAAACCCAAAGAGCTCTGCAAATCTCTGTCACAGAAGGCAGGTGCATGTAAAACATTTATTTTCAATATTGTTAGAACATAACACAGAACTGGGGCTGAACTGAAGAGTTCAGCACAGAACCCGAATTCCCACTGACAGGCATTGTAACAAGCGCACAGCATTACGGACCTTTCGTAGCTTCCAACATAATGGGTTTGCTGCAAGAGAACAGCATCTTCCGAGTGAAAATATTGCTTTGCATTTCGGCGTCATCCCAGGGCAAATCTCTCACGTAACAGAGGATTACATCCACCAGTGCCCCTCAGGAAGCACAATGCCATAATCCCTTCAGCAGGGATTAGGAGGGGAGCAGAGGGGCCACCCCATCCAAACAGCTCCCTCTGGAAAGTCGGCAACAGAACAGGGCTTTCCTTACACAATCCCACTGCACCCCACTGGGATTTCTGGAGGTATCTCCCTGCAAAAATCTCACCCAAAATGTCCTTCGGCTAACTGCTGGTGGGAGCAATGGGCCCTGCATTTCCCCTCTGCACCACACCGGTGAGAAAAAAAAAAAACAACATCCATAGTCTTTCTAAAAATTACCATATAATTTGAGCAGATTTAAAACCTGTTACAAGCGACAAACAAAAGGAGGTTCATAGTGAACAGAACACAGCAAGCATCTGTTTTTAAGGAGCAAAGAGGCTGCTAATGGGCTAACATATCAGGGTGCCTGATGAACTTGGGAGGTGCTTGGTGTTTGCCAGGGAAAGGTGGGAAACACAAGGGGATCAATCACTTTGATGCTGTGTGTCTGAGGAATCCTGGTATTTCATTCTAATTCTGAGCAATGCTAGCAGACAGCCAAGATAACAAGCAGCTGTAAATGTAAATTAAAAAAACAAAAAAAAAACCAAAAAAACAAACAAAAAAAAACCCTTAATTTTGTATTTAATATCTATATTTAAAAAATACAAATAATTTTTGCTCAAAAAAAAAATTAGGAAGCTTTCTCTGCTACTTTTTAAACAGGATTTTGCCCTCACTAGACTTCTGAAAACCCTTGAACCAAAACAATTGCAAATGCTCTGTACAACTGTCATGTCAGGAAGGAGTTGAAGTGTGGAAAGAAAATTGTGTTGTCAAAAACCAGACACCTCAAAATACTTTCTTGGCAGAGGGAAACTCCTACACACGTTCTGAGCACCCTCTCAGAGGTAATGACTACCTATAACCAGATAGGAGAACTTTGCACAGAAGTGGTTTTGTGTTTTCAAGAGCTGATTGAGTCACTTAGGAATTACTGACAGCAAAAACGGCAAAGTTACCTCATTCCAGTGCCCAGACACTATCCAAACCCATTCCCACAAATGCAGGGAAGGGCAATAAAAAAGTCTTTATTCTATTGGGTTTATGACCTCTGCCATCTAACAGTCTTACTGGTAGTTATTGCTCAATCCTGAACCTTACAGTGAGCCTTCCTCCCCCTCTGCCATTGGGACACTCCTCCCCCCTGCAGCAGGGAAAAAGTGCATGGGGAAAATGGAAATATGGAGAAAAACCTAAAATTATTCTTTTTAATGGGCCCAGTGGGATTGATGAAGTTTAGATACAGCTAGCATTGCTGTCTTCTCTTTCTCCTGGGTTTGCAAAAGGAATAGCAGGTCTGAAGGCTTGTTATACTTAATTGTTTTTTAGTAGCCCAGCAGAGTGCTCACTCAGCATTGGAATGCAAAATTAATCTTACTAAACTTGTCCCAATCAGTTTAATGGCTAGTATGGCATTCAAACATATTAATTCTTTCTTCAAAAATGCAAAAGACAAATTACTTTGCAAAACACTGCAAAGTTTTATGGAATAATAATAAAAAAATATTTTATAAACAAAGGTAAATTATTTTACAAAACAAAAACCGTTTCATTTTTATACACATTGAAATTATTTTATTTATGGTACTCTTCACCTAAATCTCATAAATACCAATACCTTAGGTCAGAAAATACGTTTCAGCAATCTGGTTAGATATTTAATAAAGGCATTGTTATCTCTACTAGGAAATAAGTAAATAAACTAGGAAATAAATTAGTATTTCTACTAGGAAATAAGGGAGAAAATGAGAGAGAGAACAAAAGAGATGTTCCCTGCCCTAATGAGCTTCTAATGTTGTTTACCATCCACTTGCTTAGGCAAAGCAGGGCAGCTGGTTGCACATTCTGGAGCAGGTTTGATGCTCCCCTGTGGTCAGACCAGGTTTCTCAGGCTGCAGGACCTGAGCAGTCGCTGGTTCAGCACATCTGTAGGCACTGTTAATCTATCTGTGAAACCACAAACAACACCTGGCCACATCTGTGCTGTGCCATGCCCACAGCACCACCCCACACGCTGCTCCTCGTGGTTCCCCGTGTGAGCTCCTCCAGGGCGCAGCCTTGCCTTGGCCTTGCCTGCCTCACACCACCCTGCCCCGGCCCACCTGACCCCTGCCCAAGGAGGGCAACAAGCCCTCCAAGCAACTCCAGCTTACCTCAACACAGATGTCTAAAACAGGCCAGAAGAAGAGAGTTTGAGAAATACTGTGTGGGTGGGAAGGCTTGCTGCTGGCAAGGCGATGGGCAGGGAGAGCCACGGTACTTACATACCACCCACTGTACACAAGAGATGCCAAAGCACCCACTTCAGCAAGCTGTGACTCTGGAGATGTTTGTGGGGGTTATTTCATCCCCTGTGATTTTTTTATAACCTCCAGATGAAATTTTATTATATAAAACCAATTGATTTTATGTTTAGTTTTGGCATGAGAGATCTGATGTCTGCTTTACAGAATTTTTCTACCCAAGTTGTGAAAAGAAATTAAGGAAGGGTAGTACAACAAAAATGGTTACAAAAGACATCTGAATCTGAGATGGTCATTTAAGACTCCTTTTATAGTCACTGGGCAGAAACAGTCCATGGTTCATCTCATCCTAAATATAACTGGCTAGAGAGGCATGGATAAATGATGCTAAAAGTTGAGAAATAATCATTCTTCATATATATTTCTGTGAAGCACAGAAAAAACAAAGTGTTCATTGTATATTCAGTATAGCAATGTTTTTCAAGAGCTACAAGAAAAACCTGTCTTCCCCAAATTAATTTTTTTTTTTCTTTTTATTTCCTTTTTTCTTTTCTTTTCTTTTTTTCTTTCCCCCAGTTAGAGGAATGTAGAGTGAACATTTTCACAATGTCAGTGTAGAAAGATAGAATTAGTTAGGATTGTCATTTCTATGTATTTACACCATCCTAATTCATGTTGTTCTTGCCATATCTATCTGGATCTGGCTTCTGCTGTAGCAGGGAGAAGAGGGGGAGCAGAGCTGGCTCTGCTCTCACCCTCTGCCAATACACGTGAGCATGGATTCCAGCTCCCACCCGGACTCCCACACTCCAGCTAGAGATTTGGGACACTAAGGAAGCAATGAGCAAGGAAACCATCAAACCCCAGCTTTATCTTGCTCTTCCCTGAAAGCTTTAACCCTCCAAAAGCAAGACAGTGCAAAAGCAGCATCATGACAGAGGCACGACAAAGCAGATGTTCAATACAGAACACTTCAGCTAAACCCCGCCAGCTCAAAGAGGAGAAATCAATAGCAAGAGGAAAGGGGTTAAAAACTCCTCTCCTGCCTGTCCTCAGCTGCACCCAGACATAAATTACTACTTGGAGGATGCCAAGTCATTGCACTCTACCTCCTGCACTCGCAGAAGCCTGTTGAACCCAATGCCCTCATCCAGTCCCACCTACTCCTTGTACCCAAAAGAACACATACTTCTTTATGAGAGGCAATTTTAGCACCCTGCTACCTGCAACCTGGTGACTCTCCCTCTACAGGTTTCTGTAGATACACCTGTAGGCAAACAGGACACCAGGCTGGACCAACAGGGATTTGTATCATCATTGTGCTGCAGGAAACCCCAGATCCCATATTCTGTACTGATGGCATGCAGATTAGGAGATGGAGTTTGGGGTGTTTTCTACTGAATCTGAAATACCTGAAATCTGAGATCTCTGAGCCATCTTGGAAGAGTTACTAGCAGTTCTGGCAGGTGCTAGTGGAGTGGATTTTGCAATCTGACACTGGAAATCAGTTGCTCACCTCTCAAAACCAAAATGACTCTAACCTTGTAACATCCAGAGCCTGCTGTCATGCTTATCACAGTTGCTGGGCTTTTAAGGACAACTGAACAAACCGAGCTCATCAATGAAAGGCTGCTGTAATTACGATTTTTATTTTTTTTCTTATTTTAGGTTTCAGGTAGTCTGTATGTTTCTTGTTTGATACATGCAATCCTTATATTTTTAACAGAGGTCAAAAAGAGGCAATCCTAGAGCAATCCCTCACTCTTTTTATAATTCTTAATGCACACAGGTAGCAGGGGGCTTCAAAGTACAAGAAGTACAGAGTACAATGCTTGTCCTGGTTTCACCTGGGATTGAATTAATTTTCTTCCTAGTAGCTGGTACAGTGCTATGTTTTGGATTTAGGATTAAAATAATGTTGAGAAAAATGCTGATAAGAAACTGATGTTTTAGCTGTTGCTAAACAGTGCTTACCCTGTGTCAAGGACTTTCCAGCTGCTCACTCTGCCCTGCCAGTGGGAGGAGGCTGGGGGTGTACAAGAAGATGGGAGGGGATACAGGCCAGGACAGCTGACCCCAACTGGCCAAAGAGACATTCCACACCATATGGCATCATGCTGAATAATAAAACTGGGAAAGTTGGCCAGGAGAGACCAATCTCTGCTCAGGGACTGGCTGGGCATCATTCAGCAAGTGATGTGCAACTGCAGTGTGCATCACTTGGTTTGCATATTCTACTACTACTACTACTACTACTACTACTACTACTACTACTATTATTATTATTATTATTATTACCCTTCATTTTCTGTCCTATTAAACTATCTTTATCTCAACCCACAGCTTTTTTCCCAAATAGCTGGGAGGTGTTTAGCTGCCTGCCCAGTTAAATCACTGCACAGCTACACTGCTAGAAAACTAATAAGCAATTGAAGTGCATTTATCAATGGACACAGCAGAGAGAAGCCTATCTTTTGAGTTTTAACAGAGACCTTTCTTTTTGCAAGAGTATGCACACTCCAGCTGTCCTCACTGGTGACACTGTGACAATAAGAAAAACAAAGGAAATCGATATTTCTGAGTACTTCTCCATGGACACATTCTATTTAAATACTCATGCAGTTTGTTGCATGTACAGTTGTCTGCATTTAGCACTTTAATTATACCAAAATGTTGATTGCTAGATGGAGATTTGACAAAGAAAAGGCCCCAGGTGATAAGCCTTTTGATCTCATTCTTTTTGCCTATCTTCTAAGGAAAACAGGTTGCCAGTAAACACTGATCTGATTATTTGTTTCTTGTCTGACCAAGGAAGGGCAGTGGAACAAAGGATTCAGTGTTCAGGTGAGTCCTGGCCTCAGGTGAGAGCCACCTGGCAATGCCTCAAGCAAGGACTGAACTCTTTTCTGGAAAGAAACCAGAAGCAAAAGTGACAATTATAGCCATGTACCCACTGATGGGAATCAGCTGCCATTGTAATGTAAGTACAGAACAAAGAAGCACTATGTTAGCCTGACCTGCCCCTGGAGAAGGAGGAGTTCTCTGTGTAAAGGGGCATTTTTCCAACCAGGCCTTTTTCCATGTAGGCTTTGTCTCAATTATCTGTGCTTATCTTACTTAAGGATTGGATTACAGCAATAGAAGGCTACAAGATTGCTCTCAGGCCATGGTATGAAAACCTGCTCAACTGAGACGCAGGGTGGCCTCCAAAATTTTCCAAGGTGACCCCATGGACCTGAATTTCACTTCTAGAATTGAATTACACCTGTGTTTTTCACCTCTCTGTCCTAGGACACACTTCAAGTCTCAGATAAAATCCAAGACACTATTTTTTACTCAAAACATCCGGAATGCTCTTTGGGACCTGGTGGACTACCAAAGAGCCTGTGATTCTTTTTGCTCAATTATTTAAAATTGGCAGCAGCTTTTGAACTAGAAACCCACCTTTGCTATAAAAGGACATTACCTGCAGTGAGCTCCATTAGCTGGTATATGTATTACTCTTCAGGACACTTTTATCTCCAGAGCTGGGCTGAGGATCAAGGAAAGTTGTTCTTTACTGGGTAGGTCATAATTCTTCTGTTCACTTTAGCCCATTGTTTTGAGGTTCTGCTCTGGACACCATGCATGTAAAAACAAACTAATTTTCTATTAGCCTTTGAAGAAACTAGGGAACACCACCTTCAAAGATAAGGAAAACCACCTCATTTTATCCAAAATATTCAGCAGCCTGGTCAAGGATGGGTGTTGGTGCCTGCCACCTCACTGTTCTGAGGTGCTCCAAGAGGCAATAGCCCATTGTTTTGATACAGCACCTCCTCTTCTCCATGGCTCCCGAGATTGTACACACTTTGCTGAGTCCAGACACAAATTCATCCCCCATTGCTAGTGCGTGTCCCCAGGGGGGCAGATGAAATGCAGCACATGATGGGTAGAGCATCAGGGTACTGAAAATCATAGTGTGTCCCCTGAAAATCAAAACACAACAAGACATGACCATCTGACACCTCTCCTTTATATTTAAGAGATGTATATATGTGGTGAAGAATAGAAACCTCTCTTTTGCTCTGGGGCTATAGGCTTCTCTGGAGCTTTGAAACACAACCCATGAGGTCATGCTCCCTGCAAACAAAGGCATACAATGCACTGTTGCTTCCTGCAGACCCTGTCAGTCACCCAGTTCGGTTTGTGCTGCGGTGTGTGAGATTGCAAAGATCAAAGAGATGCAAAACACCAGGGGTATATAAACAAATTACTACACAAATGCAATGGAACCAGTGCACGTGGAAAGAACAGGTTGACCTTATTTCACTTTCTTCTGCTTTCAGAATAAACATCACATCAGCATGGTCCCTCTGATTGATGTTGGAGCAGTCCTTTTGTTGTGTCTCCTGTGATAATTGCTGTGGCCATGTAGGCAAATACAGCACTAGCACATAGGTTGATACACCAAGAAAGTCACTGAGAGATTTCCCTTATGCTTTGGTGGTTCATGGGTGAATATTTTTAATGGAACCAGGTCAAACTTTCAGGGAAGTGTTGACACAAAGGAGACACTCCCATCTCCATCATGCTTACAATGTTCCTCTCAAAGACAATGTGGAGAGAATGGGGTGGGAATGAGGATGGGAGAGGTGTTGGTCTGCATTCTCAGAGCAGAAGTGACAGCTCCTACTAGAGCCTCAGCTTAGCAAAGATGAAAGTGACTTATGCCATAGAGGGCACAGATCCAGGCTGCTTTAATACAGCAGTCTTCTCATCTTATTGACTGTCATGCACTCCTTTAGTCTCTAGCATCGGCTCCCTCATACCGCTGTGGTAGCTTTTTTGTTTATAGATCTCAAGGTACTTTATTAATGGAGGAAAATACCTCACAATCCCCCTAGGAAATAAGTACAATATTAGGTGCATTTACAAACAGAGGGGTTCTTTGCTTACTTTGTAATCAAAGTGAGGGGGAAATGAGAAGAAGAAAGGAATGGTTTGGGCATTGAGGTGTTCTTAGGGCAAAGAATCAAGCTGTCCCAAACATATCAGCATCCTACCATATTAATTACTCCCTTCCTTTAGCTTAGTTGTAATGCCGAGTTTTCATCATGTAAACCAAATAACCTGGGATGTAAGCAGAATTATTTTCTTTTAGAGAACTGCCTGTAAAATCAGATGATTGGCATCCCTCTGGTAAAACCAGACAGGTGAGATGTCACAGAAACAAATGGATACTTTCCCTTTGATGCAGAAGTAGCATTTCAGAAGGCTCAATATAGAAAGCTTTAAGTGCTGTAAACATCACGAGAAAAGAGGCACTACATGGTCAGACCTTTCAGTGAGGACAAAGCCAGTGTTCCCTTGCAGTAGCATCTTTTTGTTCTCTTTCACAACCGTCAGTCACCCAGGCCACATTCCTTCAGCACTCACAGGTAAATCTTGATTGCAAGTCCAAGAGTGTACTTCAGCACTCCTGAGAACACCCTGCTGAATGCAGTAGGGATGGACAGAAACAGGAGTCAAAGCAGATGTTTCCAATCTAAACACAGAATGCCACAAATGTACAAATCAGGTTTAATTTCAGTATAAAGGGAAATGCCCGAGTCCTTCTGGGTCCAAACCTTAATTGTACAGCAGTCTGTTTTGCCTGTAGGATCTCTGATGGTGAAGCAAGTTGCAACACACACACATTTGTAAAAATTATATCCATGTTACTCTTTCATATCACACTTCAATCTGAAGCCTGTATTTAAGCCATAAGGAATCCACATATGCATCAATGTGACACATCAGAGCTGAAAATAAATAAGCACTGGTTAGGACCTCTGGTTTCATCTGAAGAGCAGCAAAAATTAGCAAGTGATGAAATTTGTCCACGTCTCACCTTTATTCTGTCAACCCAATCCTGACTTGGTACATGGGCTCTCATCCAGTCTGTCTTGAAGCTGAAAGGGCCAGATTCAGACTGTGACATGGAAGTGACAATAGACTGACTCTAACAAAAGACAACAGGTTTCCAGTCCCAAAGTTGCCTTTTACTTATGTAACTTCAGATAAACCATTTGAAGTTACCCCCTGCATTCTTAAGTTTTAACCTAAGGGTTATAAAGCAACAGTTTCATCTGAACTCATGAAATATATTCTATTTATTTGCTCATTTGCACATATTTTTGTGGCAGCATTAAAGCTGCTAGACCATGCCAGATATGCAAAAGCAGCAGAGTGTAGTACACCAATGCAGTAAGGGTACTGTGCCAGCATGATTTAAAACACAGATCCCAATCTAGACCAAGAGAGATGGACATGACATAAGAGAAACTGACCTATTTTTTAAAGTCTTGCTCCAGCTGCTGGCTTCATAGCACAAATTGTGGTCTAGACGGATAAGAAGCAGAAATTTGCATAAGAGCTGATGACACTTTATATACTCCAAAATCACTTGTGAAACCCACAGGATACATGGATGTTGACAGAACAATACAAGCAGCATGTGGCTGAACAATATCCCAAGCAACCAGCAATTTTTGGCAGCCTGCACATACTCCAGTAGTTAACATCAGAGGGGAAAAAAAAGGAGACTACTTTCTCTTTGGCCAGTATAATACTCTGCCTTTTTAAAGTAGCATTTGCAAAACAAATGAAGTTATAAATGAGAAAACACACACGATATGGCCTAGATAACAGTCTCTCTGAAGTATCTGATGTCTCATAAAAGGTGTACCTGAAGATATCTGGGCTACTTTGTGGGTTTGGCTTGTGGGCCTGATTGAGGATGTGGGGCCAAGATATGATCTGCTGTTGGCTGGTGGCTTTTCTGTGCAGAGCCAGCATAGCCACAAGTAACACTGCTCAAGTATAAAGACAAGTTACAAGATGCAGGGGCATAGGGAGACATGGGAGATGAACAACACAGTCAGGTCTGTCTCTGCAGCCCCCAGGTAGATGTGAGCATGGGATCTGAGATGCCAGCACTCACACACAGAGCTCACTGTCCCCTCTGGGCCCTACACATCTGCCAGAGGGAAGCAGACAGGCTCAAGGGCAGGTTAAAACAGTTCAGATCCCATTGCAGTTCAGCAGGATTGAGCAGGTGAAAAAGATGGCACAAGATGAGGGAGTGCTCTGAGGCATTCAAGGACCAAATCTGAATTTGCAGAGAAGCAGCTGTCTAGAAAACTGGAATAGGAGATTTCTCCTCCCCATTTCTATCACTGTCATGAGGAACATCACAAGTAATGTAAATAGAATTTCTCCAATTTGGTTTCTAGAGACACTTATCTTCTAGAAGCTCTTACATTCTTTGGGCTTAATTAGCTTTAGGTAAAGCAAGAAGATACATCATTCAGTTCTACATTTCACTTTCCTTCTCTGCCCAACCCCAGCCTGACTACTCACAATACCAAAGGCCACCAAAAAAGAAAAGCACATATGTACTTTTTGTTTCATGATGCTACTTTTCTGTTAAGTATCAAAACCCACCAGATCAGGTTAACCTGCCCAAGCAGCTGAGCTGGCCAGCAGTCCATCGAGAGTGAAATGAGAGCAAGACGTGGAGGTTGATCCATAGCAGAAATGTGACAGGTACACAAAACAACCACTAAAGAAAAAAGAAGAAATCAAGCATTTTAAACTGTAAAAAGCCTATTCAGATGCCTAAATATCATGTGTAGCTGTCTCACAGCCAGCAGACATTGTTTAAAGAGTCCATAGCTCAGCCAGCTGGAGAGGTTGGACAAGAGAGTTGTGAGAGCTTGTCAAGTTCTAAGACCATTGGTTATAAAAAAGGTTGGCTAAAACCACTTCTGCCCTTGAGGCAATGTTCAGAAGAAGATTTTTCCCACAGTATGTCACCAGTCATTAACCAGAAGGAATGCAGCTCATGCCTCTTCCTCACACACCTACAAGAGGAGTGAGATTCATCTTTCTTCTGAAACACTGGAGATGTACCTTGACTTGCTCCTCAGCTCCCCGATGGTCCTTTTGATGATACTCAACCCAGCTGAAAGGATTGTGTATCTTGCTTCTGTGCTCAGGGTAAAATTATTTCCAGACATGAAATCCAAGAGCAAACCTCCTCTAGCCCCTCTCCTGGTCAGGTCACTGGGGCTGTCAGTGAGGCTGCTGCAAACTTTTCAACACATCTCTTTTACAGCCTTGGTGATGTCCTTGCTTTCTTCTGCTCTCTTCTGGCTGCTTACCTGGGAAAAAGCTTATGGGGCCTTTCTGGCTTGTTTCTGCGGCTTTTAGCCATGGGAACATTTTCAGACTGTGGCAAAGTCTGTGCCTGTGACCAAAAGAGTCTCCTTTTGTGTTCTGTTGGAAAGTGCCTTGCATTTCTCAAATGCTTTAGGCAATGGGGCTCAAAGTACTTCAGTATCTTTAAAAAATCCCCACCACTTTGGTGACATTTCTTTATCTTCTCCATCTCCCACATGGAGTCACGCCCAGGTCTGCTACTCACTCATACCACCTGCAGTGATGGTGCCTTTGGGCTGCTCCAGAATGCCTCTCACCTTGACTCCGAGCAGGAGACCAGATTTCATCTCTTCTGTATCAGTAGTCCCAAAAAAATTCTTTACTAAAAACTCAGCAACTCCTGTGGATTAATCCTCACTTTAAAAAACACCTCAGTAGTAGCAACAAAAATGACTCAACTGTAAAGACAGCACGGAAAGCATTCCTCACCACAGACACCGTAACAGACAGTCTGGTGAACCTGTTTGTTGTTTTTTTTTTTTTTGGTTTTTTTGTTTGTTTGTTTGTTTTTTTTTCATTAAGGATTCTAATTAATTTGCTTTATCAGAGCCTGAACTCAGGATTCTTAATTTCTGCTCTAATTAACCTAACAACTTTTTTCACAGCACAGACTTACTGTCTCTGCTCATAGTCCATCTCTATGATTCTTTGGTTCTGAGGTAATACACCAGTGGGACTGTCTGGGGATATATGATAAAATAATCTTCACCACTAAGCAGAAGACTCACAGCACAAAGTCTCAGCCCTAAAAACTGATGAGATGTTTCAGACCAGGCTGGGGTCTCCAACAAGATACCGCCCTAAAACTTTCTCCTCTGTTTTGTATTCAGCTTACCCCAGAACTCTTGCAAAATACAACCAAAATTCCCAGCAAATATCCATACATTAACTTATCTCCTCTTAGCCCTCCCTCTCTAAAGTAACACAACATTAAAGAAGACATCCTCAGGTCTGTGCGCATTTGAGGAGCAATTTGAGAAGTGAAACCAACATTAAGGCAAGCAAAACATACACTTGGGACTGGAAGGGGAATAAAAATGTTCAGAGCTCTGCCTTAATTTCATTTCTATTCAGAAGCAGATGTAAGCATGAGCACCAGCATGACTCTGAACCTATGTTCTCTGGTTTCAATTTGGGCTAGAGCCAGCAGTTCCAAGAACATTCTCTGTTTGTTCCCACTTAACAATTGAAAATATCTACCCATGCTTTCCCACAATTGCATGCCTTTTTTTTTTTTTTTTTTTAATTTCAGTAGCATTTTTCCATTTTGAACCCAACTTTGCCTATAGGACAATTATTTTGCTGTATTTCATGTATTCCTGTTGTGCTTGCTTCAAATGAATTAATCATTTTTATACTACACAAAGTTATTTGGCAGCTTTGCAAATGCATCAAAATATATTCACAATCCGATAATCTATGCTTTCTATTTGCAATCATCTTTCTGCCTTCTGCTTAAAAGCAAGATGGCCAATTTTCAGTCATAAGCATTCACGTGATCAGGATCTCAGAGCCCTATAGTAGGCCACAGCTTGGGCATTCCTAATGCTCTGTGTTTTCCTGGACTGAGCTTCTCATAATCCAAAATATATACAGCATCTTTTACATCAATGGCAAATTCAAGGATGCAAATGCAGTATTTTCTTCCATAATGCATACAGCCAACCTACGGGTTGATTAACTTCAAAAGCTGTTTTGATAAATAGAGAAAAATTCAAGTTCCAAATTTGGGACCATTTTTCATAGTTATTAAAAGAATATTATTAAAACATTCAGCATTCCTGAAATGAAGTCCAGTTTTAAATCTGTTGCAAAAATTAAACCCATGCAATTATAAGGACCTAAAATCATTGAAGGAATTCAGAAAACTCTGTACTCCTTTAGAGAAAACTTTTCAATTAAAAGGGGCTCACAGTTTCTCGGTGCTTCCTGAACACATTGAGCACCTTTAGCCCCAGCAGTAAGAAATCCCTGCAGCTCTCAAAGCACTCCTGAAAAACAGGTTCAACTTATTTATCTCAGATAATCTATGGGGTGAGACTTTCAGGAACAGCTGCCATTGTGTCAAAATTCAGCTTAAGTATTTAGCTCAAGACCATAAAAAAAAAAAAAAAATCTGCAAAACGCAAAGAAGACATAGCAATTCTGGCCTGGGGTATTGTTTTTTAAATGACCACACAGAAGAACACATAATTATGCAAATTGTTAAATTGAGTTGGTTACATAAACCAAGCTGATTACAGGCAAGTTATTCAAATAATGACTTTTTTTACTGATTAAAGACAGGCTGTTATACTTGGATCCTGAGTTATTTTAAGTCAAACACCACTTAAATCCACATTAAGTCACTGCATTCTCGTCAACAGATTTTAGATTGAGTCAGCTCTGTGCACCCTACAAAGGGTTATTTACCCTCTTAAAACAAACACCACTTTATAATATTGTTGGATAGAGAGCTGCATGAGTTTAATCAGGCATAACTCACCCAAGAGTCACCAAACAAGCTTGAACAAATGGTACCCAATATTTGTCAGAAAAATATTTATGCCAGTTTTCCCAACCCAGTGTTCAGTACATCTGGAAAATGAGCAAAAAAATGTTCTCCCGCTCAGGCAGGAGTAAGCAAGCAGTCAGTTTAAGCTCTACTTGCAAAAGTTAAATGTGATAATGATACAGCTTCAATCACCTTAGGGGGAAAAGCAATGTCTGTAACTCTGACCCCTTTCTAGCTGGGCAGGAATTTTTCAGAAATGCTTTATCAGTTCTGTGCACCGAGCTTCTTTACAGAAGATGAGTAAAGAGAGAGGTAAGCCATCACCTGTGCAGCAATCAGTGTGAACACAAGCTTAGGGAAAACAGCTTTTGGCCCTTGGTCTTTTGTTGCCCAGTTGAAGACAGCCATGAATAACTGTGAAAAAAGTGGTAGCTAAAAATGTAGATATTCAGCACATGCTGAATAACAAAATAAACATAGTCTCATTTTGAAATTTAAGGGCAGGGGGGGAAGAATCCAACAACATTCAAATTCTCTGTATGTCAAGAGAGTTTCCTTTTGATTTTGTTTGAAATGACATTTTTCCAACACCCAACTTCAACAAATGCACCTTTTCATATAGAAAATAACTCAGCGCAGCCTCTCCTATGAAAATATTTTTCTCCTGGCAGAACCAGGTTTCATGCCTTACCTCAGATGGTCTGACTACTTTGAGAACAATCAGCCGCTTTTATTTATGAAACAAACATGAAAAGACATTCATTCTCTTTAAAAAGCAGTTTTTCTTCAGCCTTCATAACACAGACAACAGAATACAAAATAGGGTTGTTTTGCACTACTTCCTTTCATTTTATTGAGTGTCAATCTACGTAATTAATATAAAGTTACCTCATTCTAAGAAGATCAAGACACCTTATAGTATAAAATTCCCTGAGATACAATATGCAATTTGAGTCATCACATAATTCTCTATTCTATTTACATCATAATCAAAAAGTCATGGCAATTCTTCTCCTTATAAAACCCAGAAGATAATGCTCTTCCTTTCTCTCCCTCCACCCCAATATTTTAAGGCATGGAATAAAAACTTTTTCAAAATGTATTCAAGGAAACTTTTCTACTTAAAATAGAGAACAGTTTTCCCTAGTTTTTACAACTGGATTGTATTCATCATCTGCAATGCCTTGTGGAGTCTGGTACCCAATGTACAAACTAGTTTGTTCAGGCAAACTTTATATTTATCATTAAACTAGAGCTCTACAAAGTGCATAACAAAAGCTGGTCCTTTGCCTGCAACTGTACACTATTAGCTTGTGGTGTGAATGACTAAAAACCAGAGATTTATAGAAAATCTGTAATATTGACTTCAGCAGCTACAGGCCTGGGCTGAATTTCCTCCCAAATGGAAAGTCAGAAATTTGCAACATCCATGTAAAAATGATGAAATTAGAAAAGACTTCTCTTCTCCCAATGCAAGTGCTCTTCGATAGTTATTACAAATCTGCAGTTTTCACCATAGAGTTCTTGAAAATCCTCAGTGCACAATTTACAAATACTGTGCAATTCTGATCACTTTACACAAATGATGCTTGAATTGCTTTGTAGCTCTTTTCTGAATTTTACAAAAATATTTCCTGAAAGATTTCAACTCTTTTTTTCAGAGAGGCTGAGCAAAAAAAATTGCTATCTCTGGAAATTCCCATGCTCCCGTAGCCTGATCTTCTGCATGTGGCATTGTTAATGAACTACACAAAAGAACTGTGTGCCTGGAAACTTTCACAAAATGCTAAAAAAATTAGAAGGACTGAAAAAAATGCACTAGTTTCACCAGACTGATAAAAAGTAGTACAATCTTAAATACTGCTTCATCACTTTTAATATTGGGGGTTTGTATACAGTTATGTGAACTTTGATAAAAACTGAACAGAAAAAAAAATTAATTCAAAGGAAAAGAGGGAACCTATCATCCTGACATTTAGGTATTACTATTAATACTATACCTAAATTGTAGTTTTAAAAATATCAAACCCAGTATTATTGGAGTAGTAACTACTGACAGAGAAACATACGACCATGCCATGAAGAACACTGTTTTACTTTAAACAATCACTTTATACCTCTTGAAGTGAAAGTGCAGCATTAGGAATCATCCCTACTATATCCCACATTGCATAGATTGATTTCACTCCCTTCCCAATAAATATTCTACAGCAACTCCAGCACCAAAAACAAAAAGGTTCATCAAGTACTTTCAGCCTACCCTCCTTGCACAAAAGCAGAAGGGAGTAATGCAGAAGCCTGCAAGATCTGAACTAGTACAACTGTGCAAATTATTAATGAACTTCATTATTTTTTTCCAATAAGCCTTGGCTCCATGCTTACCTAATCAGGGGGAACATCTAACTAGAAATAAATTACAGTAGACTGCCAGCTCATACATCTTAAAAACACTTATCCAACATCCCATACTGCTTAAATCAAATCTAATCTTTTCCTAACCTACATATGACTCATGAATGCCAGTGAGGTTGCCTGTTCTGATGTTCATCTTTTATTTGCAACTGACTTTCTTCTTTTCCCACCTGTTCTGTGCCCATGGTTTTATTCTGAATTAAGTCTCCGAGTAACTCCATGGATTAAAAAGCAGCAGAATGAATACCTAATTCATTTGGGCAGGTCTCTTGTAGGTTGTCATTTTTTTGCCACCAGACCTCATAGCTGCAGAAGACAGGGAGGCTGAGCTTGGCAAGAATGTGTAATTGTAACTGAAGTTTCTTTCTGGCTTTGACTGAGTAAGATTACATGTAACCAAAAAGTAACCACACATCCACTACTAGGATGGCTCCAGCAAAATGTGGGAGTCTAAAAAGGAATAACTACTGTAAATGTTCCTGACAGGCACTGAGCAAAGGGAGCTCTACCTTAAAAATCTATTTATTGATTACAAAACTGAGCCAGAAAAAGACCTCAAAACCAACGGAAGAGAAAATAGTAAATCCTTCCCTTTTTATATTCTTTCCGCACACAATCTGTATTTTGCCAACAGTGTAGATCTTATTCTCTACAGCAGTTTTCTTTTTGAATGGAAGTGATTTGGGAGTTTGGGGATTTTTTGGTAATTATTATTTTAAAAACAACAAAATACCATTCTGAGCAGTCTGTTCCCCAGCAGAATTTTTAAAAATGCATGCCATAAACCAAAAGAGTTGCTACACAACAGCACTGTCTACTGATACTTGAGAAAAAAGTTAGTCTTTCTGTATATATAGTCAGTACAGTAATAAAACCCCTGCCATTCTGAGTCTTTCCCTACATTTTCCTGTATGGCAATAATTCTGCAGAGAAAAAACATGCAGATACCTGTAAACGTTTTCTAATCCCTGATTAAAGGGAGGGTGGAAGTGTTCCAACTTTTTTCCCCACAGTCTGAGTTTTCCTGTACTTTAAGTTCTACTCTACTTTTATACAGGATAAATACATCTATGGTTTCAGCAGGTAGTAGGAGAAATACTTTACATAATCTGAGCTGTTTCTCCACTCAGATTCAGTTCCCTCCATACTTTTTGCTTTTTCCTAAATGGAACAATTATTTGGTTCAAAGCATTATTAGCGGACTTCTGCAATTTCAAGCATTGCTAAAAGGTGCTACTGTACCATAAGATTCTTACATTCAACACTTGAGGCTCAGAATTTGACTGTAAATAGCTCTCACACGCATAAAAAACAGTTTAAAACATTCACTTTTGTCTTAGTGTTACAGAAAACCAGCACTGATCACGTATCCTCTGTGAGCAGAGGAAAGTTTCACGGTCCAGGAAGTTGTCGTGGCCGCCAAAATTGGTTTCAGCTGTACAGCTGAGGAATTTGGCGTCGGATATTTATGTTGAGCTGTGCAGAACTTCCAAAGTTCTGTAACTGTACAACTTTTGGAAATTTAACTTTGATCTTTAGGAATCATCTGGCATAGCGTCTCTTTGTACCTTAATAATTTTCTCTTTAATAAAAGTCTTTTTGTAGGCTTTTCACAGCTTGTTTTCCTGTACCTGTATGCTTCTCCGACTGGTGCCAGCCTTCTGTGGCTAATCCCAGCTAGCGGAGCTAATGATCTCTGCGAGACCCATCCCTCCCAACACCTCGATGCTTGCTTGGCCCAGGCTGTCCAGGCAAGCCTCACCCACCAGGAACATCAGCTTTCAAACCAGCTGGCCAGATTTCTTACAGTCTTTATTTGATTCCCAGCTGCCCTGACAGCCTCGCAGACCTTGCAGAAATGCTCATCCCAGAACGAGGTGACGTGGACTTCGTACTTCTTCCTCCAGGCAAAGTACCGCCTGTAGCTGGGTTTGTTTTTATCGAGGAATTTCAGGTAGGTGGCCAGCAGCCGGGGGCTGGGGAAGTCGTCGACGTGGATGAAGGAATCGGGGGGGATGAAGCGCTCGTAGTTGGCCCTGCGGGGTCCGAGGACGACGGGCACGGCGCTGGCGGAGAAAGCGTTTCTCCAGAGCTTCTCGGTGATGTAGTCGGTGTGCTGGGAGTTCTCGAAGGCCAGGTAGAACTTGTACGCTGACACGGTCTCCACCAGGCCGCCCTCGGCCAGCGCCAGCCCCCGCGCCCCGTACACGTCGATGGGCAGGTGCTCCTTCAGCTGGCGGTAGTAGCGCACCCGGGCGTGCTCCTCGTTCCAGTTGCTGATGACCCAGGCCACCAGACGCGTCTTGCGGGGCAGGACGAAGGGCCGGGGTGCCGGCGGGACGTAGAGATACCCGTAGGGAACGAACACGTCGGAGTCGCAGCGGTAGGACATGGTCCAGTTGAAGAGCCCGGCCAGCCCCCTCAGGCCGGGAGAGTGCGACGGCGACTCGAAGTTCATCCACACCCATCGCTGGCGCGGGGGCCGCGGCGGGGACCCTCGGGGCAGCCCCTCGGCGCCGTGCAGCGCCAGGTCGCGGTGGTGGAACAGCCCCGCCTGCGCCTCGCCGAACCGGCTGCGGTCGGCGCTGAGGCGGCAGCCGCTGATGTTGTAGCGCCGCCGGCAGTCGGGCAAGCGCCGCGGGCGGCCGAAGGGCTCCCACCACAGCAGCACGGTCACGGTCTCGCCGTCCCCCCGGGCCGGCTCGGGCAGCGCCGAGTACAGGGCGAGCGCGGCGGCGGTGCCCAGCAGCCCGGCCGCCAGCGCCCACCGCCGCCCGCCCAGTCGCCGCCGCC
>VXBN01011193.1:2723132-2737541 GCA_013397395.1 Sinosuthora webbiana
CCTCCCGGCCATGCCTGCCCGTCCTCCGCCCGCCGCCTCTCGGCCCGGGTGCCGCCCCCCGCCCCTGGGCGCCGGCTTGGCTCGCCCGCCGCGGCCGCTGCCGCTCCGCCCTCGGGGAGAGCGGTGCTCGGGCTCCTGGTGGCATTTCGCGGCCTCGCCGCCTCCCCCGTGCGGTAACACCGCCGCGACAGCCGGAGAGCTGCGGCCACGGGCCGCTCGGTTGCTCATGCCCGACTGGGGGCCGCAGAGGGAATTTGAGTCCCCGCGCTCAGGAGGGGTCCCCGGTGAGAGCCCAGGCCCCAGCACGCACGGGAAGGGTTGTAAGGACGCTCACAAGGGGTTTCGGTGTGCCCGCACCCTGGCATCTCTGGTGGGTTGACCTCGCCTTGGTGCCGGGTGTTTATCACGGCCGCTTTGTCACTGCCTTCATCAGCAAGGCAGAGGAGAGAAAATATAACGAAAGGCTCCCTGGTCGACATAAAGACAGGGAGAGATCACTCACCACTTACAGTCACGGGCAAAACAAAACCGATTTTTGGAAATTAATTTATTGCCAATCAAATCAGACTAGGGTAATGAGAAATTAAGCCAAAACTGAAAAACACCTTCTCCCCACCCCTCCCTTCTTTCTGGGCTCAATGTCGTTCACAATTTCTCTGCCTCCTCCCCAACAGCGGCAGAGGAGGATGGGGAATGGAGGCTTCAGTCAGTTCATCACATGCTGTCTCTGCTGCTCCTTCCTCCTCAAGGGAAGGACTTCTCACATCCTTCCCCTGCTCCAGTGTGGGTCGTCCCACAGTCCTCTGAACTTCTCCAACCTGAGTCCTTCTCAGGGTCTCTAGTTCTTCATTAACTGCTCCAGCGTGGGTCCATTCCACAGGGTGCAGTCTTTCAGGAACAGGCTGCTCCAGTGTGGGTCTCCAGTGGGGTCACAAGCAAGCCTGGCCCGGCGTGGGCTTCCTTTCTCCATGGGGCCACAGATGCTACCAGGAACCTGCTCAGCAGCGGAGCCTCCTATGGGCATCCACGTGCTCTGGCGTGAGGTCCTCCATGGGCTCCAGGGGAACATCCTGCCTCACCTGGACTGCATGGGAACTGCTGCTCCAGCCCCTGCAGCACCTCCACCCCTTTCTTCTGCACTGGCCTTGGTGTCTGCTCTCACATATTTTCATTCCTCTCTTCTCTGGATGCAACTGCTTCTGTGCAGTAACTTTTTTCCTTCTTAAATACATTATCCCAAAGGTGCTATTGCTATCACTGATGAGTCAGCCACGGCCAGCAGTGTGTATGTTTTGGAGCTGGCTTGTTTGGCTCCACGAGACATGGGGGAAGTTTCTAGCAGCTTCTCAGAGAAGCCACCCCTGACACCCCACGACTACCAGAACCTTGCCACACAAACCCCTACATGAGCACATGTAGGAGCACGGGGCAGAGGGCCACAGGGAGAGGAGAGGAGAGCCCTGCCATACACATCACAAAGGCTGACACAGTCTCAGGTCTCCTCTGCCCTATTGCCCATGAGAAAGCAGGACTGCTCTGCTGCTCCCCATGTGCATTCTCATTAATTTCTTCCAGTCCACACCTGAAACAGCCAGAGGTTTTAAACTCTGGCAAAAAGGTTTTCACACACCAGCTGAGCTATGATTTACATGCTGAATCCTGTGGCCTCCCTTGGAATATGCAGGGGATTTTTTTTAAACAGATGTAATTTAGAGAGTGAGGTTGACAGCAATTTTGAATAAGTCACTTATTTAGGGAAAAAAAAAAAAAAGTGACATCTGCCACAATAGCTTTGAATTCCTATCAGATTGAATCAGTTTTAAGCACCTCTAGGAGGTGTGACAATTTGGGAAACTAAAGGAAAATAAATTTTAAAAGAGGATCCTTTTTGCTCCTTAACATCTTTCTTAGAATCATACATGTTTACTTTAAAATTTCACAGTTATTTAAAAACTACAAAACCTCATGGTGACCAGAAAATTACATTTTCCAGCTCTGCTTCACAGAATTGCTGTGAAAAAGTGCATCACATAGGCTCGAAACTTTTTTCCTAAGTAATTTGCTTCAGTGAACTGAGAGCTTGTTGATTCACACAGTTCAAACAGTGTTTGTACAGAAGTGAACAAGTTTCCAGTTCTGACATTGCACATGCTCATATCCAACAGCTGTAGATCCAAGGTCCTCTCATATATATCAACTGAAGGCAGCAGAGTTACACCAGGCATAAATTCTCACTGACTGGATTTCAGCACAGATTTTACATATGACATACATCAAGGCCCTGTGACTTGAGTCTATATTTGAAAGAAAAGTGATTCAGTCCTGTTTACTCAAAAGAATAAAGCACAGTTGTGTGTGAAGGTGGTGTTAGGCTAGAAGCTGTCATGTACATCCATAAACATATTGTACATAGTCATTCTCTACTTTGTACTTAGTACTTCCATAGTCCATGCTGCAAGCACTCATAAAATGTAAGAAATGCCAACAGCTGTGGTTGGAGTTGGTATCTGGAGCTGCCTGCTTCAACATATAGACTTGGTTGGAAGGGATCTCCAGGGAACACTAGTCCACCCTAGTGCATGAGCTGAATCATTGCCGGCACTAGCACCTGTCTTGATAAATAATTGATTTTAGTCACAAAATGGGAATATGGGAAAGTCGCTTTGCTACAGTAGAAAACTGGAATAAAACAAAACAAGAAAACAAACAAAAACAAACAAACAAACAAAAACCCCCAGCAAAACCAAACAAGAAAAAAAAACAAAAACAAAAAACAAAACCACCAAAAAACAACAACTAAAGAAAAAACCTAAAAAAACACCCAACCACACCAGAAATACAATGCTAAGGAAGACTAGAATCCTGTGAAGCCATAAGCTGTACATAGATTCGATCCAGAGCCCACCCAATACAATGAACACTACATAAAATGAACACAATCCCTAGTCTGCATTAATCAAAGATTCAAAGTGGTCCAAACCCACAACTGTTAGTTATTTTGTTTATTCAGACATTTTTCTGATAATATGGAAAATCTGGGAATTGTGAAAGTGAGTGAGAGAGCTCAATTGACTTCTGTGGAATTCTGATTCACTCAATAAATTTGACCATAACAACTGCAATGACACTTCGTATTTTCCTTCAGGACTTTTCAGCATTGATACGTGACTTTGGAGGAGTCTTTATCTAGTCATGTTCACGTTTCCATTGCTTGAAGATTTGCTGCTAAGCATTCCAAATTCAAAGCCTGACACTGATGATGCAAGGCCTGATCCTGCCTCTGCTAAGTCAACAAAAATTTTGGCATTAATTCAGCATTTATGAAATGTTTCAGGACAGTGTAACACGGAAATATTTATAAGCCAAATAGTGACAAATTTGAAAGATTAAAAAAAAAAAAAAGCACCTTCACTTGTGAGGATTCATAGGAAAAGTTACCTAGTTACTTTTGATTTTTTGCAGTCTCACAATGAAATTTCAGTGTGACTTTCATCTGCACTTCAGTGGTATCCATATTAAGACTGTTGTCATACCGAGACAAATCTGTTCAATAATTTAGCATGAAATCAAAACATGGCTTTCTGTATTCCTCAACACAACATCAGCTAAAGCTCTACACTGCATCTTAAAGAAAACTACTGAAATCCACAGTGACTTGTGGTTGTATACACAACATAGATATCCAGAACTATAATTTGGTTTATTATGGCAAATAAGAATTTAATCATTTCAAGATGAGAGGACAGTAGCCTAAATCATTTCTATGAGTAATATTGTCACCTTAAATTAATTTTCCTTTTACACCTGCTGCTGTGGAAACTAAATATATGTTTACATTTACATGTTGTATGTAGTCCACTAGTTCAAAAATCTTTATAGAATTTATATCTAGAGCAAAATGAAATGTGTATTTGAGACACATTTCAGAATTTTTACAAATTACAGATCCGACTGTTTTGTTGTTGCCATCTTCTAACCATCTCAATATGGGAAAGAGCAGAAATACATTTTAATTGGATATTCATTATAGTCACTACTGAAAATAATGACAGTTGTACCTTCATCTACAAGTCTAGCAGACTCCTAGAAACCTTGGTGTAGTAAATTTAACAGCCAGATGCGATGTGTTGCTGTAGAGTGAGGGATATAGGGAGTGACCTCACTGTCAGGACCAAGGTTAGAAGTCAGGTGTCCTCAGATCTGTGTGTAGGTCAGAGGTTTATCTCCCCTTTTTAATGTCTCATTTCTTGTATGGAGAAATAAATACCAGCCTGGCAGTAACCCATGTCAGTTTCAGTTTGCCTCATTTTTGCCATAACACACAGCAAATCCATGGCACAATCACATCAGCTACTTTGTGCTGGCAGGGTGTTGTCAAGCAGTTTTGTTCACTCTGACTTGGGAAAAACTCCATGGACATCACTGAGAAGTACATCATGATGAAGGTTGAGTAGTGTTGCCAGATGCCTGAAGACCTCCCACAGGGAATACATCTGGTTTTTTTCTGCTTTGGAGATAAACCAGTCCAGGAGATAGCCCCATGGACTGAGGACCACCCAGACTTCTTGGCACAGCTTGGGAGTGCTTTAACTGCTCCGTGGAAATCATAGCAAGTTCTCATGTTGCTGATAGTCAGGAATTTAAAATAATGTGCTGTGTGTTAGTAATGAAGCTGCTGCAAAATAAAAAATATTTTGCTTATTTGAAGGTTGAATATTTGCCATCACTAACAGCAGTAAATATTTTCGCCTGAAACTTCCCAGCTGGCCTCCTCCTCTACTCTGACTCACTCTGTTTTGTCACACTATAGAAATATTTAAGCCTAGAAAAGTCTTTGAAGCTATTTGTCAACTGTTTTACAAAGACAGTTGAAAAGGTGCTGTAAGACATTGTTGTGTTTTCAGCCACAGCTATGAACCCAGACATTCTGTCAGCCAGGGAAACCTTGTGGAGTTTTTCATCATAAGAAAATGTGATCAGCTTCAAAGCGTAGGAGGATGCTGTCTGGTACAAAAATGACACTAAGAATGATGTTGAAGTCTCTTCTTCATAAATAGTGCCTATAGTTTCAATGCAAGTTTTGCCAAGAAAGAAACTAAATTCTCTATGAAAAGGCAAGATAAAAGTTTTGTTCTGTATAAATGATACACTTTGTATTTCAGAGTGAAGTTAAATGCCTGTAATTTGATTACCTAGTGTTTCATATGCAGGGTTATGGTCTTTCTTCTTGGAAGTTTAAAATCCAGAAATACGATGAGGGATAGAAGATCCAGTTGATAGTTGATGCCTGAACAGTTTCTGGACAAACAAACTCAAGTATCTGCATATGCAACAAAGGCAATGTTAAAATATTAGGCCCAGCTACAGTTTCACTTGTGACTGTGAGCAATGTTGGATTAAAACCATGTGAAGTTGATATTTCCAGGTCAAGGCACAGGCATGAACAAATGTGCTGTGCACACTGTGAATGAAGGCTCCTGTCCAGGACACTCTTCAGTCTTCCATTCAAGCACACAGCTTTGTTGTTCACCACTGTAGACCAGAGCAGAAATCAGAGCAGAATTTTTCCTAGCAGTCCCACACAATCCTCAGACACTTGACACACGTGTGGGTACCAGCAAGCCAGAATTTGGCTCTGTGGATATTTGCTAGCAGTTATCAATCTTCCTTGAGTTTTCTGAGAACTGGACTTCATCCTATGCAGCCACAATGGCAAGAGACAGTGATGTGCAACCAGCACTGATGCTCTCATTTTACCCAGTGAGCATCTTTCAGGACAGAGAGCAAAGATTTGTGGTAAAACTTCTCTTTGGACATCTTTGAACATCAGGGGTTGGGGTCATCTCAGTCCAGGAGACAAAACTAGCCCTAATTTGAAGTAAATCTCCTAAACTACATATAATCTAGTTATGGGGCTCTCAATACCAACTGCTTTAATAACCTGACCCCCTCTTGTTGTGCCTCATTACTTAATAATGTAGATGTAGCCTTGGAAAAATGTGTTTACTCACTAGTACTAGTACAGACAATGGTGTAATGATATAAGCAATGACAACAATTGTCTTTCAAAACAGTAATGATGAATTTGGTAATGAATTAATAAAATTAAAAAAGATAAAAGGAGAGCTGAACAGTTAGACAGTAAAAGTCACTATGATAATATAAAGCAAACTAATATTCATTTTGTGTTACCTCACTGTAATAATGGTCTAAGAGTGAGAGTGGCAAGTTATTTCAGGTTATTTCAGGTTCCATGCTGTCTCTGTGGTTCTTTGATACCATGATAGTTCTTATATGGAGAGAGACTTATTTATGTTAAACTTCCATTAAATCAGGCTAGATACTGAATCACAAACTCTTGCCTTCTGAAATGCTCAATTTAATGGATGAACTCCTACAGCATTATGAGGCATTTCTTCAATTATATTAAAACAATCTGCTGGAACTTAGAATCACTATGAAAATATTGACTTTCACAGTTGCACATTTTTCAGCAAGAATATCTTGTAATCTTTGGATTGTGACGTTTTCATCACAGGTGGAAATATGGATCAGATTTGGCTGCTTACAACATCAGATTAAAAAGTAGTATGAGGATATGAATAAAACAACAACAAGGAAATAGCTCCATATTCAAGAAGAACTTTATTCAAAATCCTATAAATAAACATCTACATTTCCAATGATAGCTAGTTATGCTGATGTTTGATTTGACACATCAAAGCAGGCTTAGGTCTTCACAGCACTGACATTCAGCAATCTGCAAAAAAGACAACATCTGCTCTAAGGATGGATGAGACACCACATAGTGAGTCCTCCAAACCATTGGTCACTTTTAGGGAAAGGCAGTAAAAGAAAGAAGCGAAATGCATTTACTTAAGTAAATTCAGCAATATGAATATATATATTTTTCTTTTTCCCTCTTCTATTTATATCTCCTGCATATTTTCCCTTCATTTATTACAGTTTCTACCTTTGTATTCCTGAACTGTATTCTCCTCTTTTCTGTTTCCTTCAGGAATTTCTAACCTTCTGTGTCTCCTCTTTCATTCCCCTTATCAGTACTTCTTCCTTTTCCTTCATTGGTTCCTCTCCCTCTGGCACTAAACCTAGTGGGCTCATCTTCTCTCATCATCTCTTCCCTTTTGTCCATTTCTATAGCCTGTATCCACTCCATCTCCCCCCTAGTCTCTCCTTTCCTCCCCAGATCCTTACACAGAAAGGAGTGCATGAATGGAGATGGTTCAGCGGACATAGGAGCTAAAGCCAGATTGCTCCCAATTTTTCTCCCATTATGTATCTTTCCTGCCACCTCTTCTCTCATGATGCCTGCCTGCCCACTGCAAAACGGGCAGCATAGCTAGTGAGGGGGGCACCACTTGTCTCTACCCTGAGAGTGAAGGTACCTCCAAATTCCCAAAGGAAAATCAACAGATTTTCAGCACCTACATCAATCTGAAACTGCTTTGTTTTAAAGCTCTTCTTTCTTCACGGTTCTGAACAGGAAATGTAGAAGACCATGATCTTTGAAAACTCTGCTTGCCTTCAGTAGAAGCCTGAGGTACATGAGCTTTAAAATAATGCCAGCATCTCAAAACTTTGAGTCATTCTGTACTTGTTAGGTCTGCTCTATAACTAAAGTGTTCCTCCAAGTAAGTAGCTCTAAAGTAAAGACAGCATGGCAGAAGGCTGTACTGGTTAAACACTTCTAATACCAGTAATGGTTTAATCCATGCTGCTCTTGTAACTAAGATGCCACCATCTCCTTATCTCACAAGATCAAGATAGGAAGAAAGAGGTGCTAGTCATGCAACTTCCTGTATTTTTAAACCACTATCCCCCAAGAATGTGGGAAGGAGCTTCACATAATGGGCAAATATGCTGAATTCATATATTCTGCAAGGTCACAGCACTAAAAATATTCCTCTTAAAAAGCAAATAAACTCTGTTTCCTTAGGGTTTAAAGAGAGTTAGGTTAGGAGAGAATGTGGGTACACACTAAGCTAAAATCTATAAAGAACAGGTCTGCTCCACAAAAGCCACACTCTACAGTCTGTAAAGAGAGAAACACATTTCCCAGAGCACAGGTGACCATTGCAGGCAAATATGAAAATGCCTGATCAAGCTCTTTTCAGGAGGTGTGCTGGAGGAGTGCTTTTCCAAATGATTGAGTTTCTTAATGCTGGATGCTAAGAACAGTAAGGTTCATAATGAACACGAAACCAACACTTACCATCTATCAGTGGGAACCAAGTGATTATTCCACAAAATAGATGTGAAACCTTTACAAAAGGTTTCAGAATATGAAATAAGGTGACTCAACACAGCAGTCCTGAGCAGATTTCTTCTGTAAAGATTTCAAAGTCTGTTGCCTACTTACTAAAGGAAGAGATGGATTAGCTCTGCAGAAAGATGCCCTGCAACTTTAAAATGAGGTGTTATAGTCAAAGTTTCTTATTATTGACTCTTACTTTTCATTCTTGCATGTCTTGAGTAGAATTGAGGCTGTAAAAGTAAATCGTTGCTGTTCTGTGACACTGGTTTCAGGCTTCCAATGGAGAAATTGTTCTTCACATTCCAAACTTCTTCCAGAGCCACTGTTAACAATTTGGCAAAATAATAGCTTTATAACTGATTAATTCAGCTTGTTCTAGAATTAATATAAAACTACACAATAATATTCTTCCATAGTTGATGAAAAGAGATTGACATCTTCAGAGAGCAATTCTGAAGAATTGCTAAAGGTACAACAACGCGCTCTACTGTTTATAGAAGCTCTTAGGACTACTCAGGCACCTAACTGAAGTAGGATACAGCTTTTCTACAGTAAATAAGAAACAGCAGTAATACCACTGATGCAGTCAGCATCCTTTTTTGGTCATACTAGAATATCAAATGCCCTCATAAAAATATAGAATACAACAACACCCACCCCCTCAAAAAACCTCAACCCAAACCAAAAATTAACCAAACAAACAAAAAACCAAAGCCATCACCATCAAAACAAAATTAAAAGCCAATTTATTTGGAGGAAAGGTTACAATTTACTGGCCATCTAATTTATCTTAAACAATACACTTTAGTTTTCTAAACTGTGTAAATCAGTAACAATCCATCCTGACAACTGTTGTCTATCAGAGCCCAGGCCACTTAGTAAGCATCTCTAATTGTCCAAACAGCTGAAAAAGGAATTCAGCACTCACTGAATAATCTGAACACCAGCATCTATATTTATTGTATTTATAATTTATCATTGTTACGGTATTCTTATAACATTTGCTGTACATACAATTTCTGTCCATGCTTTCTCTAGATCCATATTATACAGTCCTGTAACAAATATTTGTGTAGTGTTTCTCTATTATCTTCAGTACTTTAAGCCTTTGTAACATACATTTCTTTGGGACACTCCTCAAAAGTCATGAGAACATATAAGGTAGCACCCATTTATTCAACCAGACTGAAATATTCCAGACAATTTTGATCCATTGGCACAGGGATACAGAAAAAATCGTTGTGTTCAGCTCTTAGTAACATTAGGCACACGAGCAGATTGACCAGACCAGTGTTAACATCTGCTACTCACCTCTTTGTTCAGGAGCCCTTTTCAATCAACAGGAAAAGAACAGACACTTTTAGAGCATGACACATGCAATGATAGGTGTCTAGGACAAGTCAAAAGAATGTCCAAAGTGCCGTTTTTCCTCTTCTTACTACACACAGAGGCTACCTAAGCCAGTCATTTGCAGGTATGTGCTGTAGTTCCCTACAGAGCCTAATCACAGTAATAAGAATTACAGGCTGAAATGGTTTTTACATCTGCTGGGTACTGATCACATCACCTAATTTAGGTACATTTCTGTCTATGAATACAACTGTTTTAAATTCATTTTGAGTGGGTTTGGGAATGGGTCTCAATCCTACACAAGAAAAACAGTATTCTAATAACTACAGCATTTCTCTCGAAGAAAAAGGTAACAAAACCTCCTTACTGCTTGGCAATTGTTTCTGGTTTATTAAACTGATATATCATATGGAGTTATCTGTGTACTCCCTGGTCCCATAATTTCTGACTAAAAAAAGAGAGAAGAAAGTAATAAAGACCGTATGCAATTCTGCTGTTTCTAAATGTTCCGTGCATAATTACACAAATGTTCTGTAATGTTGCCATAGTTCCCCAAAACAATCACTTCTCCTGACAAACACTTGCCATTTGCTGATAAAGAGGATTACCTGCAGCTGGGTGTTTAACATTGCATTCTTCTTCCTGAAAATGAAAGTGGTCCTCCAGTATTTCTTTAACTTTCCTAGGTGGCTCAACATATACACATTTCTGCCCTGTTAGTAAAATACATTACAAAACAACCAGTTATTATAAATTCCCTGAATGCTGATGTACTTTGCTGAATGCAATTATCAAGTTACGCTACTCTGCATCCATCTTCAATACACTGTGAACCCAATCATTTACAAATATATAATAGTGTTCAGCCAGGCCCTACTATCCAGCACTGAGCAATAACCAAATCATTACACATATATTATAGTGTTCAGCCAGGCCCTGCTCCCCAGCGCTGAGAAATTCCTTAGCACGGGAGGATGGTACAGGACAGGACCCTGGTGGGTACAGCCAGACGGGGTGTGCTGGCAGCCAAAGCCACCCCAGGGCCACTCGGAGAGATGGCCACTGTGCCTCCCCATGAGAGACATCCCAAGGCAGGGGCAGGGCCGTAGATGGACAGGCATCCAAGAAGATGTCCTCGCTGCAGGAAGTCTCCAAGGAGCTGAAGAGGGATGCGGACACCCCACGGCAGCAGTGCCAGCACCTGCCGCGGAGCTGGGGGACATCAGTGACGAGTCGCGGGGATCGTCTGGGCTGCCGACGGCACACCGCGTGGCGGGCCCGGGATGGGAAGGGGTGGCGGGGGGCCGGGGACCGCCGTGCTCACGGGGCTGCTCGCCGCGGGCACCGCTGCCCGGCTCGCCGGCCGCCGCGGACACCAGCCGGCCCGCCGCCCTCATGGCCGCCGCGCCCGGGCGGTTGTGCCGGGCTGTTGCCCCGGGGTTGCCAGGCTGCCCGGCCCGCCCCGGCGGGGCTGCGCCTCGGCGGCTGCCGGCTCCCCAGGCACCGAGGCGGCTCCCGAGGCAGCGGGCGGCTAAGCCGCCAGCTCCAGGGACAGGAGGCACTGGCCGCCGCCAGTTCCAGAGACAGGAGGCCCTGGCCGCCGCTTGGGGCACGGGGTGCGGGACGGCTGTGGGTGTCAGTGACAGCTACTCCTTTGTGTCACTCGGCGTGGCCACGGGAGCGGGGCACGCACATCACAAACTCTGTACCACTGCGGGCTGCCACCACGGGCCTGCCCTACGGAGGGATGCCATGTCATCCTCGCCCGAGGCAATGCCGGACTGAGGGGAAGAACGACAGGGTCCAGTTTAACTGATGTGTATCTACTGCTACTCAAAAGTGCTAGTTTAGTCATAAAACGAGGCATCTTCAGACACTGCTTATTGGACTGAAGTGGTCTTATAATCCACATCTCTATTATTCCTTGATACATTTCAAGGTATATTCATCTTCTTCCACGGATGTCCTGAAACCAAACTTACAAAAATAATAAGCATTAAAATCATGTTACACCATTCATAGTTCAGAAGCTTCCATTTTCCAACAGAAAGTGCTGAACATTACACACTGCTTCTGAAAGGTGGGTGACCAAGACACCCTCTGCAATAGCTTGATCAGAGCAACAAATGTGGGCCAACCCCAACCCTGCTGCTACTGCCATGATTGTGCTGCAGATGTTAGTGGAAGGAGCTTGGGATCACTCAGTAAGGCATCTGCATGGGACAGTGAAGTGCTCACTACAGCTCTCGTAGTGACAGTACTTCAGCGCTGACATTCAATTTCCAGTTCGTTTAACAGAGGAGACTTCCTCCACTTCTAAATTACAGATGGTAAAGTTGAAGCTGAAAATCATACTGCATGCCCTTACCATGGGGAAATTTTAGTGTACTAACTCAAAAGTGCAAGAAAAATACTAAATTACCTGTAACTAAACCAGACACAACAGTATGTTGGCTGTTTATCTTCACATGGTTGTGGCTTTTTTTCCAACTAATGCCATATTCTTGACATTAAGTCTTTATGCAACTTAAATGCAAGGGAAAAGTAAACAGGATCTTGATGGAAGGTCACTTCCTTGAAAAGCACCAGGAAAAAAATAAACCAAAACTACTTTATCCTATGAATAATGTGTTTGATTTATGAACAGGCAATTGCATTGAAGAATGGGCTTTCAATTAAAAATATAACAAAATACTTTGGGTTAAATATTTTATTTTCTAATAAGCCTTACATTAAGTTCATTAAACATTTTGTGTATCACCCAAATAAGTTACATTCATTCTGAGCTTTCATGCAGTTTTAAAAAAGTTAAAATTTCTCAAAAAATAATTTTCAAGTGAGCTGTAATAAACTCTGCATAACCAAGCCAGAATTTTTTCACATCAAGTAAATATTCCAGTTTTCCCTCCTGCTTTGACACTACGGACAACTTACAAAGGCCTCTCCAAACCTGCACTAATTAAAGAGAAACTCACAGAAATTACTGAGACTTTCTGACTACCTTGACTAACAGCAGTAACGCTTCAAAGTACAGGCGTGACCACTGAACTGCGCTGCAGGAAGTGACATTTTTGCCTGAGGAAAATACTGAAGTATCTTACATTAGAACCTTGTTGCAAAGAGACAGACCACCACCGATGGACATGCAGAACACTAACAAGAAAGAGGCAGAAAACCTCACATTCACAAGTTTTTATGGGGACACAGCATTTATGCAGTCTTCTACTATCTCAAAAAGGTAGTGATATATATCAGTCCTCCTTGCTATGTCGAGCGCAGTTTCATCCAAGTTGTTTTTCAAGTCTGGCTTCACATAGCGATTCATGAGGAGGAGCTCAAGGGTTTCCCTGCTGTTTTTGTTCCCCGCAGCAATGTGCAGGGGTGTCAGCAGACCATTTGTCTGCGCGTTGATGTCCGCACCCTGCTGAAGCAGGAACGCGGCCACGCTGGTGTTGTTCCACTTGCAGGCGCTGTGCAGGGGCGTCCAGCCGTCCACGGTCTGCGCGTGAACGTCGGCCCCGTGGGCCACCAACTCGTGTGCAACATCCAAGTGCCCGCTGTAGGCAGCTCGATGGAGAGGAGTGTATTGATCTTCATCGCGAGCATTCACTGGAGCCAGCTTTTCCGTCAGGAGCCTCCTCACGGTACTCAGCTGTTTAAAGAAAACAGGGAACTTCACGTGATTCTATGAAACAAGATGTATGGCTTTGATGGTCCTGAAGTTTAATGGAAAAGCAATTTCTGTCAGTGTCAAAAGCACTTATAAAATCTCAGATACATCCTCTCCATCCCAGTTAAAACGCTTATTTGCCATGAAGAGCCTAGCATGCTTTTAGTTTATAGAAGTTAAAGAAAGTGCTCTTATTGGAACTTTGAAGTGGAATCAAATTTTTTTCTAAAAGCAAATGGATCCAGAGATGTTTTAGTGTGTATGGGCTACAAAGGGGGATGTTTTACTGTGGCTTGCAAAATCAGATCAAAGCAGCTCAGAGAAAGAAAGAAAAGTATAGGTACATTTTTGTTCATGGATGAGACTACAGACATGAGCTCAAAATAACATTCTTGTAAATTATAAATATGAACAGAACAAGTGCTTTACCCGATTGTTTTCAGCTGCCCAGAGTAGCAATTTCTCTGGATGTTTTTCCATTTTCTTCTCTTGCATTTCGTACCATTCCTCCGTTCTTTCTTGCTCATCATCATCATCGTCCGACTGTCCGGACCAACAGCTCTGAGTTCCTACAGGAATCAAATGCCTGTGCGTCTCCAGCAGTTCAAGTTGGTTAAAATGCTCTGTGAAGTCTTCAAACAGCTCGCTGTCATCATCGTCTTCATCAGCTTGTTTGTCTTTATTCATTTTCAACCAGCATCTGTGAGCAGCAATGTACAACAACATTTATACTGACTGTAACTGTTATCGATGCACTGTCAGTAAAAGTATCTGATGGAAGATGCGGATGTCAACAAACAGCAAAACTCAAGGCAAAACTCAGTGATTCTCCGCTAACCCGGGCTTTGCCAGCTCTGCCAGAACTCACAGATAATATCCACGATAGAAAAGCACCGCGTTACCCCGATCCCCGACCGGCACCACCTTCAGACTGCAGCGCAACACTGCGCGGGGGTCTGCTGAGTGCACTCGAAACGCTTCTCACTTTACTAACAAAGGGTCTGGAGAACAGCCCGCACTCTGGGGCAGAGTCTCAGCTCCGCCCCAACAGCCCGGCCCGGCCCGCAGCACCGGCCCCGCTCCCCTCCGCGGGGCCCACATCACCCCGGGCAGG
>VXBN01011193.1:2737546-2855166 GCA_013397395.1 Sinosuthora webbiana
CGGGCGGGGCGGGCCCGGCGAGCGCTTCCGGGCCGCGCGGCCGCGGACGTGCCGGAACGGGCCGGGCCGGGGGCGGTGCTCGGCCCGAGCCGCGGCGGGAGCGGGGGATGGAGCGGGGCGGCGATCGTGCGGTGTGATCCCCCCTCGCCGTGCCCCCTGCCCTGGCCCACCGCCTGCTTTGGTCTCTTGCGCTTCGCGTACGGTCTGTGAAGAGAGAAGCTGACTCCCCGCGCTGTGCCAGAGCCTTCCCGTGAGGAACCTCGGCACGAGGATGAGCGCCATCAACTCACAGTAAGCTCCCGTTGTCTGCAGCTCCCTGCAGTCCTGACACATCAGCCAACAAGTGTTTTGTATGTCTGGGACGAGTTAAGAAGAGCTGGGATCATCAGTTGTGTTTTTCCTCTGGTCCTTATGATCACCATGCTTGCCCTCATGCACGTATAGATTACCAGTGCAAAGGGAGAGTTAGACTGTTTAACAAATATTTTTAAAAACAAAAAACATACAAAGGGTCCTTTAGCTTTTAATTGGGTACTTCAGAGGGGTGATTGCAGCCCTTTATTGGAGCAGAGTAACTGGGATAAACAGATCTTCCAGCTGGCTGGTTTGGCGATGTGCTGTTTGTGATACAAGTAGTGAAGTATTTTGAGACTCTTACAGGACTGATGCTTTGTAGAGTTTTATGGCAAATCTCCGTGTTTTGTGACTTTGGACAGATAAGCTTAACTTAGTAAAGACTGTGTAGAAATTCCCTATGTGTAATGATCTCTGACACAATTTTTCCTGTCTTATTTAGGGATGGCGAAGATACCTTTAAAATACTGGTGGCTACTGATATTCATCTTGGTTATTTGGAGAAGGATCCAGTGCGTGGAAATGATACATTTGTAACTTTTAATGAAATTCTGGACCACGCTCAAAAAAATGAAGTAAGTGATGCTTGTTTGGAGTGTAAAGGACTGAGACTGTTGAAAATATGGTCCAGTCTGCCAGAAGCTGTAAAACTTAGTCCTGGTACACTCTCTAGTAATGCCAAACCAAGTGGCTGAACTAGTAGTGACTTTTAGTTTCATTTCTGGTTTAGTAAAGAGAATTCCTGTTTCTTTGTGAGAGCATTCTTACTGAATCATGACTTTGGTTGCATTAGCAGTGTTTTTGGATTGCCTGCGCCAGTTTCAGTGGTATCTAGAGAGGGTTTGTCACTGCAAGGAGGAAAAATAATTGAGGAGAGCAAGAGTAGTGATACACAGTCTTCTGACAAATCAGTAGAGATTTTTAGAAGCTTTTGCAGTCCAGTGCAGTGCTAAGTCACTGAAGTGAACGGTTCTGGTGCCAAGCAGCTCCAGCGTCTGCACAATCGGCAGCAGAATCCTGTACTGAGGTGGATTCCTGAGCTTGGGCAACGTCAGGGGAGCTGAGAGCCACCAGGAGTCCACAGTGGCTGATGGGACCTGGATGGGGTCAGGAGCAGTGACAGCCAAGAACTGCCCCCACACCTGTAAAGAAGCTCCTGGGGATTGGCAGCAAGCAGGAGCTCCTCCAACACGGCAAACAGGCGTGCCATGGCGTGCCTTTTTGTGCAGGAACGGCACTTGAGCCCTGCCAGCTCCACCAGGGAGCAGTGGTGTCTGTCTGGCAGAAAGCCATGGCCTTTCTCTGCATCCACCACAGTGACACAGCTGCCGAGACAGAACTCCCTATCCAGACACAGCCCCAGTTGAGGAGTATCAGGGAGTGTGTATGAGAGAGAGAGACTACGGGAATCACACCCTGCTTTCCTTGGGGTAGGCCTGACAGGCAGACAGGACACATGATCCAGGAGATTCCCTACCCACACTCCCTCTGGATGAACTCACTGAATTAAGGGACAGGGGGCAATGGCAACAAGTTCCTGTCCAGAAGAGCAGGTGCATCTCTTCCATGACTGCCCCACATCCCCACGTGCCCTGGCATAGCAGGTGTGAGGCTCTGCAAGGGGAACTGAACAAGGACAGTGATTCATCTAGCACAGAGGTGGTGCTGTGGTTGTTGCCTGTGCCCAATATCAAAGCTCCCTCCATGAAGAAAAAAAGGTGGGTTGTTATAAGAGACCCCCTTCTGATGGGAACAGAAACCCCAATATGCAGACTGGCTCCACTTCTTAGGGAAGTCTGATGCATCCCCAGGGCCTGAGTTAGTTGACAGCAGCTGAACATGATCCAGGATGTGCCCAGGGGGCCAAGAAGCCCAGTGGCGTCCTGACCTGGATCAGCCACGGTGTGGCCAGCAGGACCAGGGCAGTGACCGTCCCCCTGTACTGGGCACTGGTTCAGTTCTGTGGTCAGTTCTGGGCCCCTCACTGCAAGAAAGACATTGAGGGGCTGGAGCGTGTCCAGAGAAGGGCAACGGAGCTGGGTGGGGAGAGGCCTGGAGCACAAGTCTGATGAGGGGTGGCTGAAAGGAGGGTGTAGCCAGGTGGGAGTTGATCTCTTCTCCAAAGCAACAAACGATTGGACTAGAGCAAATGGCCTGAAGTTGCACCAGAAGAGATTTAGACTGGATATTAGGAAAGATTTCTTCCCTGAAAAGGTTGTCAAGCACTGAAACAGGCTGCCCAGAAGAGTGGTGGAATCACCATCCCTGGAGGTATTTAAAAGATGTATGTGGCACTTAAGGACATGGTTTCATGTTGGGCTTGGCAGTGCTGGGTAATGCCTGGGCTTGATGATCTTAGAGTTCCAGCCTAAACAATTCTGATTCCATTTTTAAGGACTGGATGTTTATCGGTCAGATTCTTTGTAATTTTGATGAGGTTTTTTCCTAATTCTTTTCTAAAAGCTAAATATATGCAATATATGCAGGAACTGCAACTAGTGCCTTGTCAAAATGATGTGGTGGTAGCTACTGGTTTCTTTGCACTAGGTAGTGCAGCACTGAGAAAATAGTGTAGCTTTTCATGCCTGTCAAAAAATGTTCAGGAGCCAATTTGGAGACCCTTATTACAATAGTACACTAATCCTTTCTTTGCCATTATCAGTTGTTTTCTCCTATAGCTCTTTATAAATGGGTCTTTTGGGGTTTGATTTTATTTTAATTAATAATTTTATTACTTTTTTTAATAAGGAAGTTAAATATTGTTTCTGTTACTACTAACTCCTTTTACCTAGAAGTACACTTCCTCATATTTGAGGAAGTATGTGGAACTCCCTAGAAGAAATAATTTGAACAATTTGCGTAGAAGTCTTTCAAGGTAATACAAAGTGTATTAAAATAATAAAGCTTTTTGTTACATACAGGTGGACTTTGTTTTATTAGGTGGGGACCTTTTTCACGACAACAAACCCTCCAGAAAAACAGTACACTCTTGTTTGGAGTCACTAAGAAAGTACTGCATGGGTGATCGTCCTGTTCAGTTTGAAATTTTGAGTGATCAGGCAGTTAATTTTCATTACAGCAAGTAAGTATATTACTATAAATTATCATGTAAGGCTTGGTTTGTGTATTGGGTGAGCGTGTTGTGATTTTTATTTCATATCCTCCATGACTGGAACCTGCAATTTTCAGGTCTGTGTGGGACAGTTTACAGGATAAGTTCACCTGTCATCTAAGTCTGTAAAGGAAAGCATACAACATTTTGAGAAACTTCTGAACGTGCTTTGACTTTTGATATGTTTATGTAATGTATAGTTTCCATTTTGCAAGTACAGTTCAAGTAAACCAATTCAGTTGTTTTGGTAAAACCATCAGAGTTCCTTGTGTGTAAGCAAAGGTTGCACAGCCTAGTCCACTACTACTACACAATTTTTTGTACAATTCTTTTCATGACTTGTTCTAAAAAAATAGGTTTTTTTTGCTACCCTGTTCTCCATGGAAAGTGCCATTCCAGACCATGAGTAAGAATCTTCTTATGCTTAAGCTTATTCATAATCACTTCATTCTGATTTGTACCACATCTATTTGTGATGAAGCTAATTTGAAGAGAATACTGAGAATCATACACAAATTTGCAGATACATTTTAACTTATTTTTCTCTTTTTGTTCAGGTTTCCTTGGGTGAATTATCAGGATGAAAATCTCAACATTTCTATCCCAGTTTTTAGTATTCATGGCAATCATGATGATCCCACGGGGGTAATTATTGTCATAATTGTACTGTTGACAAATATATAGAAATAGAAACTTTAATAGAGATACAGTTCTGGGAGATCACACTAGTTTTAGTCAGTTGCTCCACTCTTTGTGTAAATATTTTGTGTATCTTTAGGAATTCTCTTAATAAGTGACAACAAGTTAAGTATAAGTGAGACATTAAAAAGCAAATGGAAAAAAGTTAAGAGATCCATATGAACTGTTTTTAATTTCTTAATTTATGTAGGTTTTTGTCATTGAGAACAGAATCACTTTTCATGCCAATAAGTGGCAGTCTTTCAGAAAGTTCCTAAAACATTCCGTCTGTGGAGACTGAAATCTTTTTTCTTAAAGAAGGAAAATTTTGATATTTTGATATGTGCATAAATAATTGATATGCCTCATGCATTTCCAAAGAGGATAATCTAACAATAGTGAAATGGTAGCTTAAAAACAAGCTACTAAAAGTAAGCAGGAAAAGGATGTTCAGAAAGCATTAAAATGCATGTGTTGAATTAATAATTTTGCATTTTATATCAAATAGCAGTTTATAATGGAAATGCGTGTTTTAGCAGCAGTTTAACTTTCTTAAGTTTAACTTAGTTACCTTAACCAGATAATTTTTGTAGTAGTTTAGAAACTGGCTGGTTCAAATGGTTTTTTTGTGGTTTTGTTTTTCTGAATGATTTAATGTTTAATTTCATATTGTTCAAATGAAGTATGACTTGTAAGGAAAAGGCATTTCCTTCTGTCCTCTGGAGTACTAGCAAAACCCCTAATATATGTTATGGGGCTTTTCAACTGCAGAAGTTACTTAATGAAAGATATTCTCTCTTACTTTTGAAACTTTCATTTAGACATGAAACACTTAATGTTTTATTCAAAATTTTGTATTTGTTTCTTAATATTTGTTGTAGGCAGATGCACTGTGTGCATTGGATATTTTAAGCTGTGCAGGACTGCTGAATCACTTTGGACGTTCAACTTCCGTGGAGAAAATAGATATTAGTCCCATTTTATTGCGTAAAGGCAGAACAAAAATTGCTCTGTATGGCTTGGGTAAGTATTTGTCTGCCAGACTGTGACTTGACTGTTCATGTATTACTGAAATTTAATAGGTCTAAATAAAGTTGGAACAAACATGAAAGGCTGCAACAAACATGAAGGTCTACGTGATTCTAAATTAAAGCATATCAATTCTGTGACAGTGTCAGTTTTTCCTTGTGCTTTGTGTCACTGACAGGGTTTTTTTGCTCATTTAGATAAACCTTCCTAAACTTGTTTTTTGTACTTTTATTTGTGTTAAATGAACCCTGCTTAAGTTAACCATAGTGCCAGTGTATCAAGTCAGGGCAATCACACTCTTAAATTCCCTCTGTTGTGTATTAAGCTTATTTCATCCTACTTAGGCAAAACTTAAACACCCTGTGTTCATGTGCCATTTTGGTTATATTTAAAAACATAAGCTGTCTGAGCAGAAGTCTAATGTCTTATTTGTCTATCTGCAGTGGTTCAAATGTGACATTGGCCATGGCTAATTTCAGCTTCTTTAAAGAAACTTAAGAGTTTCATACTTTAAAGTGGTTCTGTGATAAGTTTTCAACTTCAGGTTTGTTCCTTTGCGTTGTCTTCACTGAATTCCCCTCTACCCTCACTTCTTACTTAGAACAGTTATTTTTGACTGCTTTCTGTCTAGAGAAGTTAACTATTAAGATGTTATTTTTTCATATTTCTTTTTCTTTTTGTCCAGTCATGAGTGCTTAAATGCTTAATTCCTAGCAACTTTTATAGCTCTAAATTAAGTCCTAGTTAGCAATGATTTTTTATGTGTTTAATGAGATACTTTGAAAGCTTGCTAGATGTTTGAAAGGTTAGTAGTAGGTGGAATGTTCTAATATCAAAAGATAAAAGTTTTCAATGCCAAAGTTGTTACTGGGAAATGCAACAACTTTCTCAAGTACCAGTGTTGCTGCATGCAGGTGTTCATGATGTGTTTCTTTGTGTTTGTGCCAGAATTATTTATATCTTACTGACTTCCTCTGATTCAGAGAGCATTTGTTCTTATGCAAAATATGGGCATTCCATATGGGATTTGTTGATATCTATCATGAGCCTGGCTCATCTATCAAAACTCTGGCTATCTATCAAAACCCTGGATTTGGGTTTGGTTTTTTTTCCTAGTTAAAACATCAAGGAAATAATCGGTGGCTTCCAGGGATGGGACATGCACAGCTTTCTTGGGCAAGCTGTTCCAGTGCCTCACTACCCTTACAGTAAAGGACTTCATCATAATATCCAGCCTAAATCTGTCCTCTTTCAGTTTAAAGCCATACCCCTATCCTATCACTGCTTTCGCTTCTGAAAAGTCCCTCTCCAACTTTCTTGTAAGCCCACTTTGGGTACTGAAAGGCTGCTGTATTTTTGTTCCTCATGGTTTTTTTAAGAGAATTGCTAGAAAAATGCAATGAAATACAGACTTATTTACCACACAATTTTTTTTTCTTTTTCGTTTGTTCACTTCAGGAGCTATTCCAGATGAGAGGTTGTATCGTATGTTTGTCAATAAGCAAGTAACCATGCTGAGACCAAAAGAAGATGAAGATAGTTGGTTTAACTTGTTTGTGATTCATCAAAATAGGTAACAGTACTGAATGAATTACAGCAAATTACTGTGTTACTTCATTAAAATTCCTGGAAAAGGATAGGTGGGCAAGCCAGCTGTTTTAGTTCATGGTTATTGTGAGTAGCTGGTTTCTTAAGATTTTTACAAGTGAAAACATTATTTTATACCTCTTTTTGGAGAAGAACTGTAAAGGAAAAGGTTTGAAATATATGAGTTAGGGAAGTTGGGAGATCTCTTCCCAAACTTTTATAGTCAGAGGCATTAATATATGCATATAATTAAGTCCTTTCTGCTTATTAGAGCTTAGAGAACACCGAACTTCTTATTGTATTTTTTATCCTTGTTTGAACCATAGTCCAGTTCCCTTGCACTGCTGTGCTTTACAAGTAGGTAACATGTTCTGTCTGCCTAAAGGCTTCTCCAGCAGTGGTAGTAGGAACAGGCAGAATTCTTTTCCAAATACTTTCTTCTGATTTTGTCCTGACGAAAAGGGCAATCCTCATGCTCAAATACAGCTCATATTACCCTATGTACTGATTTCTGTCCTGTAGACTGATGGAACTCACTCCCCCATCTCTCTTGTCTTCCAGAGAGGGATTGGGGATGGCATGTCCCATGTCTGTTTAATTCAGTGGGTTTTACCCCACCATTTAAAAACAAGAAACAACAAAAACTGGTTGCCATGAGATGCTATAAAAGCATTTATATAGAAAAAAGCCAGAAGTCTTACAAGCTAAGTAAGAATAAAAGGGAGATCCAAATAAAAGGAGGGGAGCAGAAAACAGTGAGCTATGTAAAAAAGTGAGCTGTGTAAGTTGCCCTTTTGTTTAACCAAACACTGTACAACCGTGGAAGGAATAAACGTGAAGAATACCTGACATGTACGTCTGATATTACTGCTGGAGTTCCTGTATCATTTTAAATCACTCTGATGTTTTTCTCCTTCTTCACTCTCCCCTTGCCCATCCATTATTCTTCTCTTCTCTTGAACAGGAGCAAACATGGAGCTACCAACTACATCCCAGAGCAGTTTTTAGATGACTTTATTAATCTTGTTGTGTGGGGTCACGAACATGAGTGCAAAATAGCTCCATTCCAAAATGAGCAGCAACGTTTCTACGTTTCTCAGCCGGGAAGTTCAGTGGTGACATCTCTGTCCCCTGGAGAAGCCGTGAAGAAGTGCGTGAGCTTTTCTTTTTGCTCTTGTTTATCCCTTGTCTGACATGCCTCAGGTGTTCTGTTGAGAGCAGAAAAATACTTGTGTCCTGTATGAAAAGGCTTGTATTACTGTGTGGATTGGCTTCAGGGTGTGACACAGTAAGCAAAGTAGATGGAATGAGTGCCTGGTGTAACTTTTGCTTTGCTTATAATTTAATGCAACATTTGAAGCAAATGGAACTTAGCTGAGAGGAGTTACATATTAATAAATTGGAATGCAAGGAACTGAGTGCAGGTGCATGTTTATGGAACAAACACAGTCTAAATATAATAAAATGGAAATTTTGCAGGGCCAACCCTGAAGTACAGATCTTCCTATAGCTTTTGAAAATTTTCCCTGAAAAGTAAGCATTAATTTGAAAACAAATCTTTATACCGAAGTTCTCTTAAGTTTATCTTCTAGTAAGTTACCTTTCTCCTTCTAGACACATTGGTTTGCTGCATGTTAAAGGGAAAAAAATGAAAATGGAGAAGATTGCTCTAGAGACAGTGCGAACTTTCCATATAGAGGATATTGTTCTAGCTGATCATCCAGATCTTTTTAATCCTGACAATCCTAATGTTACTCAGGCAATACAGGCATTCTGCATGGAAAAGGTAACTTGTGATGCTAACAGTTTATGGACAACAGTGTATGTACAGGGGATGGGATCTGTGACTAGTTTTGAGACTGGGAGATGAGAAATCTTGGGTCTTGCCCCGTATTACGACAGAAGGTGTTTCCATAGGAAGCTAATTCCATGACATACACTCTGCAGCCTTTGCTTCCAGATTCCTTGATTGGGATGACCTATTAAAGTAGGCTGGAACTGCTTGTTGGGTGTCCATATTATCTTTTTACAAAAGTTTGCACCTAAGAGTTGGGCAGTGCACTTTAGAACCAGTATAAATACATTGACCTAAACCCTGAGAGCTCAGCCATGCAGTCTGAAATAGCAGAAGTAACTAAACAAGTTTATTAATTGCTTAGTTCTTAGGTTTATATGGCTCTTTCTGCTTTTCCCTGGAATTAGAAGTTTAGCAAAGCATAGTGGCAATAAAATATGAGAGATCAGTGGTGTAGATACTGCTGGACTACACTATATCTGGAGGATAAGCCTTCCATTGTCATGTTTTTCTCAGTCATTCTTAATGGCTTTTGGCTGCCTACTGGTACATATGTGTTCAGGAGTAAGAGCACATTCTATAGTGATTTATTTTGATAGCTCCCCTTGAAACTGGATGTATTTTAAGGTATCCTTGAAATGTTGAGGCATCTGTAAGAGAACAAAGTGGAACTGAATTTATAATTCTCCTTCGCAGGTGGAATTGATGCTGGACACTGCAGAAAGAGAACGCTTGGGAAATCCCCGCCAGCCAGAGAAGCCGATCATAAGATTAAGAGTAAGAAATTGTTCAGCTTGGATTGCTTTGTTTTTAAAGGTCACTGAGAAAAGTTTCAAAGCAAAGTCATGCTTTTTGTTTAAACACATAATATATACAATTTTTTGCTGTGTACAGGCAAATATAAATTACCTACCATACTTCCGTTTACCTGTAACCAGTACTCTGAGGTAAAGCATGAGATTGATAAAAAATGTACTTCACTGATGTTCTGAGTAAGGGCATCAAAAATGGCTATCTCCTGTGAAGTTTTTTTGGGTCATATTATCCTGTGTGCATTCCTAACCCAATTGAAAGCTGTTGTGAAGGCTAGTAAATGAAACAAATTAAGAACTAGTTATAAATATGAGCTATTATTAGCTATTCTATTAATGTTATTATTAGCTGTTATTAGCCATTAACTTTTCTGCATAGTAAGGCATTAATTTTAGGTTGACTTATTTCTTACTATTAATTTTTTATTTTGAAGCATAGCAAATTTGTTTTGATTTGTGTGGCTTCTCCATTTCTGTTTGGCTCATATTTAAATTTGCCCTTTCCTCACTTAGGTTGATTATGCAGGTGGCTTTGAACCATTCAGCGTCCATCGTTTCAGCCAGAAGTACATGCATAGGGTGGCTAACCCAAAAGACATCATACACTTTTTCAGGCATCGTGAACAAAAAGAGAAAAAAGGTGATTATGAAAGAAGGAATCATTGGCTTGCCTTTGTTTTCATTCCTCTGTCTGTATTTAGTTGCCCAGCACTTGCAAAGGCTAATGTGTTATAGGAGGAGTAAAGATGCATTCTTACTTAAGTGTATATATTGCACAATTATTTCTTTTCTATTTCTGGGTTTGTCCAGAATTCTGATAATCAACACAGCATCTTCTGAGAGTTACTCATAAACAGTTGCATTTTCTTTTGGCCTCAGACCTTACTGAGTTGCTTATAGTAATCCATATAGCCCCATGCCAGACTGAGTTACTCTATGGTTCTGTGATAATTACCATGAAAAGCATTAAGTGGCTCACTCTTGAGACTTTTTAGAATAAGAAAATTGGGTTTGAACACTCTGAAGGAAAAGAGATGGGTATAGTCCTTTTTCCCTTTATATTTTAATTTTATTTTGTAGTAGTTCATTTGTTCATACCTAAAATAGTAGTGAAGAGTATGGGCTTAAGAGATATTCATATATTTTTTTAAAAAGGTCCAAATGTAGGATAGCATTTTGTTTGCCCTAATTAATCATGTATATGAGATGCTCTTGGCTTGTCTCTTCCTGGTATATTTCTATTCAAATATTTGAGCAAGACCAGTAATAGCTGTTACTATTGCAGAATTTCTCACTGTTGCCTAGAATTTTTAATAAATGGTTAATAGATGTTGTCCAAACACTGGATTTGTAATAGTTGCTAATGAATATTCAGCTCGTACAGGAACATAACTAATGAAGATTCAGCTTGTTCAGGAACATAATGTGCTAAATAATTCTTACTGGTTTGCATTAGTGCATTGTAAGTGCATCGTCCAGTTCCAGTGACAGTTTTAATGAATACTATCAGTTCTATGAAGTTCTAAACATGGTTCCATGAATAAAAACTGGTTTTAGTGAGGCGTTTTTAAAATTACACTGTATTGATCTTGGTTATTTTGCATTGGTTTCCTTTTTTGTAATTGTGTAATCTCATTAACATTTTCAGAATACACTGTAGCTATCACATCTGCCACCATGTTTCACTAATTTACTTTCCCTCTTTAATGGCCATGTCAGCTTCAGGAAGGGAATATAAAAGTACTGCTATGGCTTTTGCATTGCTTTATTAGACAGACTCTAATACAAGGGAAGTGGCTAATGAAACACTCTAAGTTTTCATTAAATGTGCACATTGTGGTTCAGTACAGGTGATGTTAAGACTTCAGGAATTCAGTCTATAGTCTAAAGCAGTCTATAGTCACTAAGTTATTTGTGTGGTGTGTGCTAACCTAGGATGATTATCCATCCCTCTCATCCTTTTGCCATTCCTACATTGCTGCCTGAGAAGGAGGGATGAGCTATGAGCATTTTCTGATGAAAATCAGTCAGTGAGCTGTAGAGGAAAGTCTCTTTACTAGTAAATGGGTTACTTATAAAAACTTTTTTGTATTTCGATGGCTCCTATGACTTTCTTCCATTTGTGATCTTCTAGAGTTCAGTTATAATAACCTTCAGAACAGAGTGTTCAATACATAATTCCAGACATATGTTAGTTAGAACTCTTTTTATCTGCTAGAGGTGGAGTTGTCTGCACAATTATTATCTTTATCCATGTTTCCAATGAATAGACTCTAAAAAGAACAAAAAGCTTCACATATAAAAGGGACCACAATTCTTAGGAGGCCTGCATTAACCTTTTTTCCTGCTACTATCAGTGGGATAGTAAAAATTAAAAGCTGTAAATGTGGATGATGCCACTGTGCTTTTCTGTTCTAGGCATTGATCTTAATTTTGGAAAATTGGTTAGCAGACCTGCTGAAGGAATGACACTGAGGGTGGAAGATCTTGTAAAGCAGTATTTCCAGACAGCAGAGAAGGTATTTTTCTACCTTTTATAATTTCCATTTTTAATGTCATATGATTTCTCTTTTTTTTTTTTTTTTTNAGACTCTGACATTCACCAAGAAGTGAATTTATTTCCCATAAAACTGTCTGAGAATTACCACATGCAGTGTGTGTCTTAGATGAGGAAGTAACTGTTGTGTATAGGTTGTGTAGGTGTGTAAACACACACTGGTTTGAGAGCATGACAGCTCTTTCTGAACTTGCAGTGTGTGCCCTGTACTAAGTCATGTGTCCAGTAATGTAATGTGTAATTACATGGAGTACATGTAATGTACTCCAGTGCAGGAGGAAAATGTGAGGCAGGCTGGAAAGGGCTGCTCTCATTTATTCTAGGGCTACAGTGTGAGACTGTAGCATTTACTATTACCAGCTGACTTAGAGTCACTTGTTACTTTGCAGCACATTTGTGTCCTCAGATGTAGTGGGCTTCCACATTTTATTTAAAGCAGAGCAAGGAGAAGGAAGAGAGACCCCTGATAATTTGCTTTCTTCCCACCCTGCTGTTAAATCTGATATATTTCCCTTTCCCAACACCAGTGCAGCAACATCTAAGACATAAAAGAATAATCAGTGAGCCAGGTACACAAATGCTTGATGTAGTTGATCAAGCATAACTTGCAGAAGCTATTTCAGTTGTAGAAAGTCTTTAGAGCAAGAATTCTTGAGGTAAAGATCCTTCGAATTACAGCATCCTGCCTAACCTTAGACACATGCTAGGTGTCAGTATTAGGACAGAATAAATCATGTTCCTTTGTTATTCTTATTTTATTTAAACATTTTATTTTATAATAGCTACAAAGTTTATTCCTCTGGGCAGCATTATTTCCTGAAAGGTTTTATTTTAGATATTACGAGCATTGTGGGTTTTTTACTATTCATAAAGCCTTTTGCTTTATCTAGATTGAAAAATACTCTGTAAAGTTGGTGTGTCATGCTAGTAGCAAGAGAGTTGTAACATTTGCTTATTGCTCTGCTTTTGTCTGATTTAAACATTCAGTGCACATTACTGTTTGTGCAACCAACTTAATGTAATACTTATCTGAGACAGCTGGACTATTGCTTGCTTTCTCTATTGGCAGATGCTTCTTAACAAATTATTTTTCCCAATTCTAAAGAAAGTACAGCTTTCACTTCTAACTGAAAGAGGAATGGGAGAAGCAGTGCAAGAGTTTGTGGACAAAGAGGAAAAAGATGCCATAGAAGAGCTGGTGAAATTTCAACTAGAAAAAACGCAGAGGTTCCTCAAGGAGCGTCGCACTGATGCAGAGGAAGAAAAAATAGATGAGGAGGTAATGTTCTGTTAATGTTGATTCCCTAAGAGAAGTCAAGACAGTAGAAAAATCAGTGCTCAAATATGGTTTAATAGATTTGCCTGTGTGTGGAGCATCTGCAACACTTGCCTCTAGTTGTTTCCTGCAATTAGTAAATGAATAATTAATTTCTGATGAAGTTTCAAATATTTCTAACATGATTTCAAAACTTGTACTGAAAATGGGATTTAGGTTGCACACACATTCATAGAAAAAAATCTGTAATACATGCAGAACTACATATTTACCACTGTTGTGAGAAAGATGGTAGGTATAATCTCTTCATAGCTTTTTCATATTGGCTTAGGAAAGAATACCAGAACGGGACAAGCATAAAGGAAATTTATCCTTCAGGTGCTCTACTTGCTTTTAACTGCTGGGAGCTCAGGGTATCCCAGAGACAGGCCTGGTTTATGTGTATTGAGCAACCCTTGAAAGACATTTTTGTCAACTTGTTGAGCTTCCAGATGGGCCCATGTATTTATTCAGCTCTAATATTCAACATTGTAGAAGAAGATGTTCTGCAGCTTATCTGTGCACTGTTTAAAGAATAATTTGGTGAGGAAGGAAGGCTGCATCTACCTGTTTTCTTACTGATTGCTTTAATTCATGAGGGGTTGAAAGAGACCATGAACAGTTAGTGCCTGCAGGCTTTCTGTGACACTTCAGGTTGTTTTTTTGTTGTTTTTTCTCTTTAGAACTAATATCTTCTTTCTGTCATGCCTCATATCTTTTCCCATATTTGTCAAGTTGAGCTTCCTTAGTTGTATGTGTACTGCAACATTGTGTCTTCTCATAATAGTTATTTTCTGTCTTGCTTCTTCATCTCTACCTCTTTTTTTAGTTATTCATATTTCTCTCCTTCTCTTAAACACAGTGTCTCCATCATGTCCTAAGCTTTCTTCCTCCCCAGTGATGTAGCTCCAGTTATTAAAAGAATGTGAGGGTCTTAAACCATAGGGCAGCATGAAAGGGCCCTAAACAAACTGTTCAGTTATTCTTGGACTTTTCACTTCTCACATGAGCTTGACTTAATGATTCAGTGATTAAAGCTTCACACTTAGTGTATTTTGATTAATGTATGACATGAACTGTTATTTTGACAGGAACTGGTTTTTTTATTCAGGTGCGAAAATTCAGGGAGAGTAGAAAAAAGAATACTGAAGAAGAAGATAAGGAAGTCCGTGAGGTAATTATTCTGAATTTTAAACAGAGGCTGAAAAATGGACTCCTGACTTCTGCATATAAATGCAGTCATTTAGCAATACTTCACCATTGTCCTTGGCAAAAAGTGCTTATCCGCCTTTAAAGCTTAGTAAGTCTGTTTTAAATTTTTGTTAGGATAATATGTATCTATGCTACTGCTCAGTTCGGCTTTTGAGGTTTCTTTTCTTGTACAAATATGTGAACCTGAATGTTCATTATTTCTTGCTTGTAACTGAGGTTAGACCAAGCAGGTGACTTTCAAAGGTCTTTCAGCTTCAGCTCTTCGTGATCTCATCACCAGTGGACATGTGGATGGACTATATTGGGTGGTATTACTGGAACAAATGGGGAGTATTGGTAAACCTTTAGGTACTGTGTTCTTATCACAATCTTAAATCTTAGATCTCCCACATACTCATCCTTTGATTGCATATGTATTTCCTAAGAAAAATGCCAGCTACTGATAGCATGGGTGCTCCTTTGTCTTTGCAAGTTATGTGGGGCTGGAATGAAATTTTGAGATAAAGGGCCCCTGGGGTGAGATTCAGTTCTCCTAATCTGGGGTATCATCATCTGAGCTAGTTGTCTTAAGCACCCACTGTTATCAGTAAAGTTCAAGTCAGCAGAGCCCGTAGGGTACTTCCTCTGAGCAGACACATGTAGCTGACACAGGATGACCTGAGCTGTTCACCAAACTTTACCAAGAATGTGTCACATTACCAAGCTCCATTCTGTTATCAGATCTTAGCTAACTACTTTATATGTATACATCTAATTAAATAAGTATTTTCACAGATGTCCTCACCTTCCATAACGCTGGATTTGTGCTTCTAAGCCTCACTGGTTTAGAGTTACACGTTTTTATTTATAGTTATGTTATATATTTATTGTACATAACTAGGATTTAACAATGGTGTGTTTCATGATTTAAGATTCTTGTGTCTGTAATTACTGTTCCATTTCAGGCAATGATCAGGGCCAGAGCCAACCGATCTGAGGGTGAAGTCCTGGTTGCAGCCTCCAGTGATGAAGATTCCATGGATGTGGAGATGATAGGCACTAGTAATCCAAGTGATGGCCTTTCTTCAACACTGAGCCGAGGAAGGGGTCGAGCAAGAGGCAGGGCAAGAGGTGCAAGAGGACAGAATTCAACAGCAAGAGGTTCATCTCGAAGAGGGAGAGGTAAGAAAACCTTGGCAGTCTTTGTACTGCAGTTCCTGAATTTTTTTTTTCTTTAAAAGGTGACTCTCTTTCGCTTCCATCAAGTGGAAATTTGCTGCTTAAGAACTCCTGCTGGAAAAAAAACTCTTCTCAAATATTTGTGGTATCCTGTTACATACAATTGACTGCCTTACAAGGCTGAAGTAGTGACTTTTGCTGTGATTAAAAGGAAAATATTGTGCTTCCCAGTTGTGGAAGCATAATATACTCCTAAAAATATGCATTATTGGGAAGGTCTGTACAATGAAGTGTGTGGATAGACCTTTGTCACTGCTAAAGGTAATGCATTTGATCATTGTAAAGTGGAAATATAGATTGTCTCTATCCTGATGTAATTTACAAAAGACTTTAATGTTTCTAGTGACTGAAAAAATGGGGAGTGTTTCTTAAAGAAAAAGCATTAAATAGCTCCTGGACTGAGTGTGATTGTACACTTTACAGTGATAGTGGTACTTCCATTATAGAGGTACTTTCACTGTGTGTATATATATGTGTGTGTGTGTGTGTGTATAAATAACTCCTTTGAGTTGTCTCAATAACGTGCCCAAATGTCTGAGATCAGGTTGAGTTGAAACAAAGGCTGTCACATTGGGTGTGATTTGATTAGTGCTTTTAAACAAGTTCTGTGAGCCTGTGCTCCAACACTGTTGTGATCCCATCAGGGTAGAGCTCTGTGTGTTAAGAGGTTGTGTCTGTGAATCTTTGAATACTTGACCCAGAGCAGTTCTTCTGCATGTAAGGAGGGCTTTAATTCAAGGAGAAAGTGAGGAGTGAAGAGGATTGTAGATTTTTTCAAGTGACTTCCCACTGAGTAATGATAGACTAAAGAGGACAAAAAAAAAACCAAACCTGCTGAACAGATTTGCATTTTGTTTGTTATCTCTACAGGAACCACTAGCCAAGAGTCAACTTCTGGCAGCAGATCCTACAAGCCTGTAACTGTGCCTGGCAAGAATATGTCTATAATAGATGGTAGGCCTGTGATCTGTCTGTTACTCTGATCTGCTCTGCTGATGAAGTGCTTTAATTGCCTTTTATTCTATTAGTCCATTTCAGCTGTGAGAGATTGTTTCAGCACTAATGAAATAGAATAACTAACAGTGATGAGAGAAAGAAAAAAGAAAAGGAAAAAAAATAGTGATATTCTGTCATGGAGTAAAAAGAAATGTGTTAGGAACTTCTGGCTAGAACTGCAAACAGGGAGCATATTACATAATGCAGTTTCTCAAGGAATAAGCATAGTAAGAATGTGACTGTACATTTTAGGCAGAATATTCTTCAGGGGATATAAAGTTAAATTTGACTGCTACTTACAAGTTAGTAAGCTTTAATGCAAATCCATTTAGCATTACATTGTAGCAAGTTTTGGAAATGCCAGTTTTTACTAGGGAAGAAAAACCTTGTCTTTAAGATGCCTACATATGTGAGAGTAGCTCTTCCTTGCTGTAGAGGGAAGGAGATGAGGAAACAGCATAGGTAATCTGAAAATTAAAGAAAAAAATACCGCTCACTCATCTGCACGTAAATCCCCCACAAAATACCCCTAGGTAGACTGAATTTTAAATTAATCAGCAAATTACCTTAATTTTAAATCGGTCAGTAAATGACCTGAAATATTGCAGAGAAATCAATTTTAGCAGATGTGTTCGTATTTAACCTGTTAGATGCGCAGGAATTTCAGTTACAGTTTCAGTATTTTTCCCATCCTCTTAACCAACGTTACTGATGGTTTTTCAGCCAGACTGGGAAGCATCTGCAGCTCCACAGAGGGTTATATGTTATATCTCTGGGTTGACAGAATTAATTTATGTTTTGGGTTGGTTTGTTTGTTTGTTTGTTTCACAGGGTGTTTTGCAGTGGAAATGCATTTTAGGCAGATCTTAAATAAAAAGAACTATATAATGTTGTTTGCATTTAATTGTGTGAGCATTTAAAAGTATTACATGTGTTTTATTCCAGCCTTTAGGTCTTCGAAAACAGACCACTCTTTAAATTCGTTCCAGTCTTACTCTGAGGTAAACACCTTGTTGTATGAGTGAACCTGTGCTGTCTTTTACTGTTGATTTGAAAAATAAATACACAGTCAGAACATTAGCTTGAATCAGCAGATATTCCCAAACTATCAGTTCCAGCATTTAGTTTCTACATATTAATCTAGACCTTTTGTATCCTTTTTTGCTATGGTGTTTATCTGAGAAAAGCCATGTTTTATTTGTGACCATAGTGTAAGATAGGAGGTGTATATACATGAGTGTTTTGATGGGTCCTACAGGGTCAAAGATGTGAAGAATAAACTTGTGCTGTATTTGCAAATTTGTGCAATTCTAGAGCCCTCTCAAGTGTATATTATTCTAACTAAATAGGTGTACAGTTGGAAAAAAACCCAGAGGTTCTGTGCTATAGTACTGACACATTATGTACTCTCTCTGTAAGGATAAATTCTATGAAAAAACTTTATACATTTTTTTTTTCAGGATATTATAGATGCTGATTCTGATGCAGAAGATACTTCTTTTGTTCCTCCTTCTTCCAAAGTAAATCAAAGGTCAGTGTTTGCTTCATGAATCCAATGTGTGCCTTATTTCTGACTGGTAATCAGCTGAGTCCAAGAATCTGATTGACTACCAGATTTTTAGGAAAGTCATAACACTGCTTAGAGAATTTATATAAATTTTTACTTGCTAATATGGGTTATCTTTCTATAACAGAAAAGATTAGACTACTGATTGAGGTAAACTTGATCAGAGCTTTAGTATTAATACATTGTTTTAAAAATTTGTATTGTTCTACTTACTATTATGTCTATTTATTTTTACTTTGTGTATTGGTGGTCCAACTCTAAGTTAAAGGGGAAGTTATTGGAATGTCTGGTGACTGAGAACATGCTGATGCCATTTTTTTTCTCTTTGTATGTTTCAAGGTTGCCAACTGTATCTTCAGTTAGTAAAAGAAGCTCACAAAGCCAAGCATCTAGAGGAGTTGATTTTGAGTCAGATGAGGTATGGTATATAGTTTTAAACAGTACTGCTATTTTTTAGTTTTATTTCATGTAAGTTTCTATAGCTCACTGTTTTACAGATATTTGAGTAAAGCATTTCAGAGTGAAATTGAATTTATTCTTTTTTTTACTAACAGGGCGAGATTATTGCAACCAACTTTGATTAGACTACCTGCATAATTAACAAAAATAAGTCTAGAAGGGACCTCAGAGAAATATGCAATCCTTTTTCCCTTCAGTTTTTAATCAGTGAATTGTCATTACTGAAATGTGGACCTGGAATTGGCTGGGAGAGAAAGTAATTATAATCTCTTCTAGTGCTTAGCTATATCCTTTCATTTAGTTATGTCTTTTATTCTTGTAAAAAGGAAGATTTTTTTTTTTTTTTTGCATTTCAAAATGGCTCTGTTCCAGGGCATTTTATTGTTGCAAATTATCTAAGTACACTTTCTAAAAAATTTAAAACACTGTCTTCAGGTGTAATATGTCTGTTCATGCCCTATATCTTTGAACTGAAAGGAAATAGTTTCTTCCACAGTTAAACAAGTAGAACTCTTTTACACAGTTTTGTGCTGAATAGAAGACACTGACATTATTCTGTCAAGCACTGTGCAGTTTGTTTTCACAGTCTGTGGTGCATGGTCAGAATCCTTAAGTGTCAGATGATGGCCACTTCAGGGAAAATACTACATTCTTGTCCCTTCTCCCCACTGTGCTATCTATCTCTCCTTGTACCTGAAATAAAAACATACATGTTTGCTTGAATATGCAAAAAGAAACAGTATTTTTGATTCATACAAATATCAGTAAATTATGATGTGCAATGTGTACATAGACATAGTTTTACTGAGGTATGTGCTGCTCATTTACAACTGAAATAGAGATTGTTCCTTATTTCAAAGTAGCTGTTGTCATACTGACATAAACCATTCTCTGCACATATGTCACAGGGCCTTTCTAAGTCAGTAAATGACTTATGTATCTCTTTGCAAATTGCAGGATGATCCATTCATGAGCCCTGCAACATCAAGAAGAACTAAGTGATTTCTGGCTCACCCTGCAAGAGAGACTGTAGAAGTTTGTGAAGAAAATGGAAAGCAGTTTACAAGACTTTCTCTATGTGATATTTCTCTGTAAATGATGGCTTACCTTCCATTTTCACTTCTGTTGGTTTGGATTTGTTGGGTTTTTTTCAGCAGCACCAAAGTTGGTATAATGTCTGTTACGTTGCTTGATGCACTAGGCTAGAAGGTCTCATTCTAAAGTACTGCCTGAAAGTGCAAGTTCTTTCTAAAACTCTGAAACTGTTTTCTTTTTGGGATGATAATAAAAATGGTTATATCTTTTATAGAAAACTCCATCTCTTTGGTTTGAATGTTGCAGAGAGGTAAATTTATAGTAGTCTGCAGGTATGAATATGGACACATATTCATACAGTCTCAGCACAGTGGAGCTTGTACTTACTGTGCATACAGTTGAAAACTCTGAATTCAGAGTCCTAGTCATACACAAGAATACAGTTTTCAGTATTGAAGCTGTAAAATGTCTTAATGATTTCAACTCTACCAAGAGAACTTAAACCCAGTATTGCACTGTTATTAAACATCATAGTATAAAGGAATGAATTCAGCTCTGTAATTCAAGAAGTACAAAAGGGGACTCTGTATTTTGATGTTATACACATCTTATGAAAAGATTCTAGCTGAGTGTATATGAATAACAGGAATCATGTCAAAGGCTCTTTCTCCCTTTTCACAATTTTTTTTCAGTCTGCTGTCAAATTCACAGTGGCTTTGTGTTTTATCTATGGAAAATAAACATAGCAGCCTTCACTTCAGGGGAAAACATATAATTGGTGTTACACTGTAGAGAAATGCTTGTTCTAAACATTTATGTGATTGGTTATACGAGGGGATAGGATGCTCCAACAATCAACATGATTTCTCAGAGCTCACACCGGATAGTCCTTGAAAAATCACTTCTCACCCATGTAACTTCAATTCCCGTGCCCCAGAGAAGCTCAAAAATTCAGCAAAGCTCAAAAATTCATTAAAACCATGGTAGTGAAAGATTGTTCCCAGGAGCAGGGAGAAAAGCACATTGTGCTGTGTATTTTAAAAAGAAAAAAAGGCATTATTCCTCTTTTCGAATGTTTCCATACTTTTTAATATTCTTAAAATCTTTTATTCCCACCAGGCCAACAAATATTCTAATTAGTTATAATCTTGTTAAGAGTACTCTTGCACAGGTATTTTTGATGACGTTTTTATTACCTGAATTCATGGTCCATCCATATAGCTTTATTTCAAACATTATTTTTCACTTTAGAAATTGCATCGTTTCACAGGTACCTGTTACAGAAAACACATTCAGCATGCCAAATCCTGACATTCCTGTGCAGCTGCTTGTTTTACTGTTGGAGTGCTGGAGATTGTTGAACAAGGGTGAAGTTGGCAGGAGCAGGTACCAAGCTGCCAAATGTGCTCTAGCCTGTTCTCTAGTAACAACCAAACCTACGTGAGCTGCTTAAACAGCTCGTACTGGAGCATGTTTCAAATGCAGGCTAAATCTGAAAGGTGGTGTGAAGCAGAGAAAGACACACCAGCAACATGGGAGACTTTACACAGAGAGCTTCCACTGGGCTTTTCCATGACCCTTGGTGGGTAGTTTGGGTGTGCCTGCCCAGTGTGTGGTTGTACCACCACTTCTGGATCACAAGACAGAATGCAGCTCAGAGGAGGGTAGGCTTGAGCTGAGTGGGGGGGAGATTCTCATCCTACCAGCATCCTGGCTTAGGAGGGGAGAAGATATCCTGCTCTCCTGTATGCACCTGGTCTTCAAAGGCAATGGCAGCTCTAGCTACATATGCAAGGGTACCCTGCTAGAAATTAAGAATTAGATCAAGGAGCATAAATAAACAAAGCTGATAATTTTTGCTGGAATACAGATTATAGTACAGGAGAACAGGTTGTAAAAGATGTGAAACAATAAAAGCTGGTGTTTGAGTGGCAGAAGACAGAAGGCCCTTATGCACTGGCCAGCAGTGCTGGAAAGGAAGGGGACTTGGGAGCTGCTGGAGCAGCATAGCAAGCAGGGGGACATAAGCCAGTGACCCCTCTGTTCTCATCCCAAACCTTTAAGAATGCTGCTCTGCCCTACTTTCTACTAGCAGCTCCAGCAGATTCACTGGAAAGCTTTCTCTGAGACAGGTGAGTTGCCTAAAGAGCTCAAATTGGACAAATTTGTGGAAGAAACACTCTGGCAGCAGTGTGCAGAGTAGCACTGTGGGCTGTCCTTTCTGCTTGTCTTATTGTGTCCAGCTCCTGAGGAGTGGTGAAGAGAAGGCAGCCTGAGCAGTTCACTGAGGCAGTCACAAACATCTTTTGAAAGAGTTATTTTCCCCAGTGAGTGACTAGCTTATATAATACAAGCTTTTCATTTTAGTAATGGTTAAATGTATAAAACCAGCTCTGGCTGGGGTTAGTTGACACTACCCAAGCAGATCTGTGCTCAGCAGAGGTGCAGCACTGTACATGTGCACTTGGGAAGTGGCACATCTTTCTGTGTAAGGTTTGTGGGTCTTGGTCTCCTGGTCCTGATTGTCTGTTTCCTGCTGTGTTTTGTGGGGAAGGCAGAGGGAACACATGCTGTCATCTCATCAGTGCTTGGGACCAGCATACAGCTGCCTTTTGCTTTGGATACTGGACTCACTGGGCTGGAACAGTTCCTGTTCTCTTTCCTGTATAATCACATCTTTGTAACTCCCTCTATTTCTACAAACCCTAGAAAGCAGTTTCACATCAGACTTTAATTCCTTTGGCTGAGAGGAAATAACCTGCCAAAGGAAAACGTGAGTATTCCATGTCCCTCTGAGAGAAAAAAAGGTCTTTGAAAAAATACTGTAAGTACAATAAGGCAGCTTGTTATTTACACTTCATCTGTTACATTCTATGCTATGCTATGCTATGCTATGCTATTCTAATTATGCTAAGAAATTAGGCTGAAACTTGTCTTCCAGACCTGTAAAACAGCTCGGATTTGATCTGTCCTGGGAGAGAGCAGAGCTGACACACACGCTGCTGGTGTATAAACAGCGCGGAATTTGCTTAAGCTGGGCTGCTTAGAAAACGGATTCTGACATTCTAAGAGAGTCATTTTGCCTTTCTCACAGATGTGCTTACCTCGGAGTAGCGCCCGGGAGCGCAACTGCGTGGAAAAGCAGCACGTCAGAACACAAATTGTCATGCAGCCCAATGACTGCAGAAGATCCCGGCTCGGAGCTCGCCTGGGAGTATAAAGCTGGCTGGAGGAGAGCAAAAGTAGCGGCGAGCTGAGCAGGAGAGAAGCACATTGCGGGAGGCAGGAGCATCTCCCCGCTCCCCCACCCCTGCTGCTCGTGTGCCGTGTTTGCAGACCCCGGGGTGAGGAGGCGAGCGCGGCTCTCCCGACGCACGGAGCGGGTTCTGCTCTCGCAAATGAGCTCTTCCAGAACTGGAGGAGCGGAGCGGCGTCCCAGAGATGTTGTCCTGCTTTGTCTGGCTCACCCTCCCCGACTTGGTTGGCGCCTTTATGACCCTAGGAAAGCCGCCCCTCAATGGGAGCCTGGAGAAGACTTTTGTAGTGCCGAACGTGTCGGGTTTCTTTTCCTGGGATAATGAGAGCCTGGCCGACTGGCGGAGCTTTGTGGACAGGAGCCGGTACGGAGCGGAGTCGCAGAGCACCACGGTGAAAGCCCTGCTGATCGCCGCGTACTCCTTCATCATCGTCTTCTCCCTCTTCGGCAATGTCCTGGTCTGTCATGTTGTCATCAAGACGAAGCGCGTGCACTCCGCCACCAGCCTGTTCATTGTCAACCTGGCTGTAGCCGATATCATGATCACCCTCCTCAACACACCTTTCACGCTGGTAAGAGGCGGCAGAGATGCCCGGGACGCCCCACCCCTGAGGGAAAGGGAGCACCTCAGCCTTTCTCAGACATGGTGCAGCCTGGGAGGGGGGGATGCACCTCCACAACCCACCCCAGGACTAAAGTCAATTTCTCTGGGCCTCTACAGTGCTATAAAGGTGCCTTGGTGGCTTTTCCTGCTTTACACTTCTATAAGTAGTGTGTGGATGTTCTGCAGATACCTGCCCACTCCAAATTACAGCCATTGGAGTTGCCTTTGGAAGACTCCACACGTATTTTTCTTCTCTGATTCCTGTTATCTAGTTGAAGATCAGAAATTACCCATTTGTTAAATGTGGTCCTGATTGTACTTGAGCAATAATAACCTTGCAGTGATTGCTTAGTGCTTTGTAGCATCTGATCTTTTTTTTTTTTCCTTCTTTTTTCTAAAGTATTTTGAAAGCAATGCTGTAAATCTCTTGAAAAAAAAAAATAAATGCTCAGCATCGTTTAACAAGCTGTTTTGAAAAGCTGTGGTTTGCTTGAAGTGAGATAAGATGTACAGGTCAGCCCTATCCCATAAGGAGGGATTAAAAGGAAGAGCAAATATATTGACTCAATAGTGAGGCTGCAGAAGGACACACTGTAAATAAAACAGAACAAACATCTTTGGTGCTGCGCTGCTGTATTGTTCAGGATATTGCCAGGCCACTGAGCAGCAGTAACCTACCTTTTCAGGGTTCAGAAGCCAGAAAATCACACAATTATACAAAGAACCTGCTATCTTATAAGTGTCTTTTACACAGCACAAGGAATTGTGTACTGGAGGTGTACCTATAAGCAGTTGTGGGGTGCACAAAACTAATGGTCTTCTTTTTTAGGCTCGTTTTGTGAACAGTACCTGGATCTTTGGGAAGGGGATGTGCCATGTCAGTAGGTTTGCACAGTACTGCTCCCTCCATGTCTCTGCCTTGACCCTTACAGCCATTGCTGTGGACAGGCACCAGGTGAGACCTCTCTGAAGCAGAGAGATGCAAAGTTTGAGAGGGCATAAGTAAACTGAGAAGGGATGACCCCATGTCCTTTCCCTTTCAGCTCCCAGAGTACCATAAGATTCATGAGGAGCTAACAGGGTAGGGGGGCAGTTCTTTTTGTCAGAACAGTTTTAAACCCACAGCAAGGTAGGAGGTATACATCACCTTGCTATCTCTTCTAGCTGAGTAAAGGGAGCTTTTATGCAGTAGATAATCCAGTAGGTCTCAAACAAAGAGAAAGATCAAGATCCTGATAGGAATTCATGTGGACAGCTCTCCTTTGGGGTGGCTTGTCCAGCACCAGGGTTGTAAGGGACATCCTAGTAAACTGATGTTCTGGGATGTCCCACCTCCTATTACCCTGAATACTGGAGATCTGACTGTAGCACTCTGGTGTTTGTCACAAGCAGAGCTGTGGCTTGCTGTTGATAATGGGTTTAAAACTGGGGACACCTTGAAGTCACCCAACAACCACACAAAACTGCTTACAGTTGGCATTTTCTGTTAGAAAGATTGTTTCCAGAAAATGCACTGACTATCAGAAGCATTCCCATAGAGGTCTGCTTAAACCCTTTGGTTCTTTGGGTCACTGATACTGAAAAGTTTGAGACTTTTCTCTCCTCTTTTTTTTTCCTCTCTCTTTTTTTTTTTTATTTTTTCCTATTAAGGAAATTGAACCTGGTAATGAATATGTGTTAACACCTCCTGGTATGCAGTCTTTCCCACCTAGATGAAAGTACTGAAATTTGAGGGTTGGACTAGGATCTGACTTGAACCATATTTCATGGTGTTAAAATTCAGGTTTTTATGTACAGCTTACAGTCATTGGGAGCTGGGTGAAGACTGTACTACTTGCATGTTAAATTACCATATTAAGTAATAGATTTAAGGCTGGAAGATTGTATTTAAAAAAAGAAAAAGTGTAATTCTTTCTAGAAATGTAATTTTGGGTTATTTTGCACAGGTTATAATGCACCCCCTGAAACCTCGCATATCTACTGGAAAAGGAGTTATCTACATCTCTATAATCTGGATCATGGCAACTTGTTTTTCCCTACCACATGCTATCTACCAAAAGCTCTTTACCTTTGAATACAGGTAAGGATGTGCATTGCTTTCCTCCACAGTCTCCCTGGAGGCCAAACTCTGAGCAGTCATACTTTGGTATATTCTACTGAAAGCCTTGAGCATATGTCAAGGTCAGCCAAATATGGATCTAAACTACAATTTTCATCCGATTCCTTTTGCAATGTCTGATATCCTGTCCTTTTTATTTTTAAACATTTTATCTTTATTCTGTCCCACTAATCACAGAAAACAGGCTAAGAAATTAGAGGATCTGGCTTGACCCTTTCCTTCTATACACTGACATTTTATGCCATATACCAATCTGACCTGTTTGGGCAGACCAGAAATGGGAAATAAAAAACCCAACTAACCAACTAAACAAAAAAAACCCCACTAAAACCCAACAGGTTTTAATCTACTCTCTAGCCCTAGGAAAGTAGATAAATCTGCCTCAGCTGTCAAGAGCCTTAGTATTTGGGAAGTGCTGTAATGAGGGAAAGGCCATTAATATGTACTGAAACTGTGCTCCTATTTGCCAAAGGACAGACAATAAAACCTACTTATGTGCAGCTGGAAATTTTGTAATTGATGGAATTCATAAAATTATCATAAGGTCATGAATGCCCATAAGAAATTATCACCACATTGCTCACTGGCTGCTCCATGGCTCAGATCCTCGAAGAGCAGAGCCCTGCTCAGCTGTGACATTTGTGAGATAAACACAGTGTTTGCTTTCAGGCCCTATGGTAGGAGCCCTCTCCCAGCTGCCTCCTTGTTTCTGATGTTCTTATCCCTCTGTGCCTGGCCACACTTGCCTCTCATCCTGTCCCATCTCTCCACTTGCAGTGAGGACGTCACCCGGTGCCTGTGTCTCCCAGATTTCCCTGAGCCTGCTGACCTCTTCTGGAAGTACCTTGATTTAACAACCTTCATTTTGCTCTATGTCCTGCCCCTTCTGATCATCTCCGCTGCCTACATGACAGTGGCAAAGAAGCTCTGGCTGCGCAACGTCATCGGGGACGTCACCACCGAGCAGTACTTTGTCCTTCGCAAAAAGAATAAGAAGACCATCAAGATGCTGATGCTCGTTGTCATCCTCTTCGCAGTTTGCTGGTTCCCTTTGAACTGCTACGTCGTCCTCCTCTCCAGCCAGGCCATCCGCACCAACAACGCCCTGTACTTCGCCTTCCACTGGTTTGCAATGAGCAGCACCTGCTACAACCCCTTCATCTACTGCTGGCTCAACGACAGCTTCCGATCGGAACTAAAGGCTTTGCTCAACATGTGCAGAAAACCCGCCCGGCCCACGGAACAGAGGCTTCCCTCCACAGTCCCATCCTACCGACTGGCTTGGGCAGAAAATGGCAACTTCAAGAGGTTGCAGGCCTCCCATGTCTTTCCACCCTCCTCCACCATCCAGTCAGGAAAGACAGACATCTCTGCAGTTGAGCCAATAGTAGCTGTGAGATAAATGGTGACCTTGGACTGCACATAGATCTGGCAAGAGATAAAATGGTGGGAAGATGTGGAGCCCTGGCCACACAACAGGTGATAAAACCAAGGAGGAGGTTCTGCAGGAGGGAGTATGAAAGAGCTGCATGTTTGATGCAGGCTGACCGCAACGGTGTGGAGACTCTAGAGGGGAGAAAGTAAACTCTTCCAGAAAAGAACTTTTGTCTTTGTCAAGGTGACTTTCGACTGGCTCACAGGGTGGGATGCTCTGCATGTCTGGGATGGGATTCTCTGCATGTTGCTGTTACCTGCATGATTAAGCCTTTTTAGAACTAGGACTGTGTGTGTGTGTTGCTGGTACTTAAACAACAGCCTCATCACATCAGATTTCCCTTTCCCTTTTCTGAGTCTCCTTGTAGCAACATGGAAATAGCTGAGATGTAGGCCTTTAGGTTGCTATCTGAGATCCAGTGCAACAGGGTAGGAAAACATATTTTCTCAACTGGGGTCTGAAAAGTCAAGACCTGTTCAGAAGGAATGAATAGATCTATTCCACAATATTTTTTTTCTTTTTTTCTGTGTGTGTGTAAATACACTTAGAGAAGTAGAGGATATTATAGACATTGATAAATAAGAGTCTGTTACATCACAGGAAATTTTTTCTAAGTTAGATTTGAAGAGGAGTGGATGCCTATTCTTCAAGTAAGTATATTGTTTTTCTTCAAATAGATAACTAAACCCAAAAAACATACAAAAAGTTGGACATGCCATTCACAGTTGGACAATGGATAATTAAGTGCTACTGTGGAATTGGACTAGAACCAATTCCACTGTCAAGTTGCAGCTAAAGGATCACACAGTTTGACTTTTTAACTTGCCTTTGAATGTTGCTCTCTGACCCTGTAAAGCACCTGTGTACTTGTCACTTCAGACATTCGGTACATTTCATTCCAACTAAGAAGTTAGTTCTCTGGAATCAGTTCATAAATGAACTGCTTTAAGAAAAGAGATGATATCTCTGAAAGCAAGTAATAAAAATGGAACATTTGTCTGCAACTTATCCTCTGGTGATTGTACTATTTTGGGGCATTTAAGGGTAGCTGAGATGTATCCTATTTGGAGTGGCTAAGAAAACTCACGACTGCAAGTATATGAAGTAGATTTGAGAGCTTAATGTTCTTAGCAGAAGAAAATATGGGTTTGAATAACAAAAAAATTGTGTTCCAAAAACTGTACCTTATATTGCACAGAAAACAATACCTCCTTGTGCTGTGGAAATTAGCTTGAACATCACACCACATCACACCAGGGTGCCCCCATTCCGCATATAACTTGCAGCATTCAGCAGTGAAGTGAGAAAAATCTTATTATAAATGGAAAAAAAAAAAAAAAAAAAAAAAAAAAAAAAAAAAAAAAAAAAAGGGGTTTTCTCAGTGTCCTGTAATAAACTTACAATTCTGAAATAATTTTAAACCTTGTGCAGGGTTTTCACACCTCCAGTATTAAAAGAGACTGAAATATCTACCACTCTTGCACCTAACCTGCTGTTGCACAAGTGCTTATCAGTCTCTCATCTCTCACTGTGAATCCAGTGCTATTTTATTGACCTTTATCAATGCCTCTGGAGACAGAATATTTTGTATCACTGATCTGCAGTCAAATCTTTCCTCCTGCCCTCTTTGACCCCTTACACCAAGTCCCATTTCCTCCCTCAACACTTGCAACACATCAGCCCTGAATTGTTCAGGGAGTTGAACTGGATCATCATTGTAGATCCCTTCCAAATGAACTATTCTATTCTATTCTATTCTATTCTATTCTATTCTATTCTATTCTAATTTCCCAGTTGCAGAGCTTGTGAACCATGCTCCCCACTCCAGTGGCAGTAGAATCCAGCACTTTACTAGCAAATAAATCTCTGAGAATGCTGAGTACCTCAGTAAGATGTTCTTTCTGAAGCCGAAGAAAAAGATTCACCATTTTGGGTGCAGTTGTCATCCTGCTGTATATGAAGAACACTGCTTTAACTCCAGTAGACAAAATCCTCAAATTCCCACTCAAATGCTGCTGGTGGGTCTGAGTAGGCCTCCTGCAGTTACAGCTCTGGATCCTGCACCCCTGCACTGGGTGGCAAACCTTTCTCCTTCAGGCTCTGCTCAATCCTGAATCTGGGCACAATGCGGGGATGCAGAAAGTTGAAGCTGTTCGATTTAATTCAAAGGAACAGGAGGGATGGACTGGATAAAAGGAAAAAAAGAGACAGATTGGACAGTAACCTTCAGGAGCCTGTCCAGGAATGAACAGGTGGCTGGTGGCCAGCATAGGTACAAGTCTCAGAGAGCATGGAAGAGGGGGACATGGCTAAAGCCCTAGAAATGGTGTCCTTCGAAACTCTGTATCGAACACTGTGTGTGCTACAATGTGCTTCACGTGGTACAGTGTAATTTCTAATCATTAGCTACTTTTCATTTTCTTCATGTCTGATTTGGGATTCTAGACAGACATTTGGCATTCACCAGTGCTGCTGGAATCAGTGGGGATTTGTGCTCTGCACACACCAAGTGCAGTATGATACTAAGTACTCCAAAAATATTACACTCTGGGCAATTCAACTGGGGCATTCAGGCTTCATGGCTCCATCCCACCTCTCTTGAAGACCAGAGGGTTCTTTTAAAATTCTAATACTGCCATTGGTGCATAAACTGCATTCAGATGCCATCTTGGTGGGTGTGAAGGGAGAATAATGATAAAATGAGACACAACGTGTACAGAGTGGATTGATTTTCCATTTGGTGTGTGTTTGCCTGCTGTAGCTGGACTTTTTGATATCTTTTGAATTTGGGAGGTGTTGCACAAGGCACTGAACAGCTGCTCATTGCAAGAGATCTGCATAGCCCAAGAACAGGCGTTTTGTGGGAAAATGGACTGCATTTAGAGAATACAATATCTGGTACATGAATAAAGAAACTCAGTTAGGGTTACAAAGGTAAAGTTAATGCTGGCATCTCCAAACTTTGAGTGGTTGGCTCTACAATGTCTACGGTTTAGTGTGCTTTGGGTTTTTCTATTCAAAAGTGAATTGTTATTTGTATTGAAAATACTGCTTTCTTATTTTTCTCTTTCCTAGAAAAATATTGTAACAGGCCTAAGAAACTTAACTTGCAAGTTCTAGGAATTCATGAATATTAATTCTCAGTTTCTAAAAACATTCCTAGTGTTTTATTCATTTTCTTCTGTGTAGAATGATGCAGACACCTTGCAAGGGAACAAAGACAGTGCCATGATATGTTTTGCAGCTTGTGCTATTCTGAATAGCGCTCAGGGGAAAACAAATCTTGAAACCACTTCTTGCTTTTACACATAAAAGGAGGACAATTCTTCGAAGCAGACTGAGACCATGCAAAGAAAAGATGACAAATTTCTCCTGCACAGAAGAAAGGAACCTCAGCTTTGGTTGGTGTTGTTTCTGACTGCAGGGCAGCCCACCTCTTCTCCTGTTAAGTGTGGATGAATTTCTTGTCTCAGCTGATGGAGATGAAAAGGTATCTTCAGGAATAGTAATTCCATTGTTTCTCTGGCATTTTCAAAGGATATCAGACACCACCTCCAAGCTATCTTTATTTACTTCCACCCTTCTTATAGAAGAAGTGCTGGGAGATTCCAGAGACTTCAAAATCACAGTTTTCTGAGAAGCGTAAACCTCTAATTTCTTTAATGAACTAGCCACCACTAGCTGTTACAAACATGGTTTTTATCTCTGGCAGGCACTGATCTCTTCTCTCTGGTGACCAGTGACAGGACACGAGGGAAAGGCCTGAAGCTGAGTCTGGGGTAGTTTAGCCTGGATATCAGGAAAAGGTTCCTCACCCACAGGGTGGTTGGGCACTGGAACAGGCTCCCCAGGGAAGTGGTCACAGCACCAAGCCTGACAGAGTTTAAGGAGCATTTGGACAACACTCTCAGGCATAGGGTGTGATTCTTGGAGTGTCCTGTGCAGGGCCAGAACGATCCTGATGTTTCCCTTCCAACTCAGGATGTTTTATTATGGGGAGACTTAAATATTTTTGAATGTGAAACTTCAAGATGTATTTTGATGTAGTTTGGGTAGATCACGATTAAGACAGTTTGACTATGAACTGCATAGAAGTCATTACAGATCACTCTACAAGACCATGACATCATTGCCAGCTACAGACTTGTTTACTTGTTCCAAATTTCAGGCTACAATTGTGTACTGAAGCTACTGAGTAGGGAGCTTACACTGGGCTTAGCAACAGCTGGATGAAGCTGTGCAGTTCTTGGGTGTGAACAGATCCATCTGCGCAGCACTGAGCGATGACCCGTGCGTGCACTAAGCTGTTTTTCAAGATCTCCAGGGATGTCTTAGTCCTCTAAGTAGCCTGACCTAGAAACTGCACGTGGACACACAGAGAGAGCTTTAGAACAGCAGTTTCCCAGGAGACTGAGAATTACTATTGTTCACATCTGCCTTATTCATGAAGCTCTGGAGTGCTGGTGAGAGCGCAGCCTGGTCCCTGCTGATTCAGTCTGCCAGCCTTGTGTCGAAACCACCGGGCTGTGAACACTCTGCACCCGCGAAGGCACCTACAGCTCCTAGCAGCTCTCGGAGTTTTGGCTGGGAGTCCCGTGCCTTCCCACAGCCTCGGTGTGCAGCGCTGGTGGCTGCTGGCTTGCTCTCTTATTCCTGATCTTCCTTGTGCCACCGAAAGGGAATGAGGATGGGACCCTCCTCTGCTCTCCCCATCCTGCACAGCCCAACAGAAGGGCAGCCCCTGCTCCTTCCTGGGGGTGGCGCAGTGGCCTTGGGAAAAGGTTTGGACTGGCATTATAGAAACAGGAAATTCTTTGGCCCATCCGATTTTCTTCTGGGTACAGTGTCTCCCATAGCCTGTCCTCTGGCTTGCAAGTTTGAAGGGATTTCTGAATTATGGTGTGATGAAACTTCCCACCTCTTGGCTTAGGCTCAAAGCCATTTAATGATAGATAGAGAGGCAGTGTTGAGTCCAGCCATCATCGCAATGTCCTGACCAGGAAAAAAATTGCCTTTACAAAATAAATCAGTGCCTCCTGGCCATCTGCCACAGTTTATAAACCAAGGATGAATTATCCATTTGGCCACTTTGGGTTAGCTGTTCAGGCCATGTCTCCTGCCAGCTTCTTGTGCACCTGCTCTTGGGTTGAGCTTGGGAAACTGAAAAGTCCTTGGCTGAGGGTAAGCACTGATCAGCAACAACCAAAACACCAGTGTGTTATCAATATTATTTTCATACTGAGTCCAAAACACAGCATTGTGCCAGCTACTAAGAAAAAAATTAACTGTATCCCAGATGAAACCAGGACACCAATTAAATAACTGAAGGTCTAACGAATGATTCTTGGCTCTAAGGTGCCAACTTATTTCCACAGCATGTAGGGTTTAGGTCCATCTAGAGCAGACCAGACATGTAGTGGTACACAGTGCTTGACTCTTAGCCCCTAAGGTCACAGAAATGTGAGGATTTTAAGACATAATTATATTTTCTTGTAGGCTTTTTTTTTTTTCCAGTTAAAAACACTGTGATGTGACAGGTCTTTCAGAGGTCACCAGTTTTTATTAATATGAAGCTAAGGGCATGTATCAGATGTTCTAAAAGCACGTCATCAGTCTCTGAAGGTACAAAACTAGGTGGGTTGTGTTGGAGGGACATGTAGGGTGGTGATAATCAATTTGTTATGGTCTCATGCCTAGTGATTTTTGGAAGTTGCTCTAGAAGTGAACTATTTGCCCAGAATTTGTCTTGAAGAGGTCCTGAGACAGGGCTCAGGAATGATCTCGCTCTTGAACAAGGAGGACAGCAAGGACCAAACCTTTGAGCTTTGTCCCTGGCATTCCTGTTGGGCAGTGCATATTCCAATACAAGCAGACAGTAGCCTTAGGCTTTGTTTCTCATCCTGTAGCTCAGATTCCCAGCAGAGATGCCTTATTCTGAGCTGTGCAGCAGCACTTATTTCTCTCACCCCAACTGAGCTCAGATAAAAGGGAAAAAAGCAAACAAAGCTCCCAGTTCTTCTGCTGCTGATGGAGAGATTTCACTGCTGTTGGTTTAGGTAAGTGAAATTTTTAAGTGCACAAGAGCTAAAGCAATTCAAAAGTAGCAGAAGCAGAGTGAGCCCAGGCTGTTTTCATCCCTGGACTGCTTACCCATTCAAATGCCTTCAAAGGCACCCAGCACTTTCCCTGGGCTCTGTGGGGAAGTGAGAATCTGACTTAAGGGGACTAACTCAGCAGCCCCTGGGTTGGGTGGATGCTCATTAGTAGGCCAGGAATTTTGTTTGCATGAAGGAGTTTGGTTAATCTCAATGATTATAAAAAGTTTGAGACTACTCACATCAAAGAATCTGTAGAAACAAAGAGAAGATGCAAATTTTACTACCTAAAAATACTAAATGATGTTATAGTGCAAGTTCTCTGTTGCACTCCTTCAGGGGAGGGCTGATAACATGGCATGAAGCAAATAGATGTTTGAATATTTAATTATATAAATCCATATTTTAATTACATCGTGTCACTTCAGAAATTTACTTTTTTAATGTGTAATAGGAGTACTTACTTTTTAGCATTACACTAGTAATTTAGTATATTAAGTCAAATATTCCATTATGAAGAAAGCACTCTTCTGGAGCTTCTGGCCACACAGCCTGCATGACAGAAACACACAAACTGCCCCTAACCTACAGCTAGGTTTTCATTTGTGCCACTCTCATGTGGTCTGTGAAAAGTGATGCTCAAAAAAAAGATTTCTAGAAAAGTTTATTCCCATGACACAGCTTTGATTATTCCCCTCTTCTGTGACAGACTCATCTGTGCCTGTACTGGGGGTGAAATCCCACTTATCACCTCCACCTTCAGAAAACCACTCACGTCTCTCTCTATTCACAACGTGCTGTCAGGACATCTTTTGTTAGTGGGGTTCCAGGCTTAGACACTAAACTAGTCATCAAAGCTGCTTCTAAAGCATCCACTGTTCCCAATAAAGAAAAAAAATGGACATAAAATATATCTTTATTCTAAAAGTGGCTGACAACATCCAGAGGCAGAAAAACAGCAGGGTACAGCTGCTTTTCGAGGCATACCATCTGCTAATGGAATAAACATTTTTTCTTGCTCTCTTCAGTTCAAATCACAAGTTTTAAATCTCACAAGAGCCACTGTAAGGCAAAGAGTGTGCAGAGGAACTAGTTGCAACTCTCCTGCACTTAGAGGATTATTAATACCCAAGTAGTGGAGAGAGAATGGGCAAGAAGGAATAGCATGGACCAAGCCTGAACCTTAACACTGTCATTTTACTTTCTGGAATATTTAAAAGAGGACAGATGGATGTAGCTGTTTCTAGGAAGAGTGTAGTGATGAAGAGGCTGAAGATGGACTCTTTTCTGAAAGGCCTAAATTGGAATTCAGCCCATCTTTTGAAAATGGCAAAACACAGCAGGAGCAGTGTCACTAAAATATAAGTAGAACTGAGCTGAGCAGTTCAGAAACACATCTTAAAACAGGAAGATACAGCTGAAAAGCATGTGCTGAGACCGTGGCCAATTTGTAGATGGTAAATTACACAGTGGATATGCCATTTATCATGTGCTGACATTTTCTGAACAGTTTTTCAAGGTTAAACAGGTTTTGAACCAATCCATGTTGCTCTGACAATTTTATGAGAGAAAAAATTAAAAGAGCAGAATTATAACCACTGTCCAAAATGTTTTCTCAGGGTTTAGCATAACCACATGTATTTGCACTATGGCAACATGTGACTGTTCCTGAAACCTTCAGACGCTTATGCTGTTGTAGTTCACAAAACTGATTTTACTGGCCAAGGAGAATTGATAGGCATTTTATTAAACACTTTAGAAGACAACAACAGATTCACTGCAGCAAGTCATATTTCTAAGAGAAGAATTAGGAAAAAGTTAGGTACATATCCAACACGAAACATGAACATGTGGCTTTCAGGAGCTTTGAATTTTAAAGACTGAGAGCTCTACTTACATCAAACAGTTCAAACACATCCACATCACAAAATCTCAGTATTGCACTATAGCTCCTTGTCCAAGACATGCAATGCACAATGTGCACCCACACTGCCTACAATATAAAGGACCATCAGCAACACATCAGCATGGCCAGACAGAATCTAGGAAAGGTCAAAGGGATTGTAGGCTTGGTGGCAGAAGTATGGCAGTAAAATTCAGCACTGTGGACCACCAGTGTCCAACATAAGCCCTGCTTCATGCTGGTAATGCAAGAGACATTAGGATTGCAGCTGTGCTGCTGTCCTGTGCAGAGGTAGCATAAAACTATGGCTTTAATGACCTCCTTTAAAATAAGGCTTGTCTTAGTTGAAAGCCATAAGAAAACTGAAGAGTTCTTGTAATCCTCGCTCGAAGTGTAGTACAGCAGCACTTTCAGATCCACTTGTTCAACAGCAGCTGCCCGATTCAAGTATGGGCACAATCTCTGAAATCTGCTGCAGCACACAGAGTTCTGTGCAAAAATGGTAACACCAATTACTCCTGTTTGCCCCTTGTCCTCGACCATACCAAGAATGCTAGCATACAAGAACAAAAAAGTGGGTGACACTAAGGAACTGGAAACTGGAAGTCCTACCTAGCTATAAAAGAAGTCCTCCTTTGTTTAAAAAGCCAACCTGGAAGAGGTGACAGGTAAGTCACTTCACTTACATGGACAATACAGAAAAATAAGTCAGTATATCACATTTGTGAAAGATATATACTGCCACTGTGGTGCTCCACTCCCCACCTGCCTCACCTCGCATTTAATATTTCAAGACAAAGGTCATTTTAATACTCAGTGAAGGTAGAGGTCTTGGGCAGAGGACACAACATTAAAGCTGAATTCTACTCTCCCCCAACGGTCCAATAACAAACCAGTGTACAAACACTTCCCCTTATTTTGTCTGTTCCAATATACTTAAGCATCTTTAATTAAAATATAGTCACAATTTGTATGGGGGAGGACAACCTTTCATAGTATTTACATCTACTTCACCTGGGTTGTTGGGTGCTTGGCTCTGCTGAGGCATTTGGGTGCTACTTTAATTTGTCTGCTCATGTGTAGTTTGGAAAACAGCACAACTAATACTGCATTTGATACTACAAACACGTTGAGAAAAATTCTACACATAAAAACATTACAAAACAACTTTGAAAAACCATTACAAAAATAGAACCAATTTCACTGATCTTCAGTCCAAAACTCCAAGGCGGATTTGTTAGACAGTAAGACCAAAACAACTGAGGGATAGAAATTAAAACAACACTTAGCTTACACATCATTACATTTTGTAAAAAAAGTGTTAAGACATTATTAATTTATTAATTCATAGAAAATTCAAAATCCCTAAAATTTACAGTACCTTCTTAACACTAAAACTGTTTGTAGTTTCTTTTCCACCAGCGTCAAGTACTTAATCCCAGACATGAATGTTGGGATGACTAACCAAGACCTCTCAGGCTGAACAGAGTAACCTCTCTTCTTCCCATGCAGACACAGCCAGTATCAGTGGCAGCCACCATCTGGGACAGACTGACCAGATTCCTTACAAAACCCCACCCCCAGCCCCCCTTCTCCGGGTCAGAGAGAGCAAGGTTACCTTAACTTAAACCCCAGAACTGAGATGGCCACTGCTGCAGAGCAACATTTCAGAATGCAATGTGGCCATATCTTTTTGCTACATGCAGTGTTTATGTTTCCTATCCCTGTCCAGCATGGAGTGAGCTCTGTCCAGCTGCCAGCTTCAACTGCATTCAGTGCACATCGCTTATTACTCATGACAGAATTGTTTTGTTCTTGATCCTTGTGTGTGGTTTGATTTCTTTAATAAATAATGGAAGTGTACAGCATGCTTTTTCAGGCACGTGACTCCTGATTATTGCATAACAAATAGTCTGTAAACCAGTTTGGCCTCTGGGGAACTGTCGGGCATTGAGAACGTTGCATTCCAGGAGCAGCACCTTGCGCTGGGCGCAGTGGAGGCAGAGGAGGAGCCTTCCCACAGAACGGGCTCCCGGCTCCTGCAGCTGGGAGGCATCAGCACGAAGAATCTACAAGTCTTTGGCGAAGCCTCTTGTCTTCTCTCTTGTTCACATTGCCACTTGCATCATGGTCTGTCAGAACTGAAGAGAAGGTGAAGTTTTAGAAGAGGAAGGGCCACCAAACCACTGGACACCTTCTGGTGCACAAAGGAACTGCCACCATGCCCGTGCTGCACTGCTGGCTGTCCTGTGCTGCCTCCTCTGTCCCCATGCCCAGCATCAGAGTGCCCTGCACCCCCTCAGCCAGCATGCACCACTGGTTTGTTAACACAGCCCCTAATTAAAACATGCTGACACCCCAAGGGAAGGAGGAAAACATGACAAGCTGTGGGTGAAGCTTTGCTGATGGGTGGTAGAGCCTGCAGCTGTCCTTGGGCAGAAGGAGAGGGACTGCACCAGCCCGAGCTGGTCACAAACACAGCAGCTTCTTTCTAAAATGCATTTTAACAGAGCTTTAAGCATGAACTTGTTTTGATCTGGACAAAAATAAATCTTTGAAGTGTTTTCCTGAGATGAAAACTATCTCAGAAATTCTTTTTTCAGATACAAGTGAGTCAGATTTTCTATTAACTTTTTCAGCTCCTTGAACCCAGATCTCCACGTTAAGACTCATATTTTACTTCCAAACCCACCTGTCATTTCAAAAACAGACAGATTTGAAAGGAAAACAATATGCTGTCAGAATTACTCCAAGCTGCTGCACAAGAGCTGTCTGCCAAAAGGGCTTCTTCTGGTTCAAAAATAATACTGTTTGTTTGTTCTGAATTCTCCTGTTGTATAAGCTGACTTCTCCAAATCTCAGCCTACCACAACTGCTTGATCCAAGTACAGAGGAACAGCAAACCCCTGGGTACTGATGCTTCTTTTTTATTAATTACAGGGCATAGCTTTCAGAAGAGAAAATAGATTTATTCTTTTCCTACTTTTGAAACAGCCCTTTAACTTTCCTGCAGCATTGTCCTCACGTACTCAGGTAAGCTTCTAAATGTTTTGAAGCATCATCACTTTTGGTTTATACCTCTCCCTGGATATTTGGCTTCTCTGATTCTGTACTTGAGGAAGGAACTGGTTTCACAGTTTCACAGTTTTCACATGCGGCATTTTTAGGACAGACTCCTAGACTGCATCTTACATGAGTGACTGCTCAGGCTGACCATGCCTGCAGACTGATGGGATATCCAGAGAATCTGCACCAGTCCAGATTGACTCGGACCATCTTTATAAAAATCTCTTTGCAGTCAATCTTCCTTGCTCTCTATGAAAGCAGGAACATGAGCATGTTCACTGACCCCAGTCCCACCTCCCTTCTTTTGTGATTTCCTGTTCCTCTGCCAGCAGCATTTCTGAGCATCAGACTTATTTTTATATTCACCCAAATCTTCTGCCAAAGCCTGAATAGAAGCAGAAGCAGCAGTTACTACAGTCTGAAGCTTATTTCAAAAAAAAAAAAGCTGCAGACTGTAGAACACCACCTGAACCACCAGCTTTCTCACTGGAGCTGCTTGAAGTACAACCTACCCTAGAGCTCTCCTACTGTGCAGGGGATCTCAAGCAGCTGAAGTTCAAACAGCTTAGTGCCAGAGCAGAGATGTCAGCAAGGACCACCAGCCTAACAAACACTTCAGGGTTTAGCTGTGCCACAGACTTACACCACCACAGCCTTCTGAGGTTATAGCACTTACACAGCAGGCAGCATAGCAAGGAATAAGCAGGTCCATTGTCCTACAGAATATATTAATAAGTTTTTGGTAGGAATACACATCTAGATCAGCTTACCTTGTAACTCTGTTGCATCTTTTTCCAGCTCTTCTGTAGTTGCTTCTTCAGGCTTCTCCAACTCAGCACTCCCTGGCTTCCCATCTATGGTATCAGTCTTAATAGTACCAAGGTTTACCAAAAGCTGCATGACATCAAACTTCTCAGAAACTGCAATGTTCTCCAGCACTTTAAGGCATTTAAATGATTTAAGTTCACTCACATTTTCCTCAAGAAAGAGGAGGTAAAGGCTTAAGTCATCAAAATGGTTCGACTTAAGTTTCAGAACATCGAAAGTTGGCAAGATTTCATACACTTTGAGAACACCTGAATTCCACCTCCATGGAACAAACATTGCATACACCACCAGGGGCATCACCAGCAGATAGACTATCAGGTTAATATAGCTGAGTACCTTGAAGACACCAACAGCAATAAGCTTGCACTGAACCACTTCTGGAACAGTTGTGTCATTCTTCAGGATCCCAGTTTTGATAGTGCAGAGAAACTCATCGCTCAAAGAGGAGAGACTAATGTAGTAGCCCAGATAGAGGCATGCAATGAAAGTAATTACTAGTGTGAGCAAACGGCACATAATGTATTTAATTATTAAGCACTTGGAATTCTTTTTTGTCTTCAGGTACTGCTCCACAATTGGGTATTTAAAGTAGCTTTCAGATATTTCCCACAAACTGAAAAACAGAGAAAAAAACCATCAAATCATATAGATCAGATGCTGCAGCATTCACCTACCTCAAATATCAACACAACCTGGTATTCTAAGAGAGATAAAAGATTGGAAACCTTCTTAAAATCATAGAATCACAATATGGTTTGCATTAGAAGGGTTCTTTAAACATCATCTGTTTCCAACCGATTCCAGTGCTCTGCCACGGAAAGGGACACCTTCCACTAGAACACGTTGCTTAAAGCCTCACCTAACCTAGCCCTGAGCACTTTGAGAGATGGGGCATCCACAACTACCCTGGGGAACCTGTGCCAGCCTCACCATCCTCACAGGGAAGAATTTTTTCCTGATGCCTAATCTAAACCTACTTTTGTTCAGTTTAAAGCCACTCCTCCTTGTCCTGTCACTACATGCCCCTCTAAAACCTCCCTCTCCAGTATTTTTGTAGATCTCTTTTAGGCACTGGAAAGTGCTTTAAGGTCTCCCTGGACCCTCCTCTTCTTCAGGCTAAACAACCCCAGCTTTCCCAGCCTGTATCTGTAGGAGAGGTGTTCCACCCCTTCAATCATCTTGATAATCTTCCTTCAGACCTATTCCAACATGTTCACATCCTCTTATTGAGGTAAATCAAGGGTTGTTTTATAGAAGTCAATAGAAAACCAATAGAATAGCAGATAAATGAAAAATATCAGCACTCCAATACAGAAAAGTTGCTTAAAAAACAGAGTTCAAATGCTGGAAAATGGAAAAAAAAGTATAGCTCTCATGGCAACAAAATATTTTTGTTCAAGTACAGAACAGGTGCAATAAGCAAATCCACATGGAAAAGCAGATTCTCCAAGCACTTGTTCAATAACAGAACACTAGAAGGCTTTTTACTTGTCAAGAACTAACTCCACATTTCAAAATAGAGACCCAAGTCCCCACTGCACTACTTGTGCCCCTACGTACAGAGAGAAACAGGTACCCTGACCTAGAAGGAAGCAGGAACTGGATCTGATTGGAATGGTGCACCAACTTGATCAGAAAGGGAGGGGGTCGCTTTTGTGGGTTTGGATGTTTAGGGTTTTTAATAATTTTTTTGATCAGAAGCTTTGCAGACCTGTACCGTAAAGAAGAGATGACAAGTAATTTGACAGTGTGCAAGTGCCTGTCAAGAACATTGAGAACTGAGGACTGAAGTATCTCTTTACTGACACTGTGGTGGGCAAAACTACTTAACACCTACTGCAACTAAAGAAATCAGAACATCTCAGGTAATAAGTAACCTGAAGAGCTCATTACTTGTTTTCTTTGAAAAAAGAAAATGGTAAGTTCCAGCTCCAAGTGCCGAAGTAATCATTTCAGAGATAGTCTTTTTTTTAACCAAACTGAAAATTGTGTCAGGTCACCATTCAAGCCTTTGCAATAAATTTCTAAGTGAGTACAGATGTCACATCTGTTATGAACTTGAAGAAAAGGGCAGAGAAAGCCAAGCCCCAGCATCTTACCTCTGTGTCAAGTTCTCATTAGCAGTTGGAATCAAGTCAGTAGGGTCCCTGGGGTCACCACTTCGAATGCTATTAGCAGCTTTGATTGCCCTGTTATAGGCTTTGTCAAGTTCTTCCATAATAAATTTCAGGTCTGAGGAGAGGTGAGGTGCTGCAGTGAAGCGCCAGAACAAACATGGTAGATACAGCAGGATAGCAACAAGCAGGAGGATGTATGGGAAGAACTGCCAGGGGAAAAAAAAACTGATTAGGCTTCACCTGCATAAGCAGTAATTCNGTGCAGAGAAACTCATCGCTCAAAGAGGAGAGACTAATGTAGTAGCCCAGATAGAGGCATGCAATGAAAGTAATTACTAGTGTGAGCAAACGGCACATAATGTATTTAATTATTAAGCACTTGGAATTCTTTTTTGTCTTCAGGTACTGCTCCACAATTGGGTATTTAAAGTAGCTTTCAGATATTTCCCACAAACTGAAAAACAGAGAAAAAAACCATCAAATCATATAGATCAGATGCTGCAGCATTCACCTACCTCAAATATCAACACAACCTGGTATTCTAAGAGAGATAAAAGATTGGAAACCTTCTTAAAATCATAGAATCACAATATGGTTTGCATTAGAAGGGTTCTTTAAACATCATCTGTTTCCAACCGATTCCAGTGCTCTGCCACGGAAAGGGACACCTTCCACTAGAACACGTTGCTTAAAGCCTCACCTAACCTAGCCCTGAGCACTTTGAGAGATGGGGCATCCACAACTACCCTGGGGAACCTGTGCCAGCCTCACCATCCTCACAGGGAAGAATTTTTTCCTGATGCCTAATCTAAACCTACTTTTGTTCAGTTTAAAGCCACTCCTCCTTGTCCTGTCACTACATGCCCCTCTAAAACCTCCCTCTCCAGTATTTTTGTAGATCTCTTTTAGGCACTGGAAAGTGCTTTAAGGTCTCCCTGGACCCTCCTCTTCTTCAGGCTAAACAACCCCAGCTTTCCCAGCCTGTATCTGTAGGAGAGGTGTTCCACCCCTTCAATCATCTTGATAATCTTCCTTCAGACCTATTCCAACATGTTCACATCCTCTTATTGAGGTAAATCAAGGGTTGTTTTATAGAAGTCAATAGAAAACCAATAGAATAGCAGATAAATGAAAAATATCAGCACTCCAATACAGAAAAGTTGCTTAAAAAACAGAGTTCAAATGCTGGAAAATGGAAAAAAAAGTATAGCTCTCATGGCAACAAAATATTTTTGTTCAAGTACAGAACAGGTGCAATAAGCAAATCCACATGGAAAAGCAGATTCTCCAAGCACTTGTTCAATAACAGAACACTAGAAGGCTTTTTACTTGTCAAGAACTAACTCCACATTTCAAAATAGAGACCCAAGTCCCCACTGCACTACTTGTGCCCCTACGTACAGAGAGAAACAGGTACCCTGACCTAGAAGGAAGCAGGAACTGGATCTGATTGGAATGGTGCACCAACTTGATCAGAAAGGGAGGGGGTCGCTTTTGTGGGTTTGGATGTTTAGGGTTTTTAATAATTTTTTTGATCAGAAGCTTTGCAGACCTGTACCGTAAAGAAGAGGAGATGACAAGTAATTTGACAGTGTGCAAGTGCCTGTCAAGAACATTGAGAACTGAGGACTGAAGTATCTCTTTACTGACACTGTGGTGGGCAAAACTACTTAACACCTACTGCAACTAAAGAAATCAGAACATCTCAGGTAATAAGTAACCTGAAGAGCTCATTACTTGTTTTCTTTGAAAAAAGAAAATGGTAAGTTCCAGCTCCAAGTGCCGAAGTAATCATTTCAGAGATAGTCTTTTTTTTAACCAAACTGAAAATTGTGTCAGGTCACCATTCAAGCCTTTGCAATAAATTTCTAAGTGAGTACAGATGTCACATCTGTTATGAACTTGAAGAAAAGGGCAGAGAAAGCCAAGCCCCAGCATCTTACCTCTGTGTCAAGTTCTCATTAGCAGTTGGAATCAAGTCAGTAGGGTCCCTGGGGTCACCACTTCGAATGCTATTAGCAGCTTTGATTGCCCTGTTATAGGCTTTGTCAAGTTCTTCCATAATAAATTTCAGGTCTGAGGAGAGGTGAGGTGCTGCAGTGAAGCGCCAGAACAAACATGGTAGATACAGCAGGATAGCAACAAGCAGGAGGATGTATGGGAAGAACTGCCAGGGGAAAAAAAAACTGATTAGGCTTCACCTGCATAAGCAGTAATTCAGTTAATCACCATCCTTCCCCATAAGCATTAGGTTTCCTAGAGGCCTATTAAATCCCTATAATTTTATTTAAATCCTTCTACTAAAACCCAATTTTAGTATTGCGATATCTGCGATATGCAGGGAAGCAAAATCTCTTTTCAGACAGCTCCAGCAACTTTGCTGCTGCTTAGAGCTTCCCCCCACCGAAGGAAAAAAAAGCACGCAGAATAAAGGTGCCATGATTCTGGTAACATTTTCAATCCTCTGCATATTCAGAACTGCTGGAGCTGACATTGAGAAAGACAGCATTAACCTGGGGAAAAAACAAATAGCAAAGCAGCTATCAGAGGGGCTGACTGAAAGAAGAAGATAGTGTCACCTAACTCTCCCTCCTCGATGTGTCACCACTGGTCATAGCAACTAAAACACTCCACCAGCAATCTAAAACTAAAACACCAGCAAAATCTCTCCTGCTTCCCATTAGCTGTCAGGAGATTAACGAATAGAGCTGCTGGAGCTCTGCCTGCAAACACACATCTCTTCAGAGTGCATGACATCCAGTGACTGTAAAGGATGTAAGGGTGGCTGTAATACTTCAGGGTATTTAAATATTTTTCAGATAACACCCAAATAGAAACCAACACACAGCATCAGAATGGTCTGGTGTTAATGCAGCACTGAGAAGGCAGCATTTACATGATCACAACTGTTTAGGGAAAGGGCTGAGGCAGGTATAAAATACAAATTTGAAGTTTTTCCATCTTTCTTCTATTCATCTAAGTAGTTTCTGTCATGCAATTTTTACTCTAATTCCTTCCAGCTGCAGGAAAGGCGGTGTTTTCTATGTACTCTGACATTATATTCAAAGTTTAAAATCGTACATAACATTACCCTGGCAGAGACATGATGTAAGACCTGGTTAGACAAGCAGTTTGTTAATGAAATGTACTGAAAATTCAGCCAACCTCTAATTCATTACACTCAGCTTTTGATAGCAAGTACACTTAACTCAAATCCAGCATCAGTTCATAAGGAACTTTAAATGAGTTGAACAAATATGAAACAGACATAAGACATCACAAGTGTTACAGCCATGTGCCCATGCACATTCATTGCCAAAGCCAGTGGAGATTGTTAGAGGAAGCTTGAACTGAAGTCATTAATCACTGCAAGTGGAAAAGCTACACGGACATTTGCAGGTACCTAACAAGATGAAAATCTGGACCTAATATAACTATGGTAACTTGTGTTTGCATTAATCAAGAGAGAGTAAAGTTTTGCATGCACAAAGTAAGTAATTTGATGTAATGGAACATTTTATTCAGGAAAATTACTTCTAATATTACCTACCATTAAAGCAAAATCCCATGTTATTATTGGCAGTAGGAATGCATATGATGTATTAGACCTTACATAACTGACTTCCCCTACCCACAGCAGCCCATAGAAACTGTGCAGAGCTCTGCTCTCACTACTGCCTCTCCTTCCTCTTTCCACACAACAGATAACATCAGTTCATCTTCCTTCTCTCCCAGGTGTAGACTTTCCAACGGAGATGTAAAGCTCTGGCATGTCCAACGTGTTTTGGACATCTCATCAACAGCACAAGAATTTGATCTTCCTATTTATCACTGTGGACAATCCCACCAGGTCTGAGTCCTGATGCCTTGGTTTACCCAAAACTTCCTGGTTTCATATCCAGGCTCTACCAGACCTCTGAATTCTCTATTATGTAGAAATAAAATATAATCTGTCTTTGAATCCATCTTACACTTATCTAAGCTCCTCTAAGCTGCTGCAACACATTTTCCATACCTCTTAACAAATGCTTAAGATTGCCTGTATAGCTGCCAAGACTGTTTGACTTCACTTACACCTGTGCCATACACCTCTGAGCCACCTTCCACTGGTGCCACGTGGGGAAAGAAACAACAAAGACACATCCGATTTAGTAGGGAGCAACCAAAATGCCTCACATTGTTTTACACTGCTTGGGTTTAGTAGCCACTCATTCCAAATTTTATAGGTGTAAGATTTATTAATTCCCTTTCTGACCCTCAAAACTGGAAATGCCATCAGCAGTATCCCATATGATCCTAGAGATCTCTTCACCCTGAGTACTACAAGACACGTGGCAAGAGGCAAGATAGTTTTCACACTGAAGTTACAGCCCCAAGCCTCCATTGTTCTAGTCTCCACTTCCTCCTTTATAACTTAAAAGAATTCTGCACTTGTGTAGTACGTGGGCATCAGCCCTCTTGCTCTGTCCCAGATGTCCTCCCATGATCCCCTCTAGCCTGCCCTCATTAGGCTGTTGCCTTAAAAAAAACAGCCTCTGCCATCTTTCCTTGCACCTCCTCCTCTCCCCGGCTCCTTCACCACTGCCTCCTCACCTAGAAGCATCACCCTGCTGGGGAAAGGCACATTTGCTATGCATTTGCTGGGCTTCCTCTCACCAGGCTCTCATCACTCCCAAAGCTGCAGCTTATGGCAGCATAAATAAACTCTATGCAACTCTTTTGTGAATAGTCTCAAAACCAGAGCAGCAACATGATCATTAGAGCAGCTCTTTTGGTTTGCAAACAAAAGTCTGTATTTGTCATCTCTTCCACAGCACTTGATGCACAACTCCATCCTTCTCAGATCCTAGCTTTTTTTAAAATGAAAGGTACACTTGCTCTATTTGTTAGCAGTAGGCTTAGATAACCAGCAAATTGTTTTGAATCATTAAAATTTAAGGTCTTGAATGACAGGCAGAAGTGAAAATGCAAAGTCATCTGGTATGAGTCCCAGGTTTCAGAGCAACATGCTTGGGTTGTCCAGCTCATCTGACTACATTTGACAGTCCAACATAATTAACTTCCCATTTTAAGAGGACTCTGTGGTATTTGTGCACAGACAAGCATGTGCCATACGCCTTTCTTTTATGGTTTATGGTTTTATGGTTTATTTGCTCCCAAGGCGCCGAATACACAAAGAGGAAATGCCACTTCTGTCTTGGGGAGTTTGTAGCCTTGAAGTAGAAGGAAGTGTCAGTGATCCCAAGAACTGTATGGTCAAAGGCATGCCAGAGAAAGATACTGGCCCAGAAGTAAAACTCAGGTTTTCCTCTGGTGTGTAGTTATCAAGTTCCTTTCCAACATATTCAGTATGAGACCAACAAAACGAGTGGTGTGTGCAGCAGGAACTCAAACTGCAGTCCCCTGTATGTTTTCTGCTATGTATTGCTGAGCTCCTGACAGCTAAGGATGACAGAAGCAGGTTCTCCTGCCAGACTCTGATGGCACACTGTGGGGGACAGCAGTCTCCCAAGGAAGCAGAGCACTTGGAAGCCAAGAGGCTGCCCCTTTACTGCTGCAGGTCATGTCACTTGACAAGCCTTTGAGCCCTGTGCACATCCCAGGCTAAGTAAATTTGTTAGTACTCAGCTACTGTTCAGCAAGAACATGTGCATGGATAGAGAAGAAGAGGCATTTGAGCAGCCCATTTGAGAAGCAAATAAGGTGCTGGAATCACAGAAGTGTTTTTCAAAGATGCATAAGCACCACACTCTCCCAAAGGTGAAAGATAACATCAAACTAATGCACAAAATAGTCTGTCATCACCAACTTCAACTCCGCTAAGATGAAGTAAATACACAGCAAATGAGTTAAAAGGGTATCTAAAATATCTGCCTTATAACTTCAAATATGCTTTTATCATGAAAAAAAAAAAAAGCTGGAATTGGTGGAGTGATGTAAAAGGCATTTTCAAAAATGAAAGCTTGCCAGGGTCTGGATAAAAATGCCTGGAAGAAGATGAAAATAACTTCAATGGTATTTAGAAAACAACAGCTTTCTAATCTACTGCATCTTCAGTCCCTGTTTCATCTGGGAAAACACTATACAAGTGACTGAAAGCATTCTGACTTCCACCTACCTGACCATGGTCAAAGAGTAGATTGAAGTACAATAGCACAAAACTTTAGCTGCACAGGTGTGGGTAACGGCTTTGAGAAAATTAATTGTCAGACAATTAAAAGAATGAAGCAGTGAAGTGCCTTCACTCACTTGACATTAAAATACATGAACATGGTGAGACGTCTCCCTCTTCAGTTCCCATTTTGGAAAGAGCCCAAGCAAAGGCACTAGTCCCCAAACAGGCTAATTACAGTAGTTACATGTTTCCAGAAGCAAAGGCATTAAATTCCCTCTAGATAAGACCCTATTCTTGTTTGCAGCAATGGGAGGTGTTCTCATTGATGTTCAGCAGAAACAGCTATAAATGACTGATCATTCTAAACGAGATCCTATCCTCTCTCCAAACCTGCAAGTGAATTTCAAACCCTACGTGACCTTTATCCCACCTGTTACATAGTTTCTGTTTTGATATAGCTTCAAAACTGTACTTCCCCGGTTTCAATTATCTCAAGCCATGACCACCAGCGGAGGCTGTGATGGCTGTATCCAGTTTATTCTGGACTTTGGGATGGCAACGTGGTCGAGGGCTGCCTGGAACAGTGACCCAGACCTCTTGCTGGTGTACACAAGTCAATCATCACACTCCATAATCAGTGGGCAGCCTAGAGCCTGTTAAACTTCCCTGCATGGCTACAGACTGTATGCCGGGTTTTCCCCTTGAGCAGGGACACCACTCGAGGTTACTCCTCAAGGCTGAGAAATTCCTTGCTGTAACACACTGTCTGTGGGAGATTAATAGCATACTTGAAGTCTTAGCTAAGTGACATAAAGGACTCACAGTGCACATATAATCCTTTAGACAGAAACTGTCGAGTAGTCTGGGACTGAGTTTGAACCTAGGCACATCTGAACTCCCCTCTGAGAACTTCAGAATACAAAGGAATGCTTTCTGAACCTCATGACGCAACAGGAGGGTCTCCCTAACAATTCTCATTCTATCCTCCATGCACTAAATAATGAAGTGTATCTTTCCACTGAATCTTGATAAACCACAGTCACATTTAGCATTGAACTGTATTAACTCACTGTTTTATGTCAACAATAACAATTGTATCAATTTATATCAACAATATCAATTTATATCAATTGCTTCTCTCTTAGGAGTGAAGTGGATGACTCCATCAGCAACAGACTGAAGGAGTTCGAGCACTTTCAAACCATTATTTATTAATGCACCTGCATGTGGGTTTCCTTGCTCTGACAGCCCTTAATCTCTCTGGGAAGGGTTTACAGGTGAAACACAAGGAGCCCTCAGTCAACTAAGAAATTGTACAAACAATGAGTAACTAGAACCAGGTAAAAACCATGATTATAACTGTACCATCAATAAAATGAATAACCCCAAGGTTTGTTTTGGTGTATTTACAGACAAGTGACTCAAAGAACAACTCAAGGGTCCATGGTAAATCTTACTTATTTTACAAAAAGTGAGGGTTTTCACATAATTTTACTTCATGCATACAAAGACTGCAGACCCACTCTCTGTATGCAATGCTTTCAGCAGGTCCCAAAGCACTTGTCCTGAACTTTGAAATATCTGAGCCAGACAACTGACCTCTCCTGGCTGTGCCACATGTGCAGACCTCTTCTTTCAGTCACATGGATTGTTCGCCTGCATTTCTTCTGAGTACAAATCCCCTTCTCAACAACCCTTCACCTCTTCTTTTCTTACCTTTATCTTTTTTGCTTCTCCCCAGTTAACAGCAGACTAGAAAATACAGTAATTAAAAAAATCCCTAAAAGACTCTTGGTCATAGGCAGCTCCATCCTAGCAAACCAAATTTCAGGGCTATAAAGTGGTCATCACTCAGTGTTCAACCATGCCTCAAATTGCTTGGTTGCTATCAAGAGCCAGTAAGATGATGCTGTTCTCCTGCTTGAGTTTTTACAAATTTCTCTGTGCACTATGGATTAAAAAGTCTTCACAGTGCAGTCTCCTCCCCCACACACAATGGCCAAAAGCTTCTCTTCTCCTTCCAGTTAAGGATCAAGACAAGTTTTACCAAAGTAACTTGTCAGCTGGAGCATTCATCTTTATCTGCACAGGGCAGGCAAATACAAAACTCCTCCATCCCCCATCACCACTGACTATCTGTCTTTATCACTCACCTCTAGAAACCAACATATCTGTCCTGATACTTCAGACAGACACAAGAAACCTCTTAAGGGAGTTAAACCTGAATGGAAAATCCCATAAGAGAACAGAGGCAGCAAAATAGTGAAGCCTGACCAGAATAAGTTTCATCAGTGACAAACCTGAAGAGGACTCTTGTCGGACTCAACCATATAATCATTTTGACAGCTCTTTCACTGACAAAGAGGAAAAAATCTTAGCATTAAAGTAAGAATGCAGACAGGACCAACTCACTCTCTTCTTTACATTTATCTATCTGCAGGTATTTTGTTCATTGAATTGTGCATTTTAATACACAACTCATTTTGCTTCCTGCTAAGGGTTATCCAGTGTGAAGAGTTTCCAGGATCACTGGAAATTTCATAACTCCTGTTCTCCATGGAGAGAGGTCCTGGGCACCCTGTAGGAGCACACTGACCACTAGAGAGTCAAGGAACCCAGAAGTTTGCAATATGCTCCTTTCCAGCTTCCAAACTGATAAATTCAACCCCTGGGAGGGATCTCCTAGAGCAGCAAGGACAACCAGTAAAGATGCCAAGCTTTGGGGACTGCCCAGAACTGAAACTTACATTTTACTATTCAAAAAACCAAAAATCCCAGAGCAAACTTGAACTCTGAAATAGGAGGGAGATGGTTAAGGCCTCAGTTTTTCTGTAATGCAACCTGGGTTTGACAATCCTCCAGAGCAACCAGATGCTGAGAACAAAAGCAGGGCAGGTTACTACAAGCTGGCTTCTTCACCAAAGAGCTACCTGCTCCCACTTCCTCTCTGTACCACACTGAGCACTGCCCCAGGAGGCAGCACTTCTGACAGAGCACAGAGAGCATGCCAGAGGGAAATCCATCCATTTTAATCAGTAATGGGGCCTATAACCTCATTCCCCCAAAACCTTCACATAATGCCTCCTTAAGTGTTTTTTATGGAGCCTTCCAGCATGTCAGTATAGTGAGATACTAAGTGAGTCAGAGTTTTGGGAAGAACCTGAGCTGCCCTGCAAAAAAAAGCTCTGCTTCCCAGAAAGCAGGAAAAAAGTTTTAAGTGTTGTTTTAAGAAGAATTTGGCCTAATGACTCCTGCTGTCCCTCTGTATGCATCCCTGTCCTTACACTGCAGAGTCAGGTCTCCACTGACCTGAGCACAGGATGTCACCCTTTTCTCCTTAACATCATTGTGCTCCCAAAAGGCTCTGCTCCAGCCATTTTAAAAATTATTACCTAGCCAAAATCTGCAGAGCAATGAGCTTGTGCATACTCTGCAGTGGAAGGTTGGGGGGAGAACCCAAGTCTTCCTGCAGAAGTGATCCCAAGCCACTCAGCAGCTGCTGGCCCTGGATGCAAGTAACAGCCTTCAGACACCACAGTGGGAACCAAAGTTCACTGTCAAACAGCTGTAATGCCACTCCTTCCCTGTAAACTTGTAAAGCATGGAGGCTGATGAACAACCAGAAGTATATTAGTTAATATTGACCTCCAAAGAATATCTGCAACTCCCAATGTCTGGATCAGAGGGGTGGGTAGCTAATCATGGATCTAGGAAGATGAGTCACCAGCCTCTGTTACAGCCCCTGTTTCAGCTGTGCAAATGCACATCCTGCAGGATATTTACAATGAAACATCATATACACATGACATACACATCATGGAGGAACTGCAGCAATTTCTGACACAACACTAGTCAGCAAATTAGCATGGGTTGCATCATAAAACTATGAGTGCTTAAGCTATTTGTGGCTGGCAAACAAGCAGACCTAGTGCTATCAGCAGGTGACTATGACATGAAAATCACCATAAAGAATTCGGGTAACAAGAGCTCATTCCCTCAAGAGAAAGGGGTAGCAAAATATCCAGGTTTGCAGGTGGAGTTTCCAGCACTGTGAGATGTTCCAGCAGCTTCGACTGGCCTCTGGAGAAGGTCTGGCTGAAGTGGAGTCCTAACTGGGCAAAGAAGAGTTCAGGCTAGAAACCAACAAGTTTGGCTTTAATGTTCATGAAACACATGCCCATTGGATCAAGGTTATCTGTGGAGCTAACTGGAGAAGCCAACAGTAAATCCTGAGTTTATGATATGAGTCATCAAACAAATCAGAGACAGCCTTGAATAGTCTCTCAGAGATTATACCACCAGATGACTGTATAATAAAATCTGAGGCTCAGGACATAGAAGCAAAAGCCAGAAATACAGGTGCTGCAGGTCTCATACCTGAGCTCCCTCTATCATGAGGTTCTCCTCTGCTCCCAGGTGCCAGGGGTTTATTTGCTGGGGCAAGTAATAAAAGGGCTGAGGACGGCAGAACACAAATTTGCAGAGCCCAACAAGCATTTCTTCCTTTGGCATCAGCACTGCCCAAGCAGGCTGAAGCTGCTCTCGAGTTGAGTCAGCTCCAGGCATTGGCGTGGCATTAACTCAGTGTGGGACTCCTGCCAATCCTCAGCTAACTGCTTTGAGCCAGCTCAAGTATCTTAAAACCTACTGCACTTTTAACCCATAAAATAAATCTCCTTCTGTGCTTTATATGATGCTGATTTACCTGAAGCAATGAAAACCAGCTCATGGTTTGCCTGTGGACATGCAGAAGGGCATGCTAAAGACAGGGGTTAAACCTGTTGGTACCAGTGGTTAATTTCATCTCTCCCAAAATGTCTATCTGCCACAAGCCTCTCTTCATGCACGACTGGCCAAGATTAACACAATAAAAATACAAAATGTTTTTATTACCCTGTTTTCCTAAAATAAGCTTTTGATACATGCATTAAGGCAGTTTTTGTGTCCTGTATTCCAGTTTTAAAATAGTTCCTGGCTAAAGCCAGGTGAAGCACTTACTCCAGGGCAACACAGCAACATTAACATTACTCTTGTGTCAGATAACTGGTGACCCTTTATTTAAAAGCAGAAAATACCTTCTCTAGTACTACCCTCTTTGGAAGTAAGGGGAAGAAAACATTCTACAAATAGAGAGTCAAATCAAAGGCAAGGACTACAGCAGAGCAGACAAACAAGAAAAGTGAGGCAAAGGTTTCTATATGGGAATAACTTTGCCAGGAGATGGAGACCTATACATACTTTATGCAGCCACAGGGGTATGTTTTCTAAGTTGTTGTGGGATGGTTGCTTCTGCTGCACAGCTGCCCAGCAGTAGGAGTCCACATAAGCAGCTTGTCTCCAGGAGAAAGAGCTGGGTGCAAAACAGCTTATCTGAGCACCTGGGAAAACAAAGCAAAAGTTATTCCATCCTCAAAAGTTTAAAAAAAAAAAAAAGAAAAGAAAACAAGTTTAGGAAGAAAAGCACACATTTAAGATGTTATGGTATCCAAAATTATCAGGTTAAGCAATCAGACAAAGCACAGCAGTTCTGCAGGGAGGAAGGTCCTGAGTTCCCACTGCACCCAAGTCAGTAACTCCCACAGAGGTCCATCTAAGGATGTCTCCTAAGGCTTGAGACAGCATATTAGAACACCTGTCTTTTAGACCTATTTCTGTAAGTTTTGTGGGGAATGAGACCTTAAAGATCATTCTCACTAGCACTTAACTTAGGTTGGCCAAAGGGGAACCAACAAAGTTTGACCAGATCAGGCCTGAGGCAACAAATGCCATCACACACCATCCTGTCACCACTTCCCAAAAGCACAAGCTACAGCTCACATGTCTATTGCAACAAGACCTCAAACACCATCCTTGCAGCCCAGCAGTCCCTTCAATGACGGAAGGGCAGGTTTTCCCAGGGTGCTGCACTTCTGCCTCTGAGACTGCAAATTATTTGGAGAGGTTCAAGTTATATACGTAAAAACAAGGATTTTCTCCTGTAATTTTTGGCAGAGAAACTGTGGCCCCAGACACCTCCAAAGGGTGCCAGGCCCCTCCTCATCAGTGCAGTGCTGTGCTGTGTCCAAGATTATGCATAACACTGTCATTCCCATTTACTCCCAGGACCTCTCCAGCTGCTCAGGAGCTTCAAGTTAAGATCAAGGCCCTAAATGACAGCAAGAGCAGCTATTTGCCAGCCTTAGGGTCAAATTCTGCTCTGGCCAGTCACAGGCACCAGGTGACTCCTCCCACAGCATACCTCAACCAGGAAGAGTGGTTATGGGACATGGAGTATCAGTGGCTCCTCAGGTAATGCCAGTAAAACAGGATGAAGGGGTTCAACTTTCTTTCTGAAGCTTTGATAGCGAAAGCAATCCCCCCAACACACATATATTTCCACCAGACTTTCATCAATGTTGCAACAGGACAGTCATTCCACCAAATAATTACACAGAGTGGCCATGGCTCCTCCATGAACATTTCTTCTAAAAACAACACTTCCGACATTTTTGCCAATATTAAAAGACCAATGAGAAAAAATATTGCTACTTTTTTCCCTTTAACATATTTATCTATGTTATGCTAATGGCATTGCTGTGTGCTTTATGGGAGTAAGCATGTAATATAACGACTGTATCATTGGTCATGCCTTTTTGCTAGTTAAGTTTTCAGAGAATAAGAACTTCCTTCAGAAAAGGAGACAACTGCATTCGCCTTGTAACTTGTACAGCCTCTTTACAATGTAGCATAGTCAAGGAGCTTAATGAAGAAAAGCCTTTCCATATGAGTCACTATTGTAATTATTTCTAGGGCTGTAGTATCATAAGGACACGGTTTGATCATCATGGTTTGACCTGTCACAAGTCTCCCTTATGGAAAACAAGTTACTGTTTATCAGAGCAGAGCTCATGTGATTTAGCAAAGTTGGCACCAGCCAAGCACTTGCACTCCCCCAAAGCCTTGGGAGTTTTTGTTTTCCAGATGATTTCCATCAGCTGTGGAAACCTAAGAAATAATATATTGCAGAAAAGAAAAAAAAAAAAGGGGAGGGGGGGGTGGGGGAAGAAAGCAAAGAAAAAAGCAGGCATTTAATGTCTGCTCTCCACTGGATGGGGACCATTCATGCCCTGCTCTCATCATCTAACAAATCTACTGCTGGTGGCTCTGCCCAGTGTGGAGCAGCAAACAAGTGACCCTTTCAAAAGAAGAGCAATGGAGTGTTCAGAAAGATGCTTTGTCTTATTCATGTTTGTGTATCCACAAAAAGAAACACATTCCTGAATAATGTGTTCATCCTCATTAACCGGTGGAACACCACTTAAAGTGATGGAGTGTTTAAAAGCAGGAGTGAGAAAAGAGGCAGGCAGGGTGCTTCTCCAAAACTAGTGATGAAAAAGGCAGGCAGCTTCCTTCTCCAAAATGTGTACAACTTCATACCAGAATAGCTACAGCGATGCCTGTGCTGCAGCACAGCAGTGACCATCACTCACAATCCCCAGTGTTCCAGCAGGGATACTGGAAACCTGACTTGGGAGCCAAGCAGATAGAGATCGGCCTCAAGCTGGAGGACTCTCCAGTTGTTGTTCTGGTTTTTAACTAACTGATTGCAGTCTTGTTTGTGAACACTTGTTAATTCAAATTACAACTTTGCAGTAATAGTAGTAACGTTGGGACTTATACAGGGAAGATGTTTTTGTGCATCTTCCATACTAAACACAGACCATTACATGCCTCAGAAAACCGTCACCATTTTCCTTCTTTTCTTTCCTTCCTTCTCTTCTCCAAAGGAGTAATAGAAGCATACATATAATTTGCTTTATGTTGAACTATTCTGGAGGAAGTTGCAAAGAAAATCTGTAGTTTCTATTAGAGAAATTTGGCACAGGGGTACATGCCTTCCACAGACCCGCTGAGCACACATCTATGCACAGGGCTAGTTTATGAGAGGCTAACAGTCCTCTGCTATCACAGGAACAGCCTCCTGGCTTGGTGACATGAAGCTATTCCTGTCCTTTGCTCCCACAAGTAATAGCTTGGGAAAGAGAAAAGCAGCAAACAAGCCCATAACAACAGGGAGATAAAATATACAGCAAGCAGGATGAGGAATAACAAATGACTGCATTTGTTAAGCAGTTGTCACAACAGTCTTTGGCCAATTTATCATTACACTTGGCAGTGCACGTTTTTTTGTAACCATTTCCCGATACTAAATTAGCTTTGGAGAGGGAGCAATAGGGATTTGACTTCTATTTCTGCAAACAAATGAGGATAAAAAAATGCCGTTTATGATGGCTGTCCTAAAGACAGACTACCCAAAAGAGCTGCAGAAAACTAAGGCAAAGACAGGTGTGCAGCCATGTATGATGAAATGACACTTTTCCAAGAGTGCAAAGATTATCCGATGGAGCTGGTTGCTGGCAGCAGGAATTACTTTCAGGCATGCAACTGAGTGCAGAGTACAAGCCTGAGTCACTACAGCCAGTGCACAGCAAGGACGAGCTGTCACCCCACCCAGCTATGGCATGTCTTCATGGGTGCTCTGCCAACAAACTTCCAGCTATTGCCTCCATGTCCGTACCAGGAATACCCTTTTTGTCCCTGCAACTGGCTCTTCTGCAGCTCCTGCATGGGAAATCTGTGTATGAGAAGAACCTCCCAGAACCCCATGAAAATCTCAAATTGAAAGGAGAATCCCTGTTCAGTACTGGACCACTTTGCTAGGTCCAGGGCAGGATGAGCTGAGGGATCAGCAGCCTCTGGCTGCATCCTTTACAAAAGAGAGGGTAAAGCCAGCAAGCCAGACTGGTTTCCTCTTCAGTGGCTCAAAACCTCTCTGCTGACTTACACATCTAATTAAGAAACTACAACTAACAGACAGGACTTTCAAGAATCAATGCTAATCATAGGCTCAACTATTTTTCTTGAACCAGGATCAAATGATTGCTGTTGACAAGATGAAACCTTCAGTAAGTAATTATTTGGATTCTAATACATTGCAGTCACTGCAAAAAGATTTGCATATGCTTGGAGGAAAACCTGGCCATTAATTATTATTACAATTTTCCACAAGGCAAAATGAACTTGCCATGATAGCCAAACATTTGATTTGATCTAGCAAGAACTATGCTCTTTAGTAGCCACTAAAGACAAACCTAAACAAGAAAATGAGGGCACACATAGACAATGTACGGAGACTGCCAGGCACCATCCAACACACATCCTCCACACCAACATTAAAAAATATTTTAAGGAATGAAAAAAGAGGAATCCCAATGCATACCAAAGAAGAAACAAATGTACACGTGGGTGTACAGATGTACACACATGCATTAAGGGCAGACCTGAAGGAATGACCAATGTGAAAGGTTGGGTGAAAGAGAATCTGTTGCAGAAGGAAGCATGGAGAAAATGGGTGCACGGGAGAGCAGGACCTCTTCCCAGAGGTACTTCGGCAATGGAGTACCAGCAGAATGCAAAGCGCAGGTGATACAATGTTTAACAGAAGCGGGTCAGAGGAATCAGCAGGCCTATTTCTCTCTCTACAGGGCTGCAAATTACCCTCACAGGTCTCAAAATCATGCACTGGGAAAAGAACTGGGTATTTATCAAGCATAGCCTTCAGAGCGAGAACTTTTCTGATTCACGGGGAAAAAGAATTGTGAATTAAATTTTCACCACCGAGATTTAGGGGAAAAAAAAGTTTCCCTTCGTCTGAAGGAGAAGCATTACCAAACAGTGGCAATGACTATCTAGCTTCCCTGCCAACACGGGTGGTACCCCAAATCTCAAGCAACACCAGAGGTCCATGATTCTGTTACATTTACTCTGGTAGCTAAAGCAGTTCACTATCATTTCCACAGGAAATGTAAAGCTGGTTCCATAGGAATTAAACAGAAAAAAAATCTTACCAACAGCTGAAAATGCTCACCCAATGACAGTTGAGAACTTGATATTAAAGCAAATGATTTTACAAGTTTGTCCTGGCTGCCCAGGCAGGCCTGTGCATGATGCTGAAACTTCTGCTCTTTCCTGAGCACTTCTTACATGCCAAAGAGCAGCACAGTGTATCCTGCTGGGATCTGCACAGAAGTTCTCAGCCTGTCTGGCTGCTCTGGGCTGAGGCCACTCACACACGTGTTCTCTCAGTTCTTCATCAATGCCCTGGGTTTCACAGCATCCTGCTGAATTAAATACAAGGTGTGCAAATGTGAACTATTAGCATACAACCTGCTTCAGCAGCACTGGGAGGGGTTTTTCTAGCTCTCAGCCAGCAGCTGCCACACTAATAGTCTTTGGCTTAATTACATCCAACCCAACTTTAGCCCCCAGCTCTGATGAAGTCAGAAAATAGGATTATTTGCTAAAAGCCTCCCCAGGAACTTGGGAACATGAAGGGAGGACCAGACAGAAGGTAGCAACAGAGGAAAGGAGCCCAATTCAAGAGTTAAGACTGTTTCTTTCAGTATATTTGTTGTGATTTAGTCTCACAATTGTTTTGGGATTTTTTTCCATTTTCTATACATTTTATTCTCATGACTGCTTCAGACACATGATTAGCTTATATAGAGAGCTACAGGCCCAGCTGGACATGCAGTAAGGGGCACCGATGCCATCGTGGCTCCCATTAAAGCTTCTAGGATGCAGCAGCCAGAGTTCCCCACAAACACCCTTCACACTGTGTTTTCTGCCAGACAATCAAATCCCACAGGCAGCCAAATGCAAGGATGGAAACTAAAAAAACTGGCTGGAAAATGTGCCCATAAATTAGGAGGAAAATGAGCAGGGCAAGTAAGGATTGTCGCCACTGGTCAAGTCCAAAGTGGTCAATGGAGACATTAACCCCGTGGTGTGCAGAGCATAAGGCAAGGCTCCACCTTCCCACCAATGAGCACCCTCCAGCATGGTAACATGGACCAGAGAGCACCAGGGGAAACAGGATGGTTTTAGTGCAGCAAATCTCCATTTTGCCAGATTCATGCAGACGCTGTGGGTTGGCCCATGGTCAGGTACTTCCTAGCCCAGCATCCTGCCACAACTGATAAGCCAGCAGCACTACCCAAGCCTTCATTATGATTATAACCAAGTTTCTCAGCTTTCTTTACTCAACATGCAATGGTTTCTGTGCCCTGGAAGGGTTTACAAGGTGTTTTCTTATATGATAAAACAGGTGGATTACTTCATCCCAGCCGCGTATGAGCCATGCACAACCAACAGCCAAACCAAACATGTAGTAAGGGCAGCTGTGGCCACCACAAAATTCCATTCTTTTCCACTCTCTCTCTCTCTCTCCCTTCTTGTGTCCCTTCACAGCCATCACCTCCCACACAAGGCTGCAGTGAATGCAGCCAGTAGAGGCTGCCCATTGCATAGCTGTGCCTGGAAGCTGTTGTATGCAGGAGGTCAAACATTATTTGGTGACAAGCATGGATGAGCAGTTCACAATTGCCTTGCTACAGAAAAAGATGTAAATATTTGATGTTGAGTGGATAGCTCTCACATCTGCTTTTCTTTCAGCTGCAGCCCAAGACAGCATATTGATACATTTTCCAGAATTAAGCTGAATTTTGGCAGAGGCCAAAATGAAGCAGTTTGCTTCGATTTCCTCTCTGCTCACCTGACTGCACCCGCTTAGGGCTGCAGCATCCTGCTCCAAGCAGCACCTTGGGAATCAATATCTATGTTTTCAGCCAAGCTGTTTACAGTAAGAAAGCACATCTTGCAATACACACAATCTGAGTTCAGAAACTGGAATCTCAATCCTGACTCAGAGCTGTTCTTACTAAAAATGGCACAGATAAAATTCTATTCATTTCTGGCTCATACACTGCTGAGGGTGCCCCATCTTTCAGGTTGGTTTTTTTTTGGTGGTTTTTTGTTTGTTTGTTTTTGTTTGTTTGTTTTTGTTTTGTTTGTTTTTTTTTTGTTTTTTCCCCTTTATAAGAAGAATTGGTGATTTAGCTATATTTAAATGGTTTCTGTTACCACACTACCTGACCACCTCTAGTAGAATTTACCCAAGAACTGCCAAATAACATAAGGAAATAATATCAAGCCACAATATAAGGAATATACATGTACAACACAATCCTCACAATCCTATTGTTATTTCCATCTTCCTATTCCCAGTGTATACAAAATTGCATAAAATTATGTAAAATTGTATAAAACAAGTCTAGCTGCAAAGAGGTAACAAGTACAGGATTTCAAGCAGCAGAAATTCCCAGGGGTCACAGACAACAGCTCAATCACTGCTTAACTACTACCAGAAGCAGCTCACAAAACTACAACTGACCATGGGTTCCTAAATATAGCCAAAAGTAAACTCAGGTTAATTCTCCTCCTGCCCCTGAAGAATGCCAAAGCAGGGTGCAGGCACCCAGATTTTCAGCACTGTTCACTGGCTGGGTACTGCAGCTGGATTTTCCACACCTCCAGCAGAGAAATCCGCTGTGATTCACCTGGAATCTCATTTATTTCCTGAAACTCCCATCAAAACTAAATGTTACTTGGTGGCTTCGGAAAACTTCCACAGCCTTTGTAAACATTATAGTAATTTCACACAATTAAGAGCAACCACTTGTAGGAGGAAAATTGCAGGTGTCTGACACCACCCTGCAACGGAACAGGAAAGCAGAGCAGGAAGGGGAGGCGACAGGATGAGGTGCCAAAAGAACCCGAGGTGGGAAGAATGCAATTATCCCAATAGAAATAGGACCTGAGCATTCATTTTTGGAAAGGGTGTTCAGTTTTTGTACTCTGAGGCAGGTGTTTCCACCAAACACTTTCACATCCACCTCTGAGTTGCTCTTCTTCACACCTAAAAATGGACCCTGATATTTTCCCTCAGTTTAGCACTCCTGAGCTTTTTTAAAGCGTGATTATATCACAAAGTGTTTGAAAACAAACCTTGCTGCCTATTTTATCACTGGCTGAACACCACAGCACAGACAACCAGGCATTTCCAGCCCCTAGAATCCTCAGTGTTCCCCCAAATGCCTTAATGGAAGCAGTTTTGGGCTGTCCCATAAGCAGCCAGCCTGTTGAGCTGCAGGGACTGTGTGGAAAATAGGTGACAGCTGTCACAGCAGCGTGGCAGATTTACTATCACTTTCTGTACGGACACCACGTGGTGCAGTTTCACCCATGCCCGGAAATAACAGTAAGTACTTCTCATACTCATTTGTGTATTTCTGTTTCAACTAAAAAAGCTCAGTTTCCAACCCAGTGTTTTCTTCTAACAGGTTCCCAGGATTATAAACAAAAAGAAATACTAGCAAGATGTTTAGTAGGTGTTTTCATTCTTGCTTTATGAATCTGCACTCACAGATTCAATTCAAAATAGTTTTAATATTGAAAGAATTGAAAGATGAGAACCCATCTGAAAGAGAGGCACACTTTACCAAACCCTGCAGTTCAACTGTGTGTTTGATCTTTGTGTAAGGGAGGGAAAATGAAAGAAATAGAAGAAACATTGGTACACAGGCACTGTTTTAAACTGGATCCATCACTTCTAGAGTAGAATGAGAAAGAATTAAGGGGCCTATATACAAGCTACTGCATGGAAATGCAAACTCTCCTTTTTGTTGCTTTAAGAGGAAGAAAGGTGCATATATCAGTAGCAGATCTAAAACTAAAAGAAGCAGGTTAGAGTGCAGAAATATGGATGTATCCATCCAGTTTCTGGATGAACAGAGCTGCCACATGGCTCAGATCTGGTCTCAGCATTCCCAGTCTGGTTGTCCTTCAATCCCCTGTGCAGCTATTGCAGGCCACCGTGATCTGGGTCAAACACATCTAGAGCAATAGGTGTGCAGCTGTTTGTAAATACAGCAATCTGGGGCATCTTATCTCTTAAGCAGTCTGGTATCCTAATAATGCTATTCATGATGGCTTTGCACAGATTCACCACTCATTCAAAGTCCCATTCCAGTTTCCACTCTCCTGACGTTCACTTGACTCAATCCTGTAGATGATGGAGATCAAGTATGTAGCACTGAATGACAATAAACAGGTACAAGAAGTAAATTGAACTATCTCTTCGAAAGGCTGGAAATCCTGTGATTCACCTCTGTCTCAAAATGGATAGTATTGCTTATTCACCTTTAAAATCCTCAATCATAGAGTGCTATTCTTAGCAAATCATAGAAAAGCCTGGGTTGAAGGAGACCTTAAAGATCATTTAGTTCCATGCCAAGGGCTGCTGCATGATCCCTTCTGCAACTTGGGGACGTGGGTAAATAAAAAGGTAGTAAAATAATTAGGAAACTTGACCCTTTACCTGTAATGCACAATTTCATCTACTGAGTCACAGCAGAAATTGAAAACTGAACGGGAACAGCTGCAGGAGGGCAGAGGAGCAGCGGAAAGCTTTGGAGAGCTCTCCCACTGCCCGTCCTGTGGGTGACCCCTCCGAGCCTCCTGCAGCGCAAAGCAGAGCTCTGACAGCCCCTTCCCCGCGGCACCTGTCCCTGACAGCTGTGAGCGACACCGACGTCCTGCTGCCAAACACCCCGAGCGCCGGGAGCGGTAGCAGACGGGCAGTTCCCGGGGCACATCCCGGCTGGCTGCTCCAGTCTGAACTGCGCTGGGAAACAAAGGGCGGCACGGCTTCAGCGCTCCCCCATCACTCACTCCCACGGGAGGAGATGCGTCGGCTGGGCTGACAGGGCTCCTGCTCGGGAGGTGCCCAGAGAACGGCAGCGGCCAGGGAATGCTCCGGCGAGGAGGAGGGCACGGCAAGCGCGGGGAGGGCGGGCCGGGAAGCCCAGCACACCTGGATGAGCCTGCTGCCAGGGATGCTCTCCGGACGGCGGTTTTCCGGGAAGGCAGCTTTCCTCCCCGCGGCCCAAAGGCGCCCTCTGCCCTGCCCTGCCCTCCCCCGAGCGGGAACCCTCCCGGCAGCTGAGCCCCGCGTTCCCGCCCGAGCTCCGCTCCGCCGCCCCCCGCCCCGCCGAGCCCTTTGTCCGCCGTGGGAGGCGCCGGGAACCGGGAAAGGGGAGCTGCCGGAGTTACCGATGGAGACCTCCTGGGCGAAGGCGAGGGAGATGAGGAGCAGCGGCAGCCCCACGGCGATACAGGTGACGATCTTGTCGAGCGCCAGCTCCAGCCGCAGCCCCTTGTAGCGCGTCTCCGGGGGCTCCTTCAGCAGGAAGTCGGAGAAGACGTACTCGGTGGCGATGTGCGCGATGGCCATGGCGGGCACGGCTCGGCACGGCGGGGCTGGCCTGTGCCGCGCTGGGTTAGGCTGGGACGGCCCCGCTCGGGAACGCCCCGCAGCCCGGCCCGGCCCCGCCCGGCGAGGGGCGGGGGGCGCGGAGCGGCGTCCCGCGGGTCGGAAGGGGGGCTGTGGGCAGTGGCAGGCGGAGTGGGGGTCACGGAATCACAGAACGGATTGGCTTAGAAGGGACTTTAAAGTTCACCTAGTTCCAGCCCCCTGCTGTGGGCAGGAACAACTTCCACTAGACCAGATTCAGCCGCGCCTTAAACGCCACCGGGGATGGGGCATCCACAGCTTCTCTGGGCAACCTGTGCTACCATCCTCACAATGAAGTATTTCTTCATAAAATCTATTCTAAACCCACCCTCGTTCAATTTAAAGCCATTCCCCTTTCTCCTATGACTGCATATCTTTGTAAAGTGTCATTCCCCCTCTTTTTTATAAGCCCCCTTAGGTACTAGAAGGCCACAATGAGGTCTGTCTAGAGCCTTGTCTTCTCTGCTGAACAATCACAACTCCCTCAGTCTGTCGTCTAGGAGAGTTGCTCCAGCGCCTGCACGGAGCATCTTTGTGGCCTCCTCTGGATGTGCTGTAGCATGTTCATGTCTCTCTTGTGTTGGGGGCCCCAAAGCTGGACACAGCACTCCAGGTGGGGTGCCTACGGACAAAAGTAGAGGGGCAGAATCACTTCACTTGGCCACACTCTTTCTGATGCAGCCCATGATGAGCTTAGCTTTCTGCACTGTGAGCAGCACAGTTTGTTCATGTCCAGCTTTTCATCCACAAGAAACCTCAATGAGGGGGGGCTCTCAACGGGTTCTCCCAGTCTGTACTCATGTCTGTGGTTGCCTCAACTCAGGTAACAATGTTTGAATGGAGACTTCTTGTGTCAAGTTTGTGCCCAGCAGCTCAGGCCATCTTGCCAGGCACTGCCGAGAACAACCTGACTCTGTCCATGCTACTCTTCCATCAGCTGTTTGCACACATTTTGGAGAGCCCCTGGGGCACTTTCTCCAGGTTGATGAGCCCCAGCTGTCCCAGCTCTCATCTCCCCAACAGTCTGACTGATGCTCCAAGCCCCTAACCTACCTAGCACCATGTACTGTGGCATTTTCCCCACCCAAAATGTTTGATCACTGCTTTTCAGGTCAGTTTTTTTGGGGGGGGGAGGCAGTGGAGTGCCTTCACCTTCAATAACCCTTAATTTATTTGCTCCTCTGTACTTTTCCTGTTAGTTTCTGGACCTCTGTGAGCTTGGAGTATCTTCAGCACAGGAGTCACAGAAGGTACATGTCCACCCCATGAAGAGCCACCTCCTGTGCTGTGCTTTCATGTAACACTCCCCAGCTCATTGCTTTCTACAAAAAGGACAAACTATTCCCTTCTCCATTCAAATTCCTCTTCATAAAACTTCTATGCTATCTGCTTTTAATTGTCCTTCCTGTTTTTTCCAAGCCATAAGCCAAGGAAATCATTCCTCATATGGGAATTGTTCTACCATACTGATTCCCGTTCTTGTTCTTTTTGTGCTGGTCTTGTGCTGCTTTGCTGGATGATGCCAGGGGATTTGACTCATGCTGTATACAAGATACAGGTGCCCCAGACATTTATGTAATGGGACTAAGTGGTTTTCTGTTTTGCTCTATTCTTAATTTGTACTGATTTCTAATATTTAATTGCCTTTCTACCCACTAAACAACCCTGGAGGTAATGTTGTCAATAAAGTATTACAAATAAGATCCCATTTTGGAGATGCTTAGACAGTATGATACATATAAGTTTAGGATTCCTTTGTTCCACGTGTAATACTGTAAATGTATCAATACTAATTTTTTTCCTTTTTTTCCCCTGATTTTTCATGCTACATATGCTTAAGAATGTCACTCAAATTGTCCGCTCTTTTTCACAACACCTAGATAAAATAGTGAAGAGCAAGGACAAGCATGTACTACAAGTCATGTAGCACACCATGAGTGACTTTCAACATGAAATCTGACCACTTTTCACTGTCTTTTAACCAGTTATTTAACGTCCATGGACTCCTCATCCCATGATGATTTAATTTCCTTAAGAAGCTTTAACTGAAAACCTTCTCAAAGTTCTTATGGAAATGTAAGCAGTTTATATTCATCCATGCTTCTTACCTATACACTGAGTCCTTCGAAAACCTTCCTAAGGCACAATTTTTTTGGGGAGGAAAAAAAAGTATAAATTCTTCCATGTTCTCTTCTGTTCCTTTGGGCACTTTTCTGTTGTTTTGTTTGGTTTTTTTTAGAACAGTTTCAGCCAGCTCGTGTTGTGTGGCTGACAGAGCTGTTTAGTTCTCTGGAAAGTTTTTAAAGGTTGACTTTATATTTGTCACCTTTCAAGCTTTTGGATTTAGGACAGTTCCCAACTGCTACCCCACTTTATAATCCAGATTTTTCATACTTTGAGGGCCTGTAGCACTCCATGGGGAACATTCCTGCCTTGGTGACTTGATCTTCTGTTCATTTTGTTGCTTAACCCTGTTCCTGCCGCTGCTTCAGCCCAACAGAGATGCTGTCCTTCAGCACAGGTGTCAGGGCACAACTGGCACAGGGCTGCCTGCACCAGGCAGGCAATGGTAAACTCATTGCTTTATGCTTTTTGTGACATTTCATGATCTCTGTGGCAGGCTGTGTCACCTGCTCCAGCAGCAGTGATGTCCTGGGGCTCTCTGGAGCCTTTGTTCTGGTTTCACAGCCACTGTCCAGCTGAGGAGCAGGACAGAGGAAATGAACTGTGCCAGAAGGTTCATACAAATAGCTGGATTTTTTTGTTATCAAAGTTATCACTTTGGCAAACTAGTTTCTACAGTCAAAAGATACTAATGACTCTGTTTCTAAAACATGAGGCCATTAGCTACCCTAGAAGTGAAGTACCAAATAATTTCCTTTCTTAATAGCGCATTTTAAGTGGAAGGCTTTTATTTTATATGTACACAGAGAACAAAAGTTCTGCACAAACAGTGTTTTGCACAGAACAGGAGACCCCAATTTTGATGTTTACAGGACAGGAAGATGAAAGGGTTTATCTGTTTTTGCCAGCTCAAATGGGAGATGCTGAGAAGGAAATTTTGTTTGTTGATAGGATGTAAACTCTATAAGGGCTCAGTCCCTCATTTCTACTTCATGTGTGTGCTTTCAAAAGACTGAAGAAAACAAATTACTGAGAAGCATCCAAGAACCTTCAACATATTGTTTAACTGGACATCAATGCAGGACACATTTAAGCTACAGTAAGAGTGTCGCACACTAAAATTTCCTACATTTGTAACATACTTTAAAGTACAGAAGTGGAAAAAATAAAATTAAAAAAAAAAAAAGGCAACTTGAATTTACATTCAAAATCAATTTTGTGTAAACAGTTTTACAAAGGTCTTTGTTCAAAGGGAATTCCTCTGCAAGAGCCCTTTTACAAAGGGAGTTCCTCTGCAAGAGCTATAACAGGTATGAGCAGGCAAGAACGAACACAACCTAACAAAAAAATGAGCTATAAACATTCAAGTATCACTAAACATGTCCTGATTCTGTCTGTCTGCCTCGCAGAGCACAAAGATCATCCCCCTGATGGCTTCATTACAGGCGGGGAGAGAGGTGTTGCTCAGAGCAAAGAAGAGGTACAGAATCAGGACCATAACAAGCAGCATTTACAAAGTCAATTAATCTCTTGGAGGTTGTTCAGGTTTAGATTTTTAGAGATAAATAAAAGCTGTTAGAAGCTAACAGCCCAGCCACTGCTGAACCCATCAGGTGCTAAAAGTTATTTGTAGGTCTTCAGAAATCTGTCTCCAGTGTGCAGTTTCCTCATTTACCAGGGAAAACAAAACAAAAAAAAAAAAAAAAAAAAAAAGGACAATCACTTGAATGGTGGTGAATTCATTGAGCCAGACTTTGGGAAACTGCAGGGACTTGGTGATTAGCACCTGCTCCTTCAGAAGCTGACAACTTAAGCCAGACCCCTGTTGTGTTTACTTCCTAGTGTGAATCCCATGTTTCTGCACAGAGCACATGGATGCCATTTTGCCTGCTCCTTACTCCTGTGAAAACCCTGTGGATGCCAAGAGGTGTGCTGTTCTGCTCAGCTGCCAGATTGGATCTTGGGCAAAGCTCATCTGAACTCCAGAGGAGTGGAAATGGTGATGGGTGGTACATGGCTCTTGGAGCTGAGCCCTACAGCTCATGTTCACTCTTGTGAGGACTGGCCATGGGGTAGGACTGTCAGCATGTGCCCTGCTCCAGTTTTATTTGCAGCATGTTGCCTGGCAGTATTAGGTTAATGGTTGGCCTCAATGATCTTTGAGGTATTTTCCAACCCTAATGCTTTTATGGTTCTATGTCGTGGAATCCAGTGAGTCCCTGTGAACAATATTAAAAGTGGGGGTTTATAAGGAATCTGCCAGAAATGCGCTTTTATCATGCAGAGCTGTGTAATGGATTCTATTTCCTTGGTGGGTGATGAAGCAGAAGAAGATTAATGCTGTTGACAGTAGAACAAGTCCAATGCAAAACAAAGCAGCGAGTATCAGGCTGGCTTCTCCAGGACTCAAAGTTTTGCCGAAAAAATTGCCCACTTTGTTGTCATAATCTGTAAAAAGAGAGTTGTTAATGAGAAATCTGCACATGAATCTGAAGTGTTTAAAATGGCATTTTAAAAAAATCCTTACCCTTTGCAGTGGTTCTATTTGTTGCAGTAGTTGTATTGTATGCTCCAGTTGTGTGTCCTCCTTCTGAAGGAACTTCCCACTCTTGTCTCTCTTCTCAGGGAGAAAAAAAAGCATAGTTAAGTTGAAAGCCTTAATAAATATTTTTTTCTCTTTTGAAAAAGTAGAGTTGACTTTATTTCATTATTTCCACCTTGTTGATCTGAACAGAAATTGTGATTAGATCATCACAGCTGTTCCTCTGGGCAGTTCCATGGGCAATATTCCCCTTCTCTGTAGGCATCTCTGTTACTCCACTACCTGCTGTAGTGATGGAACAAGGAGTAGCTTTTAAACTGAAAGAGGGTAGATTTACATGGGATATAAGGAACACATTTTTTTATGATGAGGGTGGTGAGGCACTGGCACAGGTTGCCCAGAGAAGGTATGGGTGCCCCATCCCTGGCAGTGTTCAAGGCCAGGCTGGATGGGGCCTTGAACAACCTGGTCTAGTGGAAGGTGCCCCCATCCATGGCAGGGGTTGGAACTAGATGATCTTTAAGGTCCCTTCCAACCCAAACCATTCCATGATTCAGTTCTGCATTTGCTTGTCCATTTGAAATCTCCCAGACCACATGAATATGTGGAATCAAATAAATTCATCATATCCAAGGAAGGAGTATTTTGGCTGCATTTGGCATCTACATCTGTCATCATGCTGCTAGAGGGTTATAGGTATGAGGTGTGCCTACTGGCATTGTTTCAACTCTTTTAGAGCACAGTGGACACCTAGGGGGGAGATGCTGGATCCAGATGTTAAGTGAAGTTATGTGACGTGGAGAGGCTCACAAAACGCTTTTGGCTTCACTCACATGTCTTGGAAGAGACAAGTACCTCTCAAAAAGTTTGCCAACTTCTTTTAGTCAAGAGATCACCTGTTTCTTGGATAAAATGGACAACCATTTTCTGGAGCTCCTTTTATCCCAGCTGGTGTCTGCCTGTGCAGGGAGGAGCCCAGGCAGCTCTGCAAGTCATCAGGAGTCACAGGAAGGAACCAGTGCCATGTCAGACTGTAGGCCTTCCTGCACAGCATGGCAAAAAGGCTGAAAAACAGCTTTGCAGATGTTTTCTCCAACACCTTTAAATGACAAATGGTCCCCAGGCTGTCACTGTCTCAGAAGGGCATTTGTGAAGCACCAACTCTTTTCAAATTGCAGCAAAGTGCACCAAAGGCTGCTGTCTTGGCCATGTCATCAGGGGTGTTTGTCCTGTCTCTTATCACTGCTACCTGGCCGTGGCAGTGCAGGTGCTTCCCACCAGTGCACAGGTGAGCTCTCTTCCTTTCATCCCTGCCTTCCATCCAATTGTGCTGCGATACCACCTGTGAGTTCTAGGATGTTTCTGATACTGCACCTGATTTATTGATGGTGTAGGTTGTCTCCATGCCAGCATGGATGTGATCGGCCACGTGACAGTGCAAAAGCCACGTTCCAGGGTTTTCTGCTACAAGTTCAACTGTTTGGAAAGTCCCAGGGAAAAGGTCATATACGTCTCCTCTGTGGTCCTTATCTGTCTGTGGCAAAGGAAAACCAGAATTGTGAGAGTCGTGCCTCAAATACTCCCCCACAGGCACTGAAATATTCCAGTTAGACTTCCAGCTCCTTAAGGTAGATCAGATGCTTCTTGTACATTTCTAGTGAGCATCATTCAGAGAAACTGGGATCTGTGGACACCTCTTATTTAATCCTTTATACAACAACAGACCCCTCCTGATGACTCCAACTGTTGGTTGAGCAAAGGTGCTTTTTTGAAAGACAGATTTTTCAGGTAGTCCTGCCAGTGGCAAACTGTCACAGCATAAAACCATACTCTAAGCTGGCATAACTCTAATTTCCTCCCTGTATCTTCCCTTACACCTATGGTAATCACATATTTTAACCCACTTAAGCATGTCCTCTACTAGAGTAATAGAAGCTTTCCAAGGATCTCATTCATTTCGCATTTCCTTCAAATGCAAAACTCCCACCAACCTCACCATCAGCCCAGGGCTCTGTGCCTAATTGACAAAACCAGCCTAGAAGTATGGATTTTTTGTTTGTTTTTCTCATAAATTTCCCATCACGCTATAAAAGTTTTACTTTGATTTTTTTTACCAACCTTGAAGATGAAGGTCTGTGCATGGAAGTGAACTGTGTGGATATCCACTTCATTGCCCATTCCTATCAAATACCAGTTTGTCCTATCACCTTCATTCATCGTTAGACCCAAGAGACTGTTGTAAATCTTCCCATTGATTGCTGGAAGAAAGACAAAATAGGAATTATTAATAACTGGCCATGGTATGGGTGATTATAATCTCCACTTCAGGCACCTTTTTTGCACTTTCAGGGGAGAAGAAGTGCTCAGGCATGTGTGGTCTGGACAAGTGCTGTCCATATTGACCACTGCCACTGCAGGGAGACAGTCATACTTTTGTTTCAGTTTCCAAATTGTGTAAGTATACATCAGCAAACATTATTCTGTCTTACAGAGCATCAAACTGTTTTTTTTACTGGTTGAGATTGGACTCCTGAGCGAAGTGGATTTATGCTGAGAAGCTACATGGAAAAAGAGGGAATAGAATTGTTGCCTAAAATGGGTACCAGCTGTAAAAAGAGTTGGCTTTGCCAGGGCTGTGTGTGTCCCCATCCAATCTATTCTGCCCAGCTCCTGGACTGGCTGCAAATACAGCCACAGTTTTAAAATATCATCTCTATGATCCTAAAAAAAAAGCCTTGGAGGAACACAGCTCCCAATGACAAAGGAATTCTGGCAGGGCAGCCACTTCCCAAGACTATAACAGTAAACTATCTTGTTAGAAATATATCTTGGCTGGACCTCTTGAAATATTTTTGTATCCAGCATTGCACTTTATGAAGTTGTTACATGGTTCAGTAACTGCAGGCTAAGTCCAACGTCTTCCTAAAAGGGCTGTGAAAAATAAACCTCTTTCCTCTTGGCTGCTGCTGCCAAGTCCTACATACCATGTAGGCTGTTGCCTTCTACAAAGTTCTTAGTGGAATTAAAATCATCAGGATTCTTATGAAGGTATGTTTCAATGTTTTCTTTCAAATACCAGGATTCATTTTCATCGAACACCATAAAGAGAAGAGTAAATTCACGATCGATGTCTTTCCTTAGACCTCTTTCATCTAGAGTTCCTTTTCTGCAGACTACAAGAGGCCCAATCAGACCACTGTATGTGTCCTGAAATAAAATAAATATATGCGTTACAGATTTTCAGTTCATCCAGTAATGAAATAGATACAGATTAACTGAAGATTAAATTGCTCTTTCCTAGCAGATGAGAAAAAATCAGTCTGATTAAAAACTACTTTCTCTGTGTGCCTCTCAGGTAATTTACTGAAGCAATGACCTCTAGTGGCCCCTTTCAACCTTACTCATTCTGCGATTCTGTGATTTTGTGTAATGTTTTGTCTTTACCCCAAATCCCTTTAATTATTCTTTAAGGAGGAAATCACATTACTGTGGTGGGTGCCTTGGGATTTCTGTAGATTAAATTACCCAGGCATGTGCAACTGTTAGTAAAGAGGACATCTAGCTCTGTAAATGGTGTCTCTGGCCTGTGGTCCTGTCCCATCTGAGAAGCAGGATCCTTTCAGAAACATTACACAAGGCACATCGTGTTAGCCAAAGCAATGCAAGCTTTAATGGCCATTTATTGGTTACCTTAACAAAATTTGCCGTTGAGTAGTAAACCCAAGTGATACAATTTGGATCTGTTTTGCCAGGACCAGATCGTTCTGGGATGTTCCACCTGTAGGTGTTGATTTCCCCTGAAACAGAGAGACAACAATTTTACCTTGAGCAGCTATGTATTAGAGGCTTTGAATAGCATCTAATAGCAACTAATAGCATCCTACCCTCCTCATCAAACAATTGTCTGCACCAAAACTCCTGTGGAAGCATGCAGCAATGGGATAGGGATATGATTCTGCCTTCCAGGAGGTCAGTGAGGTTCCACTGATGTAAATGAAGGCAGATTGCTCTGGAAAAGAAGATCTGCAAATGATACTGCCAGAAGTGGAATCCCACGAAAGGAAGTTTACAGACAGGACTCTTCATTTTTCCCCTTGGCAAAACTTGTAGTAATTCAATGATCTTGGCTGCTGATTCTTAAGGTCAATTGAGGCATTGGGAGCCAAGCCGAGAAAATGTTTCTTGAACCTTCTTAATTGAAAAGGGCAAAAAGAAGTGGCAGTTGCAGAGGGTGCTGCAGAAGTGTGTCAGCTGGAAGCCCAGAAAGGAGAGGTGAATATGTACTAACCAGATGTCTTGGAGCAGCAGCGGGATTCTTTCCTCTTCCAGATAAGCCCCTGCTCCACAGCAATTACCAGAGAACCTCTGTCCCATCCCAAATCATCATGTCTGTCACATCCTCCCTGAGCAGTAATTCCCTGACCTCTGATTTTTAAAAAATGATAACAAATGGATGAGGAAATGATCTGTTTGGGTGAGGATAATTTCTCTATACTGAACACAAACATCTGTGTTCAGATGAACTGCCTATGCTGTGTTTCCCTGTTCTGTGTTTTTTGCTGGTACTGCAGGAAAGGGTAGGAGACCGAGATGTGGTCAACACCTTGCCCTTTTAAGTCATGGAGAAATGTTGAACCAAGCAATCTCTGTACCAAAAGTCTTTCAGGGTGACAACAGCCAAGGGCATCGTGGGACATGCTTGGGGTCAGATGAAAACCAGGAAATCACAGAACCATGGTTTTAGTACAGCTACAACCCAACAGCTGCCAATAGCTGTGGGCATCTAGGCAAGGAGAGTTTTCAAGCTTAAAGGGTTGGGAAGTGACTCAACTCTCATACAATATGAGATGGTATTGTAAGTATTGCAATATCATTTACTCCTACAGGATAAGCACCATGTCATGGAGACATAGGCCAGGGAAGTGTTTGTCATCCACCTGTATCTAACCTACATGTTATCACTGCTTTTTAAAGAGCATGATCTGAGAAGGGAGGCTGGAGAAGGAGGTCATGGTGCTCCACCCCTTCCTTGCTTGTTCCTCCTCACCTCAGGATGTTTGGAGGCTGTAGATGGAAAAAAATCTCCACCCTACTTAAAAGCTGACACGCTTCAGAAGACATTGAAGACCCATCTTTGAAGTGAAAATAAGGCACAACCCCTGAAAAGTGTAATAAGCACGAGGAAAATTGATGTTTTCTCCCTTTTTTCTTCTGCATAAATGGAAGAATGGACAGGGAGAGAACAAAGCTGTGGCAGATGAAAGCTGGTTTAGCATAGGCTGCTATGGATATGCTCTCTGCATCAAATTACCATGCCCCCCACAGTTTCTTTAGGAGCTGGCAGTGCTCTCAGGAGTACAGTTTGCCAGGATGCAAATCCGTCTGATGATTGATTTAAGTTTTAGTAGAACTAGACAGTCTTTGGCAAGTTTGAGGTGAGTAGTCCAGCCTGGCCTAGGAAGACAGACAGTGAGGATTTCTAGATGATGGTGATGGGGACTGAGGTGCCCCGAAATTTTTCTTGTTCTCAGCAAATTGTTTTCTGTGTTTATTGCTTTTTCCAAACACTCTAAGGAAAAGTCTGTCCTTAGGTCTTGCTGAAGAATTTTTTGGCTTACTCTCAAGCACAGACACCTTCCCTCATCCAACTCATCCCAAGCCTGCTCCCACGTGGACACAGGAGACATGACATGTTTCCCGTCATTACATCTCAACTGCCAGCCTAACAGCATCAACAGTGTCATGGAGCAAATAACAAAACAAGAAAACTGTATATAAATCAGTTCCTTTCGCCCCCCGTTTCATGTATTACCCTCAGGTATACTTTCATCAACCTGCATTCAAGGCAGATGTTGGCTCTTATCTGACATGAGTTTCTGTGTATTTGTACTGTACCAAAACAGCTGCTCACAGGAAAGAAATTTCAGCTTGCAAAGAACTTTATTACATCAAAATTTCTTTTCATTTAATTTCACACTGCAGTTCAGAAATACCATGAAAAAAATTGCATGGGTGTTGGAAAAACAAAGGTGTGTACACTTTGGATTGATTGCAATGCCTGGGTTTGACTTCCTACTAGAACACAAACCCAACAAAAAGATTGAAGTTCAAAAAGTTTAACTGGAATTTTTCTATATGAAAAGCTATTTTCCACTGTTTTCCTCACAAAAAACCAAGGCATGTTTGGTACACTTTTCCAAAGATTGTTAATTCGCATGACAGCTACATTTGGCATTTTATGCATGACTCTGAATGCAAATGCCAATTCTGTGTAGCTTGAGAGAGGCAGAGTTAATATCAACATCTGCAATTCTTAATTTGAAAGTTTTTAAAACATTGTTAGGGTGTCAGTCTGGGGACAAATGCAGCACTGGCTCACATTTCTCTTGCCATGATTATGGGCCTGTTCCTCCCTCTTTTAGAGGTTGTCCAGTGATATTGCATTCCTGTTTCTACCCCTGATAGGAATGAAGGCTCATTCTCTGCCCAAACACACCCACTTGATGAAGAACCTACATGTATAAAAACTCAGAACTGTAGCTGAATAAACGTTGAGCATATTATGCCTGGGAGAACATATAGAAATGGGTAAGTTTGAAAGAGGGATTATCATTCATGTGCTAAAATGCTTTTAAATACAGCCTTTGTAGCTCAAGGAAAGGAAGGGGGGGGGAAAAAGAAAAAAAAAGAAAAAAAAAAAAAAAAAAAAAAAAGGGGGAGCCTTACCAGGGAGGGTAATTGGTGTCTCAGGCTGTTCTTCACAACCCACTTCTTCTATACCATGTGCACTTATTGAGTAAGGCCTGCTGGCTTTGTTCTTAAATACGATCAGTATGGAGTCACCAACCTCGGCATGGAGTAATGGCCCTAAATTCAAACAGGAGAGGCCAGTGATTAATGCTTTCTGAATTCAATAAACTAATGCTAATGCTTTTCTGAATTCAATAAACTTTCAATAGCTTGGCCTAGGAGTAGAACCAAAACCATTGGGCTTTTCTATTCTTCCAAGAAAGCTATCAAAATTGGTTTATCTCAGCTGATAAAAAGCTCCCTATGTATAAATAATCTCTTTTCAGTCAATGAAGAGAAATGTTCCATGAAGAGAGGTCTTTGGACAGCTGGTTTTTAAGGAAAATTCCTAAGGATATTTTGAATCTTTCAAAATTTTATTTCTCAAGCTGGTAATTGCTGTGTTTTCTACTTTTTTTTTTTTTTTTAACTCTTGTTCTTCAGAAAAGGAAATGGTAAATATATTCCTAGAGAGGGCTATCCCAATGGAACAGCATGAAACTGTATCAGGGGAGGTATAGTTTCCATATTAGGAAATAGTTCTTCACTCAGAAGGTGGATGGGCACTGGAACAGGGCACCAAGGGAAGTGGTCAGAGCACCAGCCTGACAGAGTTTAGGGAGTGTTTACTCTCAAGAATATGGAGTGATTTTGTGCAGGGCCAGGAGTTGGACTTCAGTGATCTTCCAACTCAAAATATTCTATGATTCTATGACGATTTTATGACCAATTTTTGCTCGCTTTTCACCCCATAAAAAACATGAGCTGATGGTTATTTTATGATGGGTAAAATTATGTCTTGCCCAATTGCAAACACAAATCCATCTCCTTAATATTGTCCTAATCTGTTCACAAGAGATTCCCCCATGTTATAAGCTCTGAAGCTAAGGTGAATCCTGAAATTGCCATTATAGCACTCCTTAGGATACTCCTTATTCATGCTCAAGAATGAATTTTTTAATTTGGAAAGGATCTTTACACTCAGCAATTACATGAATAGTGTGTAAAATCACTGATGCCTGGAATAGGCATCAGTGTTCCTTATTTTCCTTCTTTAAAAAGCTAGAAAACATCTTAGTTTTTGGAAAGCAATCCTCTTGCTGACCACAGGCTTGGTCTGTGAGACACGAGAGCTACTTGCCCAGGATTTCCAAGTGTTCCTCCTCTTCTGTCCTCACTTTGCGCTGTGTGAAGTTGCCACTCGTGTACTCCCTGTAAACCACCTTCTTGTATTTTGAACCGATCAAGTCCTCTCCTTGGCTCAGAAAAACATGCCCATAGCTGCAAAATAAAAGGCAATAGAACTGCTAAAGTGCACGTATCTGAAAGCTAGTAACTATTGTTATTCGCAATAGATGCAATGTGAAGGTACAGCTTGATCCAATGTGCTGATGGATGTGAAGGCCATGAGAGATGAGAGATGCAAGAGGTTTTAAATAGCAAATAGCAAGAGTCATAATCCTCACTGAATGCACACCCTCTTCAAACAGGTAAAGCTGAGGGTAAGTTGCACTCTCCCAGAATTTTGGGAACACAAATCCTTCACCAGAGCTCTCAGAGCAGAGGTAAAGTGCAAGCTGAGAGTGGTTTCAGCTGCCCCCTCCAGCTGCATCATTCGCTCCGATAAAAGATACTGCCTGTCCCTGGAAACCTGAATCCTTTTATCATGATGGCTGCTTTTGCTATCTTGGCTATTAGTCAGCCATGGGAAGATGATAAACAAAGCTTGGCCTTTTAAAATAAATGCCATCATCTGAGATAAGAGGGAGCTACTTTATCCTTCCCTCTTGCTGCTGTGTGCTGCACAGGTTGGATGCTTTCCCAGCACAACAAAAAAGGGAGAAATCTATTTTCCCTTCTGTGCCTGGAAGAGGATGCTTTCCAGGTTTGCCCTCAGTTTGTGGCTGCTCCCATGGCATCCCAGAGGGCTGACTCGCCGGCAGAGGACACTCACAACCTGCTGTGCAGCTGAGTGTTCACCCTCTTCTGGAAACAGCTGTCTCCTGGCAGCTCATCTCCAAGGTGCCCTTGGCAGGGGAGTTGCAAGGTTGGCTCACAATATACTAAATAAAACCAAAAACTGCCCCATGGATACTGCTTACTGTGTAGTGAGCTATGTCTGCATCAGCAGCCTTTGACAGTACTGGAGTTTATGTTTTCTTTAAACTCCCACCATCACCTGTGACCCTTCAGGTGTATTTTTTACAGACTCCTTTTCCTCTGTACAAGGAGGAGTTTCCCAGATGCTTTTCTAAGGTTTATTTTTGACATATGATCCTTTTTGCTTTCACCAAAGTGTCCTCAGAGACCAGTCCATGCAATATGATCTGGAATGTGTATTTTTTAACAAGTTTTTTATTCCTTAACCCAGTAGAGTGATTCACTTGCAGGGTTAATTGTGTTCTGATCTTTTCAGGGAATCTAGGGGCTGCCATGCTGCAGGAAAGAAGGCTCAGCACCCCCTTCACGTATCTGCATTGCCTATAGGAGCTTACATCTGGAACAGGTGCCTGACTTTCCCCTCTATGAAAACCAGAACTCTAGGATGGCAAGGATGGAGAGAGTAAGGGAGAGGAGGGGGTTGGTGGGCATCATTGTGAAGTTGAGCCAGGGCTGGAACACAGACTTGGAAGATTTCTTGAATTCAACAGCATTACAAGACACTCAGAAATGAAGCATTTGAAACTGGATTGCCTATGAACTAGTCTAGTCTGAGAGGCTGTGACTTTGTAAATACATTTTCTCATATTATGTTTGGTGAGGAGTTCCTCCTAAAAAATACAAGGCTGGGGTCGTGAAAAGATGGTTCAAAGTTTCCCCTCCACTGTAAGTGTGTCCTGTGCCCACAACTGTTTTTTGGGTTGGTGTACCTTTCCTCATAGCTGCTGATGTTGTAAATATTTGGTACCGAGCTCTTATTTGAGGCATAGTCCCACTCAACTTCCTCTGCAGCAATGTAGTAGATCCTCATGGCTCCATGCTGCTGCCGGGCTTGGGTGGTGTTGCGGCAGCTGCTGACCTCGTAGAGATGTTTCATCCCACCAACAAAGTGATCAAAAGTCCTGCAAACCACTTTGAATGTGCCTGGAAAAAAAAGCACATGACATTGAAGCAATTAAAAATCCTAACAAGCAGCTTGGCAAATTAGGTCGTGTACATCTCTGATCTGTCCTCAGACAATCCTAATCTAGGGTGCTGTATGGAAAGTAAAGCAAGGGGATGTTTAAGTAGAATGATAGAATATTCTAGGCTGGAAAAGACCTCCAAGATTATCAAGCCAGCCATTAACCCAGCACTGCCAAGTCTACCACTAAACCATGTCCCTAAATGCCATATCTACAATCTTTCAAATATGTCCAGGGATGGTGACTCCACCACTTCCTGGGCAGCCTGCTCCAATGAACTAAAACTCCCAGATGAAACCTGAGGTTATTTCTGTCACTTGTTACTGCCTGGAAGAGGAGACTAACACCCTGGTAGTTATAAAGATTGAGAACATCCCCTTTGAGCCTCCTTTTCTCCAGGCTAAACACTCCCTCAGCCACTCCTCACAGGACTTGTGCTCCAGACCCTTCCCCAGCTCCGTTGCGCTTCTCTGGACAGGCTCCAGCCCCTCAATGTCTTTCCTGTAGTGAGGGGCCCAGAACCGAACACAGGATCTGAGGTGTGGCCTCAGCAGTGCCCAGTACAGGGGGACGGTCACTGCCCTGGTCCTGCTGGCCACACCGTGGCTGATCCAGGCCAGGATGCCACTGGCCTTCTTGGCCACCTGGGCACACCCTGGATCATGTTCAGCTGCTGTTGACCAGCACCTCCAGGTCCTCTTCTGCTGAGAAGTTTTCCAGACAATCTACCCACAGCCTTTGGCATTGCATGGGGTTATTGTGAACCGAGTGCAGGACCCAGCAGGACTTGACCTTGTTTTTCTCCATCTTTTCTCCATCTTTTCTAGGAAAAACTAGCCTGCTCCATCTTTGCTCAAAATCACCATAAATTGCTTCTAACTATTTGAGTTAGATTAGCTTGGCCAAGGAAACTCTGAAAAGCACTTAGATGTCTGGCAGCAGGAATAAGCTTGCCAGCGAGCCTTCACTGCCAGTGAGCCCATGCTGCAGACATGTCCATGAGGAACACAAGGAGATGCAGGAGGAAGCATTCATTGCAAAACTCAATAAAGGCATGGAGAAACAAGGGGTGTGTTTCAGAGATGCTGGCTCCTGGTCCCTGAGCACAGAGCAACTGTACCAGCCTTCAGTGCAAAGGACCCTCCACTGAGCCCCTGCAGTTGGTCTGGTGTAATCAGGCTAATGAAGGGCTCTGCAATGCAGATACAGACCCCCTTTAGAGGAATGCCTGCTTGTAGCCATTTATCTATAAGCACAGTTGAGGTAAACTGTAACTTTCTGACCCTTTCCCTTCCCTCCATGAAACATGAAAGGCCAAGCCACCATGGGCCTTGGTCAAAGATGGTAGTGATTATGGGAGCATATTTTGGCATGTTTGCAGGCAGATTTTAATATTTATACTCTCCTTCTCTCCTCCCCATTTACTCAAGCAGAAGCTGACCATGATGATGTCCTGTACAGCTCCACCTGCTAGCACTATGTGAAGGAGGAAAGCACTTTCACAGCTGCTTTGTTTGTGAGTCAGTGATAGAACCAAAATTAGAAGCATAACTCTGTCCAGACTAGATCTCAGTCCATTTCCTGTGCTTCAGAGGAAAAAGTGATTAAAAAGATAAAATAACATGTAATTTAAAAAAAAAAATCACATGCATTGGTGATTGTAAAGATATGGTAATTCATTCAATTTCCCTATTGCCAGTAGAAGGTTAGCCAAAAATTAAGAATCTCTTAGAATAATAGTTTTGTGTGAGTCCTACAGTGCAGTTTCATGACAGATGGTGGAAATGTTTGGGATTTGTGTAAGGAAAATTTCAGTTGTCTTACAGGCATCTGCAACAGAGGTCTAACCTAGCACATATACAACTCCAATGTACATTTCTATCAGATGCCCTGGTCATGGATAGCCTTTGGCACAGCCTTGTACAACCCTGATGACTCTGTAATTTAAACAGAGTTGCACCAATGTAAAGCAAAGTAACACTGTACTCTCTATTATTAAGATTATTTGATGTCTCCAGCAAACAACTCATACTCTCCTAGTTTGAAGTATGAATCACTGGATTACCCATGAGATTTAAAAGTACCTTTAATGTATAAGCTTCTGAAGAAACTCCTAAAGACTGACTATTATTGAAAAGCTTTTGTTGAAGTCCTAAAATACCTTAAATGATGCTGACTATCCACATGGCAGGGAATTTGCTTTTCTAAAAAAGTCTGTTTGGAGAATTATAAAATTCTGTGAGCATCCTGTTAGCTATCTCTCTGCCTGCTGCTCTGCCCATCCCCAGGTCATTAAAGCCTCTGGTCTTTGGTGCACATGCATATTTGATTTATACACCTTCCCAGAAAAGTAATCCAGCCTGAATTCTCAGCTGTGCTGGGTCCCCAGGGTCTCTCTCCGGGCTCTCAGTCTCCTTGTGCAGAGCAGAGCATCTCACTGTCTATTATTTTGGCTGACTGGTATCTGCAAGTGCCACACAAGCAAAATCAGTTCATGAACATACCCACACGGTCTGGCTGCATTAGTGCTGTCCCTGATAAATGAGGAAACAAGGCCAGCCCATCCCTTGTCGTCCCTCTCAAGTCGATGGTGTTTCCTTGAAAATGAACCCCGTGCATGTCGTAGTGACTGCCCAGCCCAATGAGGTGCCAGGAGATCTTGTCATTCTTGCACATGGTCAGGCCTGGCAGATTGCCATACAAGTAGCCGTTGACAGCTGGAGGAGAAGGAAAAATCTTGGTTAGCAGCAGTCCACATAAATGCATCACAGAGCCTCCTACCACCTACCTGGCCAGAGACTCACAACTCAGCAAGTCACTAATGGGGCATTTTGTGAAGCAAAGGTAGCACTTGATGCACCAAATTAACATCTAAATGCTATTCCTATAAACTCAGAGCTTCTACCTCTTTAGCCTGTAAAATCTTGTAATAGCCCTTTGCAGTGATGCAGCACTCCTCCACCAAGCTTTTTAGTGTACCTCCCAGACACCAGCCAAGTGTACAAATTTGGTACCTCCTTTCAGCTTGGAGAATGTATAACCAGGTTATTAAGGCTATGGAGAGGGTCATAAAGATTCTGAGTGGAGAATCCAGAATTCAGTTCTGGTGGAGCCTTTTTATGTGATTTTGACCTTTGATTTCCACCTTTACTTCCTAAACGTATATCTTTCTTTCACAAGGGTGTTATAAGGCTAAACTCCCTAATCCTCAAATGTTCTCTGTGATCAATGTGTGAAAGATGCTATAAAAGAACAAAACTTCAGTATGAGATCCATCTCATAGCAGAAGAATAAAATAGATAGGTCCAGAAAGCCCCAAAGTTCTCTAACAGTATATATCTAAAGCAAAGACAGATTACATGATTTGCTCAAGTCTGTCATCCCAGGGATACCTTGGAGAAGATCCATGCTGAAGTCAGATACTTGCATCCAGAAATGATGTTGTAAAATATTTTTGGCCATTCCCCTAGTCTTTGCGTGTCCTCTTCCAGAGGTGGTCACTGCCCACATGGGAGACGGCAGAGCAGGGCAAGTAGACTTTGCTGCATGAGTCAGTGCCAAGGCCACCAGTGAAATTTAAAACACTAGAGAACATTGGCTTCTTCTGCAGCTGATGCCTGTCTCTGGCACTGTGTCTTTTTATAGAACTAAGTATTGTATCTAAAACCAATGCTCTGTTCCCTTTTTCCAGATGCAGTTGGGAGATGGGTGCATTCATTGCCATTGTGACTGGGGTTTCAATGTGCACTCCAAGGGCATCAGGAGCTGGCCATAAACTGACTGACAGCTTTCCATCTCACTCTACAATGCAGTGCAGTGCAGAGAGCTATGAATGATAAAACCTGCTTAATATGATTGAATAAAAGGTATCATTAACAGATATTAGGCATTTTATACCATGCATTTTGTTGGATTCCATGAAATCAGCATCATTTTCATCTACTTTTGAAGGGTCTCCAGTAAATGCTTCAATATTCTTGTTCAGATACCAGCTGTCATTCTCATCAAAGATTGAAAAGAGGAGGTAAAATTCTCTGTCTATTCCTTTCTGTAGACAAGAATGAAGACAAGACATTAAAAAAAAAAAAAATCAATAAAAAGGAATAGGTTTTTGTAACAAAGCATTCTTTTCCCTGAAACCACCTTCTTACTAAGTCTTCATAGAGACAGGAATTGGCACCTTTTCATCAGCCAGAAGGATAAATAAAGTCTCCATTATGTGGTGTGAAAAGAGTTATTATTTGCATGGAAAAGACAGAAAAGCTAAGGAAGAGCCAGGCTGTTAGGGAATGGCAATTTTGTCTTAACCATCCCCTCAGATCAGCTTTTACCCTGAGGAGTGACATTCATTTAGTCTCTGTAAACTGAGCTGGGAACTGGGCAAATGGCCTGTGTGGGAACCCCCAGTGCACCACCCTCCTCTTAGGGACAAGCAGATATTCACTCGGGCACCTGTGTCCCGTCGTGATTCAGGGTGTTCTTCCGACAGACCAGCAAAGGTCCCACGAGGCCAGAGTTGGTGTCCTTGACAGCATCGGTGGCTGAATAGTACAGGTAGGTCAGGCACGGGGGGTCATTCTCTGCTGGACCTCCATTTTCAGGCACCCTCCATTTGTACGTGAAGGTTTCACCTGGCTTGACATGGGCTCCTGGCTTCAGGTAGCCTGTAGAGAGAAAGTTGAGATGCACCAAGATTACAGGAAGGCTTTGTCTTCCTGACTACAAGAGTTAGATGGAAGTCAGGCATGGCTACTGATTTCTGCAGAGAAGCTCCACCTTGCTACCACCCCATAGTCTGGGCTCAAGCACCATCCCATAGTTCGGGCAGTTATGCCATGGGAACATCTCACCCTAGTCCTGTGCCATGGGGACAACCAAGCCCATTCCCCGCAGAACAAGTTTAGCTGCTCCACTCAGACACCTTCCAACGCTACCTTGGATTATCTGGATTCAGTCAGACAAGACATGCAGAGCTCATCCTGGTGCTTAAATGGCTTCCTCTAATGTTTGTACCTTACCTGCCCTATTGTGGAATTTATCTGTGGCACAAACTCAGACACTGCTTTTCATTAAGCACCAACAAAACAATTACACTAGTGAGTGGAGCTGGAGCTCTTTAGAAGTTCAAAACAAATCTGATCCTGGTAATTGGGTTTTTTTGATTTTGTAGCAATGCACAGGAGCCTTTGTCAGCGTCTTCAGAGAGAGGATGATAGTGTTCTTTGTTGGAGGCTACTTTTAAAGGATTTGGGCCATTGTCTGCTGCTATGCAAAGAGTGTGTTTAGATTTTCTTTGACACTTAAGCATCCATTGTCTATATTTTCTTAGCACAGTCAGCTTCCAGTACTCCAAGAAAATCTTAGAAACTTAGACACAAGTGAAAATAGCAGTGTTACATCTGAGCACAGCTGCAAACTGCAACAGAAAGCAGAGTATAGCTTCCACAGTATCCAGTACTACTGGATTCATCCTGCAATGGTCCTCAATGAGGCAAACATTGACTTGGAGTCAAAAGTCCTCTGAGGCTGACAAGTGTAAAATGCAACATGCAAGGGTTATTTCCTGAGAGCACTGAACAAAACATGTATCTGCAGACATCTCTAGATGTAAGTATATTTTTTTTTTTACATGAGTAAGCTGCACTTAGACAGTGCACTACCTCTGAAAAATTATTTACCCTCAGCATAAACCTACAGCCTCTGCATGTATACCTACAGGATTTCTGCATGTATACACTTGTGGATAGAGGTAATGCAGGTTCTCTCCAAAGACCCAGAGGTGTGCCAGCTCACATGGCTGCTAAACTGTAGGTTTTGGATTGATCTTGCTACACGCTGAAGTGTGCAGTGCTGAAGGGCACAATGACCAGGGGCTGTTAAATGAAAGCACAACAGCTCTGCAAGCAGGAAGCTGCACTTCCATTGGAGAACTATCTCTGACACGGGTGGCATTAGGATCTGTGCAGATAACTTCAAGGCTGAACTCAAGCCAGTTGTTTTTTTATGTTTTGCCTCCTGGCAAATTTATTGAGTTGCAAGGCCAGCAACAAGACACAATAATTTAATAAAGCCTTTTTGCATTGATTTTATTGTATGATGAGTTTTACACGTTGACCTAGTTCTCTCTCAGCACAAATATTCAAAAGAGGGATTATGTCCCATGAGTTACTTTTGATGCATTGTAGTGGAAACAAAGAAATTTAGACAACAAGAAAACTACTTTTCTTTGCAGTGCTGAAAATGCAGCAAAAACTTTTTCAGAGACCACAGCATTATCTCTGTAGATGCTATGAATGGGATTCATCTCACCTCAACTGGGCCATCTCAAGCTTAGTCCCTAACTCAAACTCTAGACTTCTGTGGTTGGTGGAGACAGAATCACAGCTGCAGAGGGTCTCCTTGTCAATGTCTGTAAAATGTGCCTACCAATTAAACATGATATTTAACATTCAATAGTTAAACTCAGACAAAAAGACCCCGTTCTTGCACAAAATGAGAGGAAGAATTTCATAAATGCTCCATTTCAGCATTTATGTATTTATGAGAATTAATAAGGATTATCACTGCTTCCTGTTCCAGGGCAATCAGATAAAAGCTGCCTTTGAAACTGACTATCCTGACAGTAAAGCAAGGGCAATGCCCAGCCTGGATTAGAGAATTGGGAATGATGCAGCTGAGACCATGAGGATGGCTATAGCCAAAGACTCAGCCGGGCCATCATGCCAGATCCTCCTTTCCAGAGGAGATCCACTCCTTGCAATGGAGCAATATTAGATTAGAACTAATAGAAATTGGATTGTACTTGTGACTTTTGTTCAACATAGACCTCGGCTAGTTCTAGATACCTTGTCTGGCACATATCCAAGGAGAAGAACCATCACATTTGCAGACTGTGGAATCCCATTGATTGTGACATGAAGGGTAGAGACAAAATAATCAAATCATCCTTTCTGTCCCTTAGCATCCACAAAAGGGCAAACCTGCAGAGCTCAGCAGCAGATTTTTGGACTCAGGTATTGTGGATGTGACAATAGAGTAGTGCAACCAAAACTTACCATCTAAGTAGGGAGCACCTTCTGACAGCTTGCTGAAGCTTACACCATGGGCCATAATGCTATAGCTTCTTCTGGCTTTGTTGGCAAAAGTAACCATCACTGTATCTCCCACTTCAGCTTTTATAACAGGGCCTTAAAAAACAGAGTGAGGGAAGGTATTAGAAGGACTGCTCTCCAGCATTTGTCCACCAGATGAAGAGAGAGCTGTGTGCACTAAATTCCCCTCCCAGTCCAGATGGTTCTACATTCAAACCTGATGTAATGACAAGACGGGAAAATATTCACTGTACCAAGTATTCCCAGGTGCTTCATGTCCTCTGACCAAGTCTTCTTACTGAACGTTGCATCAGTATATCCCACATAGCGAACTTTCCAGTATTGCCCTCCTATTCTGTCAGTCCCTTGTGTGAAATACGTTGCAGATTCACTGTAGAATTAGCAAATCGGACTGGTTAAATAATTGAAGGTTCAAGCGGAACCCCCTCATTTCAGATAAAGTTATTACTCCAGACACAGGAGAAATGACCCCCCAAGTTACTAATCTGTGTACATTTTTCTAGCACACAAAGAAAAATATTCCTGGTTTGAATTAGCCAAGAAATGAGTATTCATTGTACATTAGACTTTCATGTTTAACCCGGATTTACTTTTATGTAAAAGGTAAAACCTTTTATGTTTTTCCCTGATTTTTTAGGGAGGTATCTATATCAACTTACCTTAGGGCAAGAACTGTGCTCAGTGTGTGTCTAACCCTTATTGGCTTTTCTGAGAGACACTATAATGCAATTTGTCTCCATTGGTAATATCAGGGGGGAAAATTCTGCCACTGTGGCACCTCTGAACAGCACTGATTATAAGTGTGAAAGCTGCCTGAAGAGTCTTGACGAGGGACATTAACTGTGTTGAACTTGGTGTGCCTCACTTTCCCCATGGATTTAATGGAGTAAGATAAGAGCTTCCAGAAGACACCTTGAAGTGTCGCACTTAAGCATCTTGCTTCCTGACAAGGCTGTTTAAATCCATTCCTTCCTGCCCCTTTCAATTAAAATTAATGACAGTGCAGGAACCAGCCCATGTGAATCACTGGGGCAGTGTCATACAGACTTCTGAAATTAAAGCACAACAGGAGTTGACAAGAAACCTTACCTGCCAGTGGTGTTCAAACCCTGCCCAGTGAATTTATCATAACCGTCAGGTCCATAATTCCAGAGCACTTCTTCAGCAGCAATGTAATATCTTCTCATATGACTGACGGCTGAAGAGTGAGACAGGTTTTTTTTGCAGATCTGAACATCATATAGTGCCTCCATGCCACCTGGAAGAAGAAAGAGTCTGAAGACAGCCCCTGACCAGCTGCAGAGTCAGCAATCTCATGGGTACAAATGCACATTCAAAACTCTCTGGGAGCTACATGGATTGGAAACAATTACTACAGTAAATTTCCCTGACTACAGTGGGCCAGATATCACCACCCTTCCTTTGCAAGGTGGTACACTTTATGCAACAGCTGAAACCCATGGACATCAATTACACTCTTTAGTGGACTGATTTACTTAATTTCTTAATCTGCATAAGGATGGTAGAATGATTTTGGAGGTCAGAGTACCTACAGAAATCTGCAAAATAACATAATCTCCCCCTGACTTCCATTGAAATACAGACTGGTTATTTCTGCTGAAGGTATTTGTTGCTTGCCAGAATTGAGTCTGTTTTGCCTGATGCAAATCCAACTGGAATCAATGTCTAAAAATTCTCCCAACTCCTCTCTGCTATGATAATTATACATTGCCTGCTGCCATGACACCTAGTTCATGATGCATATTTTTGGGGTCTTGCACTGCATAAATATCACAACATCACCATCAAATTCCTTCACATAATGATTTCTGAAAACATCACCAAGTTTTGCCTGATTTCCATAAAGCAAAAAGCTATTAAGTGTTCAGCTGGCATGATTATTTTTTTGTTTGTAAGTACTTATCTATAACAAAAGACTGTGTTGAAAAATGGGTGATGAAAGTTCCTCTCATTGCCCATCAAAGCCTTTATGTTTACCTAGGAAGCATGGTGACAGTGCTGAGTCTAGCAAGTCTTCCTCACATGGGTTACACGGCCAAGTCATTCATACTAGCTGAAGATTTGGCCCAACATGTATCATTTCTGGTGACTAAACTCATAATCACGATCCTTATCTGGTGAAACAGTTGCCAATTGTTCCAAAGTTGCAAAAAAAAAGTGTCAAATCCCGCTTTCCCTGGAAACGTCTCCCAGATTTCTCTTCCAAACATACCAGAGGCTGATGCGGGAGATCTACAGCAGCGTACCTCGTAAGTGCTCATTGACCTGGCACGTTATCAGCCACCTCCCGGGGCTGCCAGGAGTCATCTCGGCTGTGATGAATGTCGCCGGGAAGAGGCCAACGACGTCTGCTCTCTGGTCTCTGCTAGTGAACGTGTGGCCGTAGAAATAAGCAGCGTGGATGTCTATCTCGCTTCCCATGCCAAACAAGTGCCAGGACATGGAAGTGTCAGCACACACCTCCAAGCCAGGGAGATTGCCATATATGTAACCGTTAATAGCTAAAAACAAAAGGATGAGACTTTATGAGAGGTGAAAGAAAAGTGGCCTCTGATCCCATTTCTAAGGATGATCCTTTCCTGGCCCAGAAAAGAAACTACCTGAATGTTCACACTGAATAAGGCCCTCACAGGCTCCTTGATGAAAAGTAGCATTTTGAACATATGTCTTACTGCTCTGGATGGTCAAATGCCCCAATTTCTCTGTGTCTGTGAAAAACATCCTGGGTAATATCAAGATGTTGCAAAGGCCAAGTCATCACCAAAAAGGCCTGATAATGAGGTTAATTTGTTTTGCAGCTATTTAGCATGGCTGAAATCTATTTCCTCTTGTCCTAAGTCATAAATATACCATTATATGCCAGGCTCAAGCAATTTAGATTCGAAAATTATATCAGCCAAATCAGTGAAGTCAGCTCTGACTTCCTCAGCTTCCACATCTGATAATGTATCAGGACGCTAGGAGAATAAGACTCATATTTTGCAAAATATTTTATTTCCTAGGCTCCCAGGAACAAACAAAATATACAGAAATATCTAGAATTAACTTCCTATGCCAAATGTCCAAATAACATGAAGTACCATTGGCCAATATATCTCTGAAGGGCAGGAGTGGTTATACCAGCCAGCCCACCAGCCAAAAGCCTTTTGAGAATTCTTTCAATACACACATCTCAAATTGCTGTGCAGCTTTCTTTGCTCTTTTCACAGCTGGGGAAAACAAACAAACAAACAAACAAAAAAACACACACACAAAAAAACCACAACAACACCAAAAAAACCCCCCAAACCAGCTTAAATCTGTTTCCTATGATAAAATGCTAACCAAATGTCAGATCTGGACATGAAAGCCAAATCTCCTTTCTGCAAGTGTCATGCTGTTTTTAGGGAGAGGTTTTTATCAACACAGTACTTCAACATTCTGACCTTTTCCTTGCTGACACAGATAAAGGAGAGACATCACAGGGGACAGAAAGTCCTACTGAATTGAAAAGAGCCTGGTGACTGCTGTAGGTGACCGCTGCAGGTCACCATTTATTCAAAAGTACTTCTCACCATGCATTCGGTTGCTGGTCTGGAAACCTTCATCCTCTTTGTCAACTGTGTCTGGTTCTAAGCAGAAGGTCTTTATATTCTCATCGAGATACCAGCTGACGTTTTCATCTACAATGCTAAACATCAGGGCAAAAGCATTAGCAGCACCAGTCCCTTCTATTGTGGTCTCATCTGCAGTTCCTAAATTGCAAACAAAAAGGAAAGTGATAAAAAAAGCCTGGGATGGGATTGAATTAAAAAATGACAATAACCTTGGTGCACTCAAGGCAATACAGTTCTTTTCCCAAAATCTGCAGGGCAGGACAAATTTCACCTAATTTTGCTCTTCTAAGGCATTTTGACACCCCTCCAACAGATAAGTGCCTGCGGAAGGCAAAGCTAAGCTAAGTCAAGCTGATATTTCAGTATCTCTTTGGTCTGACACGAGCACAACCACCTGCCAATATCTGTTGTCCCATTTCCCCACTCTTTGGCCCGTTGCATCCAGCCCTGTCCCTTTGTCAGTGTTAGTTAGCATCTGTGCTCCTGCACAGTGAGCCAGGTCATGAGCTGGATCTATCCAGAACCAGTGACTCATGTTTTTTTGATAAGGAATTGAGGAGTGATGAGTGGCAGCCTGCATTTCTGTTGCACTGAAGTGAATGCTGAACTATTCCCCCAGAGTGGCCCTCTAAATGTGGCTCGCTCTCCACAGACTGACAAGGAATCCATGAGAGTTATCTAGGACTAGGTACTGAAATTTAAAAAGGCTGAAGACAGGATAAACAGAATTTATTCCAGCTAAGTTCAGTGTCTTTATCCCAGTATCTATTTGGGGAGCAACTGAGACTATAGGACTGGTGATTCTGAGTAGTCTCTTACTATCCACTGGAGGGGGTAGACTTCATTCCAATCAGTCTATCTCTGATCCCACAAAAAATTTCACTTCCTCTGCCTTCCACAGGAGGAAGCTCAGAGTCTTGCTCTCAGTTCTGTGTCTACACCACTGGCTGGGGGATTAGAGCAATAACATCATGTAGATATCCACCTTCATGAATTCAAGGCCAAACATGCAGAAAATCTGGCCTTTCAGGCTAGGGTTGTTTGGAATATGCTGTCTCCTAGCTTCATGTGTTGTCTCATAGTTATCAGCTCAGTGTCACATATTCAGTTCTGTGGATTTCAAAGGCTCTTGAGGACAATGTAAGTCTGAGACATTTTAATTGTGTGAGTTAAGGTGGAAACCAGGCCTGTCTTTTCCACATTTAAGTCTTTCTCTTCTTCATATATAGAACCTACTTCACTTAGAAGTACTGTATATGAAATCAGGGCTGATCTTATACTCTGGGAGTTTCTGAAAAAAGGTAGCAGTTATATGAGCCCAGGGGGAGAGGTGGCAATGATTCAGCTGATACAGAGGAGAAGGCTCGTTCATGATGGCTCCAGCACAACATTAGCAGGCTATAAAATACACAGGACAGTCTGTTCAGTGCACATCCCATATGGTTGTGAGATAAAACTTGTAAACAAAAATAAATACACACTCTCTATGTGGAAAAAATGACAAAGATTGGGCTTTCAAATATGTAAATGCTAATGCCAAATTCGCCCACCCAGCTCTGATCTGATCTCCTGAGCAATAAGTCCGTTGTCCATCCTGAAACTTCCCCAGTTTGGGAACACTTATTTTTGGTCTCGGCCACAATGAGATGGTCACAGAGCATGCTGCAGTCCCTCCACCAGCCGAGGCAAATCTATCGTGAAGCCAGAGGGGAGCAGGAAGGGGGTTGTCCCAGAGCTACAATACCTACCCTGGGATGCTCCTGGAATGGCCCATCTATTCCTTGCCCCTTTTTATGGGCTATGTAGGGATAGACTCTAGACCATCATGTTTAAACCTGTAAGCAAAAATGACTGTTAAGATGCCAAGCTTGGCAGAGGGGCTCGCCCTATCAGTGCTTCTAGCTCAGTACCTTTTTTACACACCAGCAGAGGCCCAATTAAACCAGATGCAATATCTCTTGGTGTGTCAATGTGAGAATGGTAAATCCAAGTCAAGCAGTTTGAGTCTGCCAAAGTTGGGGAATAATCTTTCCTTACTGGCCATGTGTATGTGTAATTTCCACCGGGAACAACAAAGTCGTCCTCTTTGCTTTTACTGCCAGTTCCATCAGGGTAAAGTGCTCCTAAGACATAAAAAGGAAAAAGGAAGACTTTAGCCATCCCTTAGTCGTTTTTGTTAAATGAATATGTAATTTATTCTATTTTAACTTGTATTTATAAAATAATAATAGCATTCACAAATACAGAATCACTGAGAAATTATGAAAAAAATCAGAATTTCTGTCAATCTCACCACAAATATATTGGGAGTTAAAATCCATTTTTTATTGGTAGATAAAGCTTTAAAAATACATTAACAGGCTCTGTTTTTTCTAGTCTCTTCACTCTTATCAGTCATCTAGAATTTTGTCATTTAACAGTGTGTATTTTTTCCACAGAAAACTAATTAGAATACTGACTGTAGACACATCCACACAATCCTCTAACAAAAATACACATGAATAAGTCTGGGATTCTGAAAATTAAATCATGTCCATTATAGGCCAAAAGAGAGGAAAACATTTAGCTGCAAGAACTCCATCTATTTAAATAGACTAGAGGTAGAAGGAAGGAGGGAAGATGTTTTGGTGACTTATGATTCAGCAAAATAATTCAGGCAAAAAGACCCATCTAACCTGTTTCAGTACTGGATTTATCCCAGGTGTCGAAAGTTCATGGCAAAAAGTTTTGAGATGAGGCTGTTCCTGATTTTATCATCAGCTGCAATTACTGATGAGTTTATGAGAGGGTGATCTAAAATCCTCTGATGTCAATGTCAATAAAAACAAATACTTGGACAGACTTGTAGCCATGATATTTGTTACCCAGGGAAAAAGAGAGGAAAAGGCAAGCCAGATTTTACCTTCAGAGTCCTTGTCATAGAAGACCCCATGTGGGTGCACGGAGTATGGGCGGGAAGCAAAGTTTTTCAGATGGATGATAAAGAGATCCTCTTCTTCTGCCTTCAGGACTGGACCAAGGAACCCCAGCCATGCTGCTTTGGGGATCTCCTGGGAGTAAGTGTCATCTGTGAATTGCCTAAAAATGGCCTTTTTGTACACACGTCCTATCCGGTTGGCTCCTCTTGTTGCATACACCTTTCCAAACCTAGTGTTGAGAAGGGAAAATTTGAGAGACAATAAACCTATCTTAAGAGCTGATAAAAATAACTGGTGCTTGCAGTGCAGATAAATAGTTCCCTGGGATACATCTCATGGCTGGTGGAATTAAAGCTCAGGAGTACATCAGGACCACTCAAGCCTCAAGATGCTCAATTTTAACGACTTCTCCCTCTTTTGAAGATTTGAAACCTCACCTCTGAAAGCATGACTGCTCAGTAGGAAAATAAAACCAAATTAAGAATTTCTCAAAAGCCAATAAGAGAGATTCTAATCAACCAGCTCGACTCCGTGGAAGAGTAGCATTAAATATGTTTTTCATGAAATGTATAACTTCCACATTCCAGAGTCTATGTTTATAGCAACTTCAAGTGATGGAAAACCCACCATATAGTCAGTGGCTAACATAGTATAACTTTTAAATACCTGCTTCCTTCAAAGCCTAAATTGCATTTGCATTCTAATATCATCCAGCTCCACACTCCAACCACTGGTTCCAGCCAAGTTCTCTCTCAGATCAAAGGAGCCACCTACCATCAGAAACTTCTTTTCTATGCAGACACTTGCATAAGTTTTAATTAATTGACTAAATAGCCTCCTACCCTTTGTCTGGACAAACCAAGAACACAGACATTCTTTATGCCACAAATCTTACGCAAAGGTCTCTTTTGAAAGCAAATATTTCTCTATCTCTGTTGAAGTCTGAATGCAAGAACTCACACAATTGGCAAGTAATATTCCAGCTAGGGCCAGAGATGCTCCCAGTCAATATTTCTAACACAACTGGGAATCAGTTTTGCCCTTTTAACTAAAACATCTGATGACCCATGTTCATCCTATCTCTGATGATATAAAATCCATTTTTTAATTCTCTCCATGTTGCAGCTGGTAAATATGATATATGATCTTCATCCCTAATTATAACACTCAATGAAGGCAGAAATTAAACCCTTCGCTACACAGCAAGCAGGTGATTGTATGAACAATTTCACCATAATAGACCATGAGCTTTTTCATCCCCTGAAAATTATTTGAATTTTCATGCTTCCTAAAAAACCTTATTATAATGTTAAACTAAATTTTCCTGAAGTATCACTGGCAGAAATAAAACAATTTTGTGTATATTGTGAGGTTTTTGACTGGTAAGTTCACTTGCTTAACCAAATTATTTAGATTCTTTTGTGAAGTGCAAGCAACTGAAGTAGTAGATGTCACATAGGTTGAAAGGCATGATTTGCTTTAAGTTCTTCACCACAACATCCACTTCTCCCTCTACCCAAACCTTTCTGTGATTCTGTGATTTCTATGACACCACAACACACAACATCCCCCATCTGTGGACATTACACCTCCACAATCACTGTCTAAAACAGACCACTGAAGTGATCCAGATATATGTCCTGGTTTAGGGTAAATTTGGAAGGAAAACCTCCAAATGGGGCTCCTCTGGAGAGCAAACTCCAAATGGCCCCTCCCCCAGCCGGTCCAGGAAAAAAAAACTTCCTCGGAGAAAAGTGGAAAAAACTATTTATTTAACAAAAAAACTGCCCACAAGCATAAGAAATTAACAATACGAAACAATAAAACCTCTCACTGCTCCGAAGAGAGATGGTGAAACTGAGAGTCCTTGCTGGGAGTTCGCTCGGCTCTCTCTCTCAGTTTTTATCAGTCCCAGTCCCTTCGGCGCTGGAGAATGCCGAGGTCCAGGCCCCGGTGGGCCACAAGTGCAGCTCCTGGTGCTCCTCTGGGTTTTTCAGTCCACAGTAGATTTAAACAGTCCCAAGAAAAAAGGGAAAAAACAGTCTAGGAAGCTTTTTTCTTGCCCCAGCTAGCTAAACTAACTAAAAGGAAAAAAAAACCTCTCTCTGGTGTCCGTGCGCTCGGTGAACACACACCGACCAAGGACGGAAAAAAAAAAGTGCAGAGGAGTGAATAGTTTTCAAAACAAACTGCGCACTTCTTCTTTCCCTGCTCACTCTCAGAACCAGTCTTAAAGGTACAGAATACACAGCATACACAGAACAGACGATTGGTGATACAGGCATCGTAGTCACCCTAGGACAATATAAAAACCTCCAAAAAGTATACTTTTTCATTTGAAATGTGCATTTTATAAGAAGCCACGAGTTTTGACAGCAATTAAAACATTGCCAACAATATTGCTGGGGCAGAAACAGTGGGGTAGGATGGAAGGGAAGGGACAGAAGCTTCTCATTCTGCTTCTTCACAGAACAATGTATGCCGGATAAATACAACCCAAAAGCAGGGTTAAGGAATGACTTGTCAAGAAATCTGGATTTTCAGTGATTATCAGGTCTGTAGTCTGTGCACACAGCAAGACCTGGCAAGTCACACCACATTCACCAAGGAGAAGATACCTTCTATTGCCTGGGGGAAGAGAGAGTTTTGCTACCAGAGAGTTTACCACAGAGTAGGAGGTGGTGTCAACAGGAGTGCAGTGTAAATGCATGTGCTTCCTTACCTTGTGGCAATGTATTCACATGGCTATGCCCTAATTTGAACTATGAATTGATTTTTTTAAATAGTTTCTAAGAATTTTTCTCTAGAAAAATATCAAATCGAATTTTTCAGAAAGTCCCTATTTTCAGGAGATATTTTTCATCAGGTTTTTTTCCAATTTCACCAGCCACCAAATATTTTGGTGCAGTGGCACCATGCTTTCGCCATGATGACAGTGTCCTTATTTCCAGACAACACTGCACCCTTTCATAACACCCCGGGGATATACTGCCTCTTCTGAAGATGGAGAATTGTACCCCAGAAAAATGCACTTCTTAGTCAGGCTTTGTTAAATGCTTCACATGAGCCTAGATCCTTTAAATGCATAGGTTGTGATCTCAAAATCCAGTTAGTTATTGAAATTCAAGAAATTACCATGAGAAAACTCTCTAGGCTCAGTGCCTAAAGCTATGCTATAATATCTGGATCTGTGTTTGCCTCCTACTTAAAGCCATCTAGAAGCCAGGAAAAAAAGTCTTTTAGTGGCAGCTTTCTGAAAGGAGGACAATTCAAATGGGTGCAATGGGTATCAGCTGCAGCCAGTCACAGTGCAGGTGATGCTCTGTGTGTACAGAGATGTATTTTCAGCACATCCTTTTGGTTGCCCCCAGTACCTGAAAACAGGGCAGTCTGGCTCTTGTGAGTCCCGTTCTAGGTGCCCAGGCTGCCCCATTTCATCTGGGAGGATTTGGGGGACCCACCTCAGCCTTCCCAAGTAACTGGTAGCTCCATGCCTGTTTACAAGTGTTGCTGTGCTTCACATTACAGCGCTTAAAGTCCTTTTGCAGAAGGAATATCCACGCTGGACCTCATGCCAAAATGTTTCCTGTCATTCCTCTCTTGTCACAAGAAGACAAAGACTCTCCCTGCCTCTTCATACTCTCCTGCTCACATCAAACTCCTTCATCCTCCAGGTGGCTTTGTGATGCTGCTGTCTGAACCTCTTCCATCTTTTTGATCTGCAGATCTTCATAAGAGCTGCTCCTCTAAATTTTAATTATTTCCCTCCAATTCAGTTGTCACCCTACACTTCATGTGCATAAAGTCATGATGCTCAGACAGCCTTTCTTCCTACAGTAAAGGGGAATACTCCATCCTCTGGGGCAGTACCTATGCAAACTTCCTAAATTCCTTCCTCCATCTCCTGCAGTCAGGCCAGTCTTGAGGTAACATACAGAAATGTATGCTTGCAAATTGGCATAAAACGCCTTGTTCTGACTAAGAACACCATGCAAATCCTGCCTTCATTTCTGTCTCTGATTTCATTTTGGTGCTTGACCCCTCTCAGCACTTCCAAAGCTCCAAGAAAAGTTGGAAACGCACCTGAGCGGAACAGGGAATTATTAACAGGGAATTAACTCTAGTTCTTTAAAATAAGTGTAAGCCTAATTATAGACATCCAGTTCTCTGCAATGACAAGCAATACAACTCTTCCACAGAGAGAAAGTGTGAAACAAGAGCGTCAAGTTGATTCTACTTCAAATCAGGACTAGACCTGCAGACAATCTGCCATTTCCAAGTAAATCCATGTGTGAAGTGTAATTTCTACACCCATTTCTTTTATCCCACAGAAGAAGTGTTTATGTTACCTTTGTTCTCAAGGCTACAACCTAACAGAAGTTATGTTTTCCAAGAGGTGCTTAAATGAGCACTGTGTTACAGAGAGCAGTAAGAAATGAGAAGACACCTTGTGCATGGCCCAGCAAACAGCTCTTCAGTAGCCTGGAGAGAGATCCTTGCAGATAGAATTTGAAAGCCTCCTGAGTTTGTTTGCCACTGTAATCACCACTGAGTGCCAAAAAACAGCACTCAGAGTAACTACTAGACGTGGAGTCCCAAATTTTCTCCTGTGGTTAACATTCCCAATAGCTACTGTACACTCCTGGGTGCAAATGTACACAAATGCAGAATTTCTTTTTGTTGTCATTGTCCCATTAAAGTCCCATAGACTTGACATTCATAACCATTTAAACAACTATCTTTATGGCTTTATTCCCTAAAATCTGTAGATGGTGAAACCTTCCTTATTCTCCACCCTCTTTACACACTCTGTGTTTGGGCTTATAACCATTTTATTTCTCAAAGTTCTTGATTTTTCCTGTGGCTGAAGTAAGAGAGAACAGTGCCAGGACAGGGCTCCAGACTGCCACAATTGTTTTAACCCCTGGGTCACGTAACCTGTTCAAGGTAATTCTCCAAGAAACCAGGACTCCCATGCCCAGGCTAGTGTCATGTCTGTGCTTGAGGGTTGGCCAGGGAAGGGGGACCAGTGGTGCCAACTCACCTTTCTAGATGGTGCCCTGACCACAAAATGCCAAACAACAAAGCTCAGTGTCCTCAAAAGACAGAGACACAAAGCCCTCAAAGGATGTTTTTGGGCTTTTTCTGACCCAAATGAGCCACAGAGGTCAATAAAATCCATAAAATCATAGATGAGACTCTGAGGTGTCACTGGTGTGGTATGACGGCTTCCCTACTACAATAAACTTGCCCCTGAAGTCAGTAACAAAGCTCCTCTCAGGCTTCATCAGAGCCAGGATTTCATCTGAAATACCCTTTTGATGTTGACCCTTCCCACAATGATCATCTCTGCTGTTGCAATTGAGTTATTTGGCTTCATAATGACTCAGCCATTAGTGCAGCATCTGTGATGACAGTTTCACCGTCATTTCTCTGGGTGGGATCTCCTCATAGGCAAATTGCACAAACCATGTTTGAGGCTGTGGTAACAAAAAACACCCGTTAGTGTTGGTGGGTGCAAGACTTGGCCCAGATAAATGTAGGATTTGTGGCCTAAAGAGAAGGGATGAGCTGTTACATCAGGCAAAACTTACTAACATCTACTACCAGCAGAGCAAAATTTAAGCGTCCATCATATAAATTAGTATCAAGTTAATTTCAAGCAATTATCAACTAAACTTCAATCCTGAGGGCTGAGCTACAGTGGGGAAAGAATGACTGGTGGATGTCAAACCACAATACCTAGGTATATTTTCCACTTGAAAGGCCATTTTCCATGTGAGCGTTAAAGAAAGCAGGAAACAGCCAAGCTCACCCTCCTGCAGCAGCAAGACCCATGCCCTAACTCACAAAATCTTGCTGGGATCTGCAGCACATCCAGCAGCACTGACAGCACCTTGCACCCTGTGTGGCTAGTCCAGCATGGTTTAATGATGTCAGCTCTTCCACCAATTATGTCAGGTGGGAAGCGATGCTGACCACCTTCCCAGCTCACCTATGCTCAGTGGCCATAATCTGGATATGTGATTTCCAAAGCCCTGTGTGCTCCAGAAAATGTAGGTTTAATTTCTGAAAGGAGAACAGAGAGTGAAATGTCTTGGTTTTACTCATAACACTCCAAATTATGAGAATTAGTAGAACAGTTTGAGGCCTCAACTTAGACAAGACAAAGGGCAGAGGTGAACAGCCTCATTAGTCCTTTTACTTTAAAAGAACTGATGTCCAGCAAAATACTTATTCTGTGCAAGCAGCAAGCTGGCTCTGGAGCACTGCAGTAAGACAAGGCATAATAAAAGTTATCATCCAAGCAGAATAGTTCTGCTAAGACAGGGCTCATTTGGGCTAATCAGCTCTGATGAGAGGCAGTCTTCTCAGCTCACACCCAGGCAGGTTCTGATGCAGCACTAGGATTCCTGGCTCCAGAGGCAGCTCACTCAGCACCAGCACAGTGGGAACTCAGCAGCATAGTAATGTCTGGTGCCAGAATCAGCTCACCTGGTTTCTAGCCCCACGTTTCAGCTACCAAAGCCTCCTTTATCCTCCTTACCACTAATAACTAAAGGTTGAGGAAGATATTATTGACTTTGGCAAGCAACATGGAAAACCATCTCTTAAATCACTATCTGATCACTATCTGATCCAGGTAATCTAACACTTTCCATTGCACACTTGCTAGTTCAGGATTTTCATTAAGTACTGAAGCATAAGTGGTTTTGATTATATCTTTGTGGGCTGGCTGGAATCAAAGGGAACATTCCTTTTTGTGTATGCACCAATTCTTTTAAAGATAATCAGGTTGTCTGCAACCTCTTTATCTTCACTTCGGTCTCAATAAAACTGGGATAGTGCCCCATCAGATGGGTGCTGTGAGGATGCTTCACAAGGTGAGAAGTGCTTGGTTCAGCCAGCTGGCTCAGAAGATATCCCTACCCGGAAACTGATCCTTAAAATTTGCTTATGGAACTACTTTTTTAATAATATCTGTAGAAACCAATTAATTAGCTGAAAAGTAGCCCATTATTATACCACTTTAAATTTACATTAGAGATTATCCTAAAGAGCTGAATAGTCAAAATAGCTATTTCTGGTTCACTATTTAACCCACGTGCTTATGCAGACACACTATTATTCAAGAACACAGCACTTCATCTTGGCTCAACTCAAAAGGTTTAAACATGGAATACAATAACAAAAATTGCTTATTTATTCTGCATGTAGGGAGTACATGGCAAACATCTCCCCAGCTTTGAATGTGTAGTCTAGATTAAAATCCTCTGTGGGTAAACCTTTTGTAATTAGTATTCTGTAATTATTACATTGCCATGATGACTGAACACATAAGGTATCTTCCATCCCTGTGTTGCCATTTAGTAAAAAAAAAATGCACTTATGTCACAGACTTAAAAGTAAATGTGCCACTTGATGTTCAGGGAGCACAAAGTGCAGACAGCCTCAAAAGTACAATTTACAGAACAGATTCCAATCTCTCTATGGTATCTCTCTATTGAATACCTCTCCACTGAAGTGGATTTATAAGTAGCTGCTCTTCAGTTAAGGCTGAACTACTCTACAGTGAGAGATCATCTGGTTTAGTGAGTGGAGAAGTTATCCTTTGCTTAGAAGACGAGGAGAGTGAGAAAATCAGGTATTTAATATAAATGGAGAACAATTTTGCCAGTAAAGCTTGTTTTCATGGGCTGGGAACAAATTATTACCCTTAATTCTACCTATAAATGTAATACCTATTGACTTGGATGCCATCCGGGACCTCTATTAAAAGCTTAAGCATAAATTTGTGTTGAAAAATAAAACTCTTTCTCATCTCCTTCTTGTGACAAAAGAGTTTCTTTTATGAAATTCATCTGAGAGTGATTCTGAAATTACTGGCCACTAGAGACATGTCCAGACTTACTTGGGATTTCCTGAAAAGTCAGAAAGTACATTTCCATTTCTAGCTTCTGGGATGCAGCATCTAGCTCCCTGTGAGCCTCCAAACCTGGTACAGGGACCAGGACCTCATCACCTACTCACAGCTCCCACTCCAAGCCCAAGCCTAGACACTGAGGAAGGATCCCCAAAATACCTCTAGTGTGGCAAAAATACCAATGAAATGTTAAAAAAATTCCCACATATTTGAGTCCCACGATGTAAGAAGCAATGGTTTTAAACTAAAAGAGAGTCAAATCATATGTAAGAGAAAAGTTTTTAACAATGAAGGTGGTAAAACACCAGCACACATTGCCCAGAGAGGTAGTGGATGTCCCATCCTTGGAAGCATTCAAATTCAGCTTGGACGTGCCTCTGAGCAACCTGACCTAGTTGAAGATGACCCTGCACGTGGCAGGGGAGGTGAATGAGAGGACCTTTAAAGGTCCTTTCCAACCCAAATCATTCTTTAGACAGGCACCAGGGATCAGAGCCATCTCCATCCAACATCCAGGCCAGCTCTCCTGCTGTGGGAGGAACACACAGCCAACCCCATCCGTGTGGATATGAGAACAGACACCTGTTTTCACTGGCCAAGGCACGATTCATCACAGTGCTCACCTACGCTCCCCAGTTTCAGAGATCACCAGGAATTCTGTCTGACCATTTACTGTTGTGTATCTAAGCACTTATCTAAACACATTTCCAAAATGGAAACCCCCACAGCTATATCCATGTATAGATTGGATGGATATAGGGATTTGTATCTCGTTTGCAGGTACTATACACATCTGAATTTCAGAATATCTTACCAAGTTACCCAAATTTTATCAGGGAAAATACTTAAAATGACATAATATGCCAATAAACAGGGTTTTGTGTTTTACTGCGAAGAGTGTGCTTGGTTATAGCAAAGTTGCAGTTTGCTTTTTGATATCAAGTCCCAGGGATACTTGCATCTCTATGAAATACAGGTAGGGAATTTTGAGCCCATACCTGATGCTATATTGACAAAAATCAGTTCATTAACATCTTCTTCAAATACACGCTATCACCTTGCTTAATCAACTACAATGCAAGAGAAAGTAATCAAAGTCTACTCTTGCCTTGAAACTGAATTCCCACCTATGACAACATCATCAGCAAAAGAACAAGGAAAAGGCCGTCTTAAGACATCTCCAGCAAAATTACCACATTAACGAATTTTGTTTTGGAGTTTTTGGTACACCTCCAGCTTATCAAAGCCCCCAGTCACTTACTTGTCCTCTAAGAGGCTTTGCCCTGTGATGAGATTTTTCCCAGATGGCGCATAGTCCCAATTCTCTTCCACGATCCCGAGGTAGTAAGTTCTGGTCTTTGCTTCCACCAGTGCCCACAGCCAGAGGAACCCCAGGGCGCAGAGACAGCGACCGCGCTGCGCGGGAGGCATTTGTGGTGGTGACTGCGAGGCTGGCACAGGCAGGCAGCAGCAGGGAGCACCACAGGGAACTCACCCCTCCCTCCCTCCCAGCTCTCAACAAGTTATAAATAAGGAAGGGACAGAGCAAAGCTCCTCCTTTCCAGCAGGTTAGGACTGGGATAGGTAGAGAGCCAGGCTATGCAGAGCAGGAAGAAGGCTGCTGTCATGGCAGGACCTTTGCCAATCCTTTGGTTAGTGAGTAAATTACTCACTTACCTGTCCAGGCTAGAGCCAGTTGGTGGTTTTCAGAAGTTTGGATGCTTTTTAGTTCTCCTTTTTCCAGACTAGGTGATATGGCATACTGGGGCAGAGGAGAGGTCAGTGTTTTTGACATCCCTGTAAAAACCCTTTTTTAAAATTTTTGTTTTAACTTCTTTATCATGCCTGAGATTTCTAAAAATAACATCTTGTTGCCTTCATTGTTTTGTTGGGGTTTTTTTTAATGACATAACACTAAGGCATAACCCAGCATTATCAGAGAGAGCAAAAGAATTGGCCAGTATCTCTCAGCATTTTCTGATCTATTTATTAAGACTGCAATTGATTTGAATATATTCAGTTTAGAGTGCCCAAAATGAGGTACCTTTTTACAAGCATCCCTGGAAATTAGAGCCCTTATGAATGTCTTTCTATTTGGACACCTAAGAATTGAGGCACAGAAAGATCACCCTTTTATTAACCTTGGTAATTAACATGCCCACGTAGCTCTCTAGAAAATCACTCCCTCGCTTTACAGCTTAACCTCTTCTAGGAGGATATCTGTGTTGCCAACTTGGCGAAGCCCAGTGTAAATGTATACTTGATAGGATAGGATAGAAAATAATATTTTAAACCACTTAGGTTATGCCCCAAAAAATATAATCTAGGTGACAAGACATTTTGCAAAATCATACTGCTCTGTTCCTAATTTTTAAGTGACTACAGGTATAAAAAAGTTGCAGGTCTGGAATACAGTTTTTGAGACTCATTGCAAGCTTTAACAGTTGGGAAATTTCCCTTTCTGGTCCAGAACCATCTGACCTCTTCCTGTGGGAGCTAATGGTTATCCATGACTAGGGGTGCAGGAGGCTTTAGAAATGGATTTGGAAGTCACAGGTTTAATGCTGTCCGCGAAACGTGATGTGAATGAGGTTTTATGTGGCAGTCGGGTGAGGTTCACCCTCTGGCATGTGGCAGTGATGGCTACATCTCTGGTCAGCTGTGCTGAGCTCCCGTCTCCTCACTCCTGTGCAGGTGTCTCTGAAGTCACAGAGAATAACTCAAAAAAACCAGGTGCTGTTCACAGCAGCCCAGCTCCAGCCACCTGGACCTTGATACATCTTATCTAAATTAAGAGACAAGGCCCACTGACACATGCAGTATCATGCTAAAGAAGCTTTTGGTGGTTTTAGGCTATACTTTTCATCTCTTTAGCTATGAGGACTGAATGCCCAGTATATAAACTTATCCCAGTTAAGGATACAGTCAGACAATCTGCAAATGGTCAGCTTGACACAGTTATAAAAGCAGGAGTCCCTTGGCCCCCAAAATTCTCTAATTACAGGCTGATGTTCATTTTCTCGAGTCAGTTAATTGATGAACAAAGAGAAATAGGAGAGGTGATAGGACAACACAGGTGTTGTGCAACAGGGCGATACAGGTGTGTACAGAGATCCTGATCCTCAGACGCAGCACCTACAGACTTCCTGATATCCTTGGACATCTTGCTGATCTCTTCACTCTTCTGCTGCAAACCACACAGCGCCCAGTCTCTTGCCTTCTCAAGTCAATCTGTATCCTCTCTTCCAAAACACTGATACTTAAAAGTCATCTTCCTTTTCCACTGCTTTATTGTGTCCCTTTGTTGCGTTACTCAAATGATGACGACTCGAACCAGGGTGATTTTAACAGGCGTAATTAGAAAGCAAAAGAAAACACAATGACAGTGGGACAGAGCTTTGCCAGCCCGTGGCACAGCCATTGAACATGCCCCTGGGGTGGGACAGATAGGCCAGCTGCTGGGCTACAAACCTGTGAAAAGGCCAGGGTGACAGGAGGTTAACAGATGCCCCTGTCATCTTTTCACAGGGTTTAGGAATACTTCCACCGCCCAGAGGAGCTCTCCTGAGCCCAGGGGAGTTACAAACTTCATCACCTGTCACTTAAACACCTGCATTTACCAGAACTCGTGCCTGTTATGCAAATATTCATTGTCATAATGTAGCAAGCATTTGCATTCGAGTAGGAAATATGTTCGTTTATAGGGCACTGTGCACTTTGAATGAGATTGTGTGGAGTTCAATTGCTTAAATCAGCCATTTGAAATATTTAAGGACTGGGTACAGGGCCAGTTAAATGGAAGGGGGAGTGTCCAATTCTGAGCTGGCATCTGACTACATTATAGTCATTTAAATAATAATAGTGCTATGTCCTAGTTTTTCTATTGCTTCTCATGCACCTGGGATTGGGTCCTGGCTGCTTTCTTGTTAGAATAACTCTTAAAAATTCAAATATGAAGTTAATTTATTTGTCTATTATTGTAAAATTTACTTGTGTAACAGGAATAATGTGTAGACATTAGCACCCCCTATCATCCATGTGTTTTAAGCGTGGTAAACGCCTTAGCTTGGCTTCAGCACTTAGTAGATCTGGCAACTTGTATACCCTTTGCATCCACACATTAACACTTAATTACTTTGTCACATCATTAAACCCAGGAACATTTGCATTCCGGAGAGGTGCTGTGGGCGTGACTCAGAAAAAGATGAAAGAACAGCTCTTTTGCCCATGCATCAGGAAAATTTCTGGGAAGCTCCCTCCCAGCAGTGAGGTCATGGGATAAAATTTGTCAGTTTGTCCAGGATCCTTTCAGCAAAGGGGTTGGCTATTGGTTACTCTGAGGCTTTCTGTCCCTCTGAAGGCTAAAATTAGAGCACGTCTGGGCTTCAGAGTTTTGCAATGTTCATAGGACCAAAGGGGGAACATCTGAATACCAGTTCGTGAATAAGCCCCAAAACATCACCAACAGATCTTTCTTTTCAAGTAAATCAGGAATTATTGCAAGAATTAGCTTAAGTTAGTGCACTAAAGCCCACACTTGTGCCAAGTAATGGTGATTAACCTAAAATACTTAGTTGTGATGTCTGTAAGATCAATGAAGAGAGATGATGGATATGCTGATCTTTGTCAGTTCCTTGAAATTAGATCATAGACAAGCACTTTATTCACACTGCCTATGACTGAAGCCCAGCTTTGATTCTCCATTAGCAGATCATGAGCTGATGTTCATGCAGATTGTCTGCTCTGTGACTGTCTACTCTGTTTCCTCTGCTTCCTCCTGATAGTGGTAGTTCCCATTCATAGCTGATCCTTCCTGGTGCCTCTGCTGCATTGGTTTGTGTCTCCATTGCAATCCAGGCTGGGGAATTAGTCTCTGTTTCCAGCATAAGATACCCTCACAGCTAGTATTGCCACCAGCCCTGGAGCTGTGCCTGTAGTGACCATCCCAAGGTGACAAAGAGTGCCTGTGATACATCTGGGAACTGAACCCTCCTAAGTTTTGCATCAGCCTTTCAACCAAGACGTCCTCTCCCTTCATCAGTTGTTCCATACTCTCCAGACACAAACACACATTAAATATGTCTCTCTTTGTACGTCACTTAAAACCAGTTTCTGTTGCACTTTCTAATCAATTTCTGAGTTGCAGCAGTAGTGAACAGAATATAAAACGTATGTTATCTTGGGTAGTCACACAAGGTGCATGGGAATTACTTGAATCTTTTGAGTTCACACTGGTAGGTCAGAAATCTCAAAAGGCATTCAGAATTCCTATTTGGAGTTCTGGATAGGACTCTGGTGAGAAAGGCTTCCTTGGCATACACAGCATTTCCCTGGAGCATTCCAAGTCTGAGTACTGAAACAGTTGGAGACAGAAGGACAAAGATGCTGCTGGAACTCCAAGAATAACAAGGATCTACAATCAGTGAAGATATTAGAAGTGCAGCTATATCCCATATTACATGTGACACGGTGAACCTGACTCACATCTGCCCAGAAGTCTTTGTGGCAGGATGGAGACTGAACCCATCCCTCCAGATTCCCATGTCAGAGCCCGCATGGCTCCCTGGTGTTGCCTTCCAGCCATTTGGGCTCTGTCCATGCACCGAGCTCAGGGTCACAATTGGCCATTTACTGCAGTGGTTGTCTGGAGATCATTAGCGCAGAATAATTTTCTCTGTACATCTCTGTGCGGATAGTCTCCTTGCAGAACAGCTACTTTGGTACATTACCAGCTGTTGACAAATCTTGAGGCAAGGTGTAAAATGCAAAAAAGGGCTCCTGTTGTATCAGAAGCAGCACACAAATACTTTTTTTTTCTGTCAAGGTTTTGAGCTAAACCCAGAATCTCTCACACCACCAACAAAGTACAATAACATAGATTCGTTTAGATTTCAGAGAAACCAATTATACATTTGTAAAGAACCTCTAAAGATATTTCAGTTTGAAGAATGTAAAGGAATGCAATGATGAGAAGAAAGGCATTTAACTCTGTACTGAAAGGAACTGCAAGCTTGAAGAGTTTACAATAAATTGCCAAATAGCAAGTAAAAATTTTTTATCCTTAAAAGCCATTAAAACAAAGCTAAAAAAGTAAGTTTTGATCCTTATTAAGAGAAGCTTCTTGTGTGTGGTAACTCATGTAAATCTGCACTGTTGAAACAAGGTTAATACCTCGACAGAACTTCAAGGTACATTATTTATGAGTTTCTATGGTGCTGCCTATTGTGGCACTTAACAAACATGAAAGAGCTTAACGTTACGTCAGCACTGTGGGACAGAACACGTTTATTAACCCTCTTATACAAATGAGGAAGGAGGAAGGGTACACAATGTCCAGATGCTCACAAAGCAAGGCCGCCTGGTCTCTTGACCACCTGTCCAGAGTTGGCAGCAAGAAAACAGCCCTCCTGGCCCACAGGTTTCCCCCTGAACATGAGGCTGGTGGAGATCAGGGTCTTGTCGGACTTCCAGTGTATGTGGAAGTGATGCTGTGATGGGTTGCATGGTGAAACTCCTTCACACACACACCTTGGCTGCCTGCCAGCAGGAGGGCCAGTGCCAAGGTCCACCTGAGCTTCCTTCCAGGCATCTCTGCTGCCTGTCCAGCCTCCTCTAGTCACCCTGTGGGCATCATGGGATCCTCTTCCAACACATCTCATGGCAATGACCTACTTACTTACTCTAGAGGAAATGTGACCCTTTGGTTAGTCTTCTATGAGATCATTGCCTCATTTTCTCTCTGGGTAAATAGGGGAGTTGTGGTAATAAACCCCAGCACTGGAAACCTGACCAGGACTATTTAAAGCAGGTAGCAGAGAGGAAAGTATCAAGCACTGCAAGCAGAAAAGCAAGAATTTATATGATTGCATCTGCACAAGTGGCTTCCAAACTCAATTCTGCCAGGCAACCCATCCCCAAGAGTGATATTAAGATGCATACTCCCAGCAGGATTGTGACACTTTGCATAGGGTCTGTTGATTAAATGGGACGGTGTTGTGTGAAGTGGGGGAGCTGACAGGAGTTACCTGATGTCTGGACAACTTCTTCTGGCCAGTTTCTTGACTGGAAAGGAGAAAATGTGGAAAATGTCACAACCTTGTGAAAACTTGGATGATTGCTCACAGTGAAATCACGTGATTTATGGGATATGCTGCCAACACTATTAGTGTCTTTCATCTGAGTCTACAAAGTTTTGCAATAAGGAGCGGCCCTTCTGTTCTTCAGTAACTCTGGTACTTCCTATTTAAAGAAGCCTATGTTATAGCCAGAGCACCATTCCTGGAATGGAAGCCTTTCAGGTCTGATATTTAAAAGAAAAATATTTTCTGCAGCGTTAGAAATTCCATAGTCTATGGGGAAAAAACCTCTCTTGTCTGCCAGCCCAGTTACCACTTTGAAGAGCTTGCCGTGGTCTTTCAAAACACCATCTGCTATCATCATCAAACCGTCATTTATAATTTCATGCCAGATCTTACATAGTTGATACTGAGAATTTCTTCCTTTTCTCTGCTGAGTACAGTCCTGGGAGTTGCAGAGCACCCTTGTTTTAACAGAGATCTATTTAAGACTCCAGATTTGGGCCAGAACTCTCAGCATCTTTCTTTCCAAGGCCTGTGAACACTGTGGCAGGGCCTGGTAAGCCCACACTATGTATATAAGGCTGATCAAATTTGCCAGTTCTGGTACAGATTCTTCTCCAAAAGAGTTATGAAGTGAAAGGCAGCACGATGCAAACCTGGCTGCACCACCCCTCGATCCAAGCTGAAGGGTTTCTGTGCCGGGGGCCGCTTACATTTCTGAAATCAAGACTAACTCAGAGCCACCCTGGCTTTGCTAGCATGGTGTCAGCAGAACTTCGTTCTTTCCCAGGCCAGGTTAGTAGTTCAAATGGTAAACTTTACAAGCGACAGTGCCTGACGTGCATTCTCCAGCTCCTGCAGGGCAGATCACACGGCTCCACAGCCTGTATGTTTTGGAAGTAAAAAGTGGACATTAAACCCCACTTTTGGGCACCTCAAAAAGCAGCCTGAGCCTCCTAAGTGCTGAGCAAGCTCCCCCAACAGAGGAAACATGGTTTCAGCTGACTAACTGTAAGCAGTCAGTCAGCCTAGCTTCTCCTCCTGTGTGCTCATCTAAAAGTGGGGATGATTACATCTGACTCCCTCTCCAGGTATTTGGAAGCTAATTTAGTTAATGCTTGTCAAGCACTTTCAGGTCTTCAGATGAAAGGGGCCGCAGATAGGCAAAGCACTGCTATTACTATTAATTACTTCTATTGTGCAAGGAGACATGAAAGCAGCAAGAGTGATGATTACTCGCTTCCTTTACGAGTGTCAAGACACAGCGCAAATACACAGACATAGGGGATCCTCCCTGCCCTGCAGTGCTCCTAATCTCACCAGCCCGATCAACCAGACAAAGAGCGGGGAAGGGAGCACAAACCCAGACAAAACCAATGCATGTAGTGACTTACCGCACACGGGTTGGGTTTTGCAACAGCTGCTTTTTACAAGTGTCCTGTTAGCCAAAAAAAGCACAATATTACAGTTCTGAGGTATTTAAAAATCTCAAGTCAGCATTTCAAAAAAGGAAGTTTTTTTTACAAAAGGTAGTAAAAGCAAACTCTCCTTGTTTGCCCTCTAATTTTTGAGCAAATCAAGCTCTGTTTTTCTTTGCAGCCATGAGTACTGAAAATATTTCATCAATAAAGAAGAAGTCAAAACTATCCACGAACAATTTGAAATATTTGGATAGGTAGAACAAATTCGTGGTGGTAACAGGTTGCTGTCAATCAACTGCTCAGCGGGAAGGAAGTGAGCATGGGCTTGGTGACAGCTCATCCCTCTTCCCTCCCGTGTACCCAGTGAGTCTCTCACAATTAGTTTTCTTTCTCCGCGAAGTGCCAGGGGGCTGGGTGTTAGGAGGAGCTTACATACAGTGATGAGGTGCTCCACAGTAATTTGTTCTTTTATCTAATGCCTGACTAGACAGGCAGATTGATACAGAAGTAAAAAACCCAGGTGGGATCCAGCCAGATGCTGAAAACTCTCACACATGACTGTGAAAGGGCTGGTGCTGGTTCAGTGGAGAGAGTGGGAAACATGACCAAGGCCAGTAGCACAGCTGGAGTGGGATGCTCTGGGATGAGATGTGCCAATCTGAGCCATCACACCTTTCCTTCAGAGTGTGAAGGGCTGCAGAGGCAGATTCTGGGTCAGGGAGTACCAGGCTAGCCCAAGAGTCAAGCATCTGCATCCCTCACCTCCTTCAGACTCTGTTTCAGCCCGTCAGTGGAATGAGGTTGTAGCTGGACCTGCAATGTCCTGGGTGAATCCAGCAATTGCTGAACCTTTCTCTGACTGTTGTATGAATCCAAATGGTATTCTTGTCTGCTTCTTCCCAAAAAAAGCATCCAGTCTATTTAAGAACAGCTAGTGAACATGCTTGGAACAACATCAGCTGCCTTTTTTTTTTTTTTATCATGGGATGAGGATGCCTGATGGAAGACACCACCAGACACATATTTACTTAAACTACTGAACTATTCTTAAAATAATCCCAGCCTCTTTCAATAAGCAATTCTTCCAAGGAAGAGGCAGCTATATTTCTTAGAGATCATAGGGAAATGTCTCCTTATCTCATTAAGCATCTCAAGGATATTAAAAATAGGTTTAAATTGCTGAACCAGCAGTCTTCCATACACTGCTTCTGCTTTCCAGGGCTGCATTTCATCCTTGGACTCCTCCAAGCTCCATTGCCCCTCTGTGCCATTGCAGGAAGGGAAGGAAGGAAGGATGATTCCACACAGGCAGGAAGCCCCGGCATTGCACAGGGAGACAGGTGGCCCCTGGAGGAGGCCCTCCAGGCTTTTATTTTGGTAACGTGTAGGGCTTCATCTCTCACCTAGCTCTTTCATGATCCTGTCTCCACCCAGTATCTTCCCTCCTATCACTTACTGGTGTTCTTGCCTTTCTCCCAGCCTCTGGAGTCTTGCCATCATTGCAGAGTTAATGCAGGTCTTGCCCTTAGCTCAGTTCAGGCCCACACCTAATATAAAAAATGGATTACACCACCAAGGAATGACAAGAGCATACTCCAGATGGTTTGGTTTTCATTTTTTTAAGTCTAGTTTTCTGATGTCTTCCTCATGCTGGCTCAGGCAGGGCTACCTGGAGCTGGCTACCCTGGACCATGCCCAGACAGCTTTTGAATATTTTCAGGACTGGAGATCATATATCTCCAAGGATGGAGACAGACAGTTTGCTGCTTTTCAGAAAGGACATTTAATTATGTCTGCCTAATTTTACACACCAAAAAAAAAAATGCCTGCAGCCCATTTTCCTCAACATCCCCTTACCCTCAAAAAAGCCTTGAATCTGCCTATCAGTGGACATAGAAACAGTAAAGAATAAATAATTTGAAGATGAAGATTGCTTAATTTCTGGGAAAATCTGGGATGTGTTTGTCTGTGAAAGCAGAGAATCCCTTTCAGAAACCTAGGCAGTGCTAAGAAATGCCCGAAAGCACTTCCCACTTGGGAAATACTGACTTATTTGCCTCAGGCCCTTCTGCTATGTATGTGGACATTTTAAATACTATCCTGTCCCACAATGGATGCAAACAACTAAGAGCTTTGGAGTCAGCAAGGGGATAGATGGTCCTTTCTTCAACCACCCAGCAACAGCTGGAAAGAAACAAACCTCAGAATCTGAAAAAGAGCTGTATTTCCAAAGGCTTATCCAGTTTTTCCACATACACTCATTCCTCTGAAACAGGCAAAGTAAGGAGTAAGTACTTCTACCAGCAAGCAGTAATTCTTGCTACAAACCTGGCCTCATGAGCATGTTCAAAACATCACAACTACGCACACAGCTAGTATTGATTTTCCTTTTTTTCCTTTTGGCGCAAAACCAGATGGAGATAGTGAACGAGAGGACAGTGCCCCTTGCAATAACAAAACACTTAATGGTCACTTCTGACCTCCTGGGTGTTGCCCTCCTCTTTCATTCTGGTGGGATTCACTGCCCCAGGTGCCTCAGCCTTGCATGGAAATTTGTAATCTCTTTCAAGTTACCCAGATAAGCTACATCTCTCGGTCTGACCAAAACCAGCACTCTGGACTACAGAAAGCTTCCCTTCTGACAGTGTCAAACACCTATAAAAAATACAATGAGCATTTTTTGACAAACCACATAAATCTTCAGCATATTCCCAATATTTGTTCTTCATTACTGAAGGCTTCCTAAGAAACCTGGGGCAGTTCAGGACAAGAGAGGAAGGAAGCAGAAGGATCACCAGTAAGATTTTCTCCTGTTTGCTCAGGTAAATAGGGGCAATTTCCAGTCAGTACTACTTTTAGCTCCTAATTCACCCTTTTCCAAAGCACATTCTTGGGCAAACCCCAGTGACAAAACGTATGGATGAGAAATACCTTTCAGCCAAAACCAGAAAGAAGTGTTGCATGAAACCAGCAAAATGAAAGCACAAACCTCTAATTATTTTAATATTGGATAGTGACAGTGTTGTTCTGCATTGGGAGTACAAACAACCCTTGGCCACAGGTCATAGCTCATTGCTATTTTAGTAAACATTGGGATTGGTACAGTGCTGTCCCTGGGCAAACCGCTCAGGTAATTAAATAAAACAAGCTTTGTTATAAATCAGAGGAACATACATACACACAAGCAAGCAATGGATAATGCTTTGTCAGATGGGCAGAGCTCACTGGGTGTTGTCTCAGGACCATACTCCTCACCCCAGAAGATGCTTCTGCAGAGGGTTGGCTGTGTCACCCAGGGGTGCCCTGGGGTCACAGAGTAACTGATAATGATGGGGTTTATTCGCAAAGCACCGTCTCTTGGTAGTGGTGCAAGAGTCCCTAGGGGCAATGATATGCATGCTGCCATTGCAGGGGGAAAAGTGTGCTTAACAAGGTGTCATCTCAGGGAGCAGAGAGAGCCCAAGTACGTAGGAAAGAGGATTATGCACAAAAGGAGAGACAAGAGAAAAGAAAGAAGGGGGGAAAATAAAAAATAGGTAAAACAGAAGATAAGGAAAGATCCATCCATGTGATTGTTGTTGCTGCAAAGTGCATGTCCAGCATATGCTGTGTGTTGGCACCACCAGTGCATGATGGTGCAATGCAGTGAATACACTCCCAAAGAGTCCAGAGAACCCTTTCAAAATTTGTCCAGAATAACTTCCATTCCACCTCTTCAGACTCAAAGTTATCCTTAATAAAAAAACCTTAACTTGCACCACTCAGCCATTAAAAGTAGTTGTTTTCTGGCTGTCTCTGATCTGATTCAAGTCATGAGCCTTTTTGTACTGAGCTGTTTCTCAGCTTCCCCAATACTCTTGCTGTGCAATCAGCTCTTTGTGGCCTGGGTCATGTGGGTCTTGGATACTCCAAATAAAGGAAAACCTGAATAACACTGGTAGCGCCATTTCCGTCTTCCTGTTTATACCTTAACAGAGCATCTGCATGCTCCTGGGTACAGACAGGCAGCTTCAGCTGGGCACCTGCTGCAGGAGAAGCAGGGGCAGCTGTCACTTCAGGCCGGGTTACCTGCAGTACCCAAGCACACGGACCTTCTCAGAGCTAGCTCATCTTGGAAAAAGCTTCTTAGCAGCAGTTAAATTTCCGAACAGCAGCCTGATTTCAGGAAAATCAACCTCCCTTTCCCTCAGTTGAAGGGAACATTAACAGCAAAGTGTCACAGGAAACAGCAGCAAGAAATAATTTGTGTGATAATGGAATAAATTGGAGTGAGTGGAGTGTCACAGGGTACTCAGAATAAAGCTGTGACTTCAGAGCAACCACTTAAGTTTTGTACAAGAATAGATGGGAACAGAGCTGCCTTGCTCCTTTTTCCACATCATACCAACAGCAAAAAGGCCGTTTTTCCTTAGTGCGCAGCAGCCACGCTCCAAATGGGGCAGATCAATTAATAGAGTAAGTGGGCAGTCAGATATGCCCTTCAAAAACCTGCACGGGGCCATGATTCTTCAGTTTCTCACATTGCACCACTCAGGGAAATTGTGAGCTGGAACTGTTTTCATTCCTATCATAATGAACAAGATTTTTCACGTATTTACAGTTCCTCTCTCACTTCCCATGTGTAACTGGAAAATTAATAAAGAACTTATGGCTAAAAGGGTAGAAATAAAAGGAGGATCAGAGCTGGTGTACATGCATGTTGTAAGTCAATATAATCAGGAGGCATTGATCAGTGGAACACAAAATGTTTTCATTGCCTTAAAAGTCAATATTGCAGGGGGCAAAATAGATGTACACAATTGTATACACTCAGCCACTAAACACTTCACAGACAAAGCTCAGTGTTTCTAAGTGTTTTAGAGCTTGCTTGCTTTCATTTCTTTTGGGTGAGTCTGTCGCTTTAGAAAAACAGCTAGGAGTCAGGATGCCTGCTGTTAATACAGATTTTTTTTATGTTCTTCTTTCTGGCATCCTTCCTGTGCCTCACAATGAGCAGTACTTAGCACAGAACTCATCAAAGAATGTATGTAGATCCTACTCAGTAATGAGCACATCTAAAGATATTCTTGAACCAGTAAGAGACTAGAGTTCAATATAGCTTACTAGTATTTTTTTTTCTGTAGCGACTAGAAGCACAAGTCTTTGGTTAAGCCCCTGAGCACATAAGTGTTATATAAATGTAGATGAAAACACTGAACTTGCCCCAAACAGTTTAAAATCTACATTGTCGACAGACAAACTTTGGAGAGTGCAGAGAAGAAAATGAAAAAGATCAGTAAAAGAATGTGTAATGCTGGGGAGACAGTATAGGTGAGAAACTGCAGAGGTGACATTTGCACATCATCCTGGAGGAGTATGACCCAGGCAAAACCAGAGAAAAGCAGAATCAAAATGAAGGATGCTGAGCCCAGCTTAAGGTGTTGGGTATGTGAAGACAGGAAAGGTGGTGCCTGAGAGATATTATGGAGTTAAAGTCTATAAAAACTCCAAGCAGCCAGGATATGAGATTTGGGGTCAGGGTTCATCTTAAGTATCATTAAGAAGTTCCCTCATTTGCTTCTTAACTCTCTACATAAGCTGACAGGTTACTTCAGTTCCAGCTGTGTAAATTGTTGATGGTCTTCAAGTTGTCCTAAAGTTAATTTTTTAACTGCTTTAAATGTCATTAGACCTGGTGCCTTTGTCTTGCCTGAAGATTATATGACACGGACTTTGTTCCTTTCCCTTGGGGTTGAAGAACTGCCACAAAAGACATGGTTAAAGGCTGTTGCTGCTGATGTCAGTTGAAGTTTGGGGCATTGAATTCAGGGAGTTAGTTCAGTTTTCCTCCTTGTCAACACCTGCATTTTAATGGAGGTTCTTTGCCTGACATCTCTCTGAGATCACTCAAGATTTTCAATGGCTGTGAGTCAGCGATAATTTGGTATTATCATTTACATTAAATATGCAACCAGGGACTGAATTCTTGGTGCTTTTGCAGTCACTTGCCATGCCGGTAGTCCTCACAGATGCAATTCATGTGATAACAGATTCTGACATCTAGATCTGAACGAAGTGGGAGATTTTTTTACCATTATTGATTAACTGTAACCCTATAGTAATTCCTTAAATAGATCTTGTGATTCTTTTCCTTGGAAGTGTCTGTTTCTCTCACGAGAAACAAGCACAGCCTAGGTTGACATCTATGCCCAAAGTCACATGAGATTCTACCCTTCACAACCAATCTTTCCTAGCAAGTTTAGAGGATGAAGGTAAAAGGTGAGGATGCAGACGCTTGTCAGAGAGGGGTTGTTTTCAGTTGAAGGGAGGGATCTGGGTATATTCCCAGCACAACTTGGGCCAAATCTGACCTACCAAGTAACATATATATTTCTATGTTTTAAAGTTTGGACATATTTTAACAGTTATTATTATTATTATCACATTTTCTACAAAAGAAACTCCCTTTATCCTCAGTATGAGTCTTCTCCCAGTTCAATTTTAATGTCTTAATGCTCTTCTTTGTGTTTTACATTTCTTGGCCTATCCCTAGTGTCTCTTCTACCTTTATTTTCTCCACTGCCAAAGCAAACTTTCAGTTTCCCTTCCATATTCCCACTCTCTCCTCCTTGGAACAGTGTAGTCTTTTGTTTCCTTGCTCCCTCCCTTGGTCACATCTCTCTTTTCCCAGTCTGTCTGTCCTTCTTTCTCCTTTTTCTCCTGCCTTACTGTGAGTCTTCTTCCCCTTCCATCCCCATTCTCCTCACCTAACTCTCCCAAGAGCATGCTTTGGAGCACAGCCAGTACTGAATTTTAACAGCCACAGCCTGGTGTGCAGAGGATGATGCCACACCAATGGCCAGACTTTGCTGTGCCACCACCTCATGCTCCAACCTCATTTTCTGCCAGGTACTCATCCCCCCTGCCATCTCCTGCCTTTCCTCTTCTGCCAAACTCCACACAGCTGAAATGGCTACAGCTTCAAAAAGGTCTCCGCTGCGCCGATCCACGTGTCCTGGGGGCTGAGGCATTGACCACTGGAACACTGCCTTAAAATAATCAATAACCACGGGTGACATGCCAACCTCGTGCTGGCCAACCAGGGATAACGTAGGGTATTTCCTCATTCTCAGAGAGAAACAACCATTTGTTTAATAGAGGCTGTCACCCAAAAACATCGCTGTGCCTCGCTCAGACGGCCACGATCCAGAAGAGAGGAGCTGGAAAGGCTGAACCCAGCTGTGGGGAATTCTGGAGGCCATCTTAGCCCTGTTTAGAAGGTAAGCAAAAGTATTTACATGCTTACTGTAGCATTAAAAGGCAAAACTTTCTAAAAACCTCACTAAAAATTAGAAGCTTGCTCTAGCCACCTTGCTTAATGAAGCTGTAGAATGCGCTTTTGTTTGGTGAATCAATAAAATGTTTTAAGTGCTTCTGGCAAACTGGAGTGTTTTCCTTAGCTGTAATAATGCATGCAGATCCTCTGACGTGCACAGGTGGCAAAGCGGCACTGATTTAGGTGGTAGAGGTTCTCACTAGGTCTGGTGATTGTTGTTTTAGGTAAGTTCTCCCTGCAGTTTGAAGTGGTATTGAGATAGGTCAGAGAGAATAGGCTGGAACCCCCAGCTCTTTCAGCCAAAGCAGCGTCATGTTGCTTTGTGCCATACAAGAACTGGGCCCTCCAGCAATGTATGAAAGATGCAGAAGAGAATTTATAACTCAACTACAAGGCTTAGCTTTTGTAGAAGGAGGCTAGGCTGTGCCTGTGCTTGTTTGCTTCTCTCTAGGGAGGGGAAGTAGGTGAGGTTGGGCAAACAAATGGAAAAGCTAAAGCTGGAATGAGATGGGAAAGCAGGCAGGCAAGAGTCAGTATAAAAAATAACCTAAACATTGGTTGTTTGAAAGGCGGATGAAATATCCAGTATTCTTTCCATTTTCCTCCATTCTCATTTCCAACTTCATGTTTCACTTGCACATTGTTGGTCTGTTTAGGTTTTTATCTTTTTGAGCTAGGGCTTTTTCCAGAGGCTTGCAAAATGCTTTGCCAAATTTTGAGCACCGTGTAAACAACAGATAACGACCATAAACACAGAAGTATCTCTGTTAAAAATGATCCCATCTGGAATAATTTAATGCCAGTTAGCTTATTTTAAAGATGGGTTATAAAGCTCAACATGAATGCAAAATGCTCAGAAGAAAAGGCATATAAGCACAGTGGTCATGTTGAACTCATAGCAGCAGAGAATGATGCAAAATTTTTGCTACAGAAATACAAACTCAGAAGAAGTCTCTGGCAGCCATAGCTGCTTCACAGCAATATAATAGCACCCCATAAAGCCTTTCTGTTTTCCCTCTCAACTGAAGAGGTCTGAGGACATCTCACCTGATATCTTACCTTATCTCTTCACTGACTCCATTCTGTCACTAGTCTGTTTTAGCCTGTCTCTGGCTTTCTCAAATGGCTTCAAGCTACCTTTCACCTTTTTCTTGCTTGGGAACACAACCTTGATTGATTTCTGTGTTCCTAGCCTGCTTAATACCTCCTCCACACCAATCTTTGTCATAAAACTTTCTGGATTAGCACATGAGTAAATTGAGGGACATTGCACTGCTGACTGCCTCAGTTATTACAAAAACTATTTGCACATAACAAGCAAAGGCATGTGCATGAAATGGTGTGTGTCCACATACTTTTCCTTCTCTTGCATTTGGTAACTTACTCACAGGAGAGTAAAGCCCTTTTTGTCATAAACTGACAGTTCTCTCTGACGACAGAAATCCACAGCTTGGTATTTTGTATTTTCATGCACATTTTATATTTTTATGCATTTGAAAGCCTTGAGCTGGAATGAAGCTATGATAAAACATCATGAAGAAGTTGTGATCAGTTTATGCCATAAAGTTGAAAGTAGTATTCAAGTTCAATAACCTCTGACCCACTAGTCTGAAATTTCCAAACTGACATGGAGATATATCTGTGAATGCACTTTTGAACTGATCAGGTTCTCTCTGGCTGTAGATCACAGCACAGATGAGCTTTGGAGATTCATTGTAGACTTTGGTGAAGAGGGGTCTAATAACAGCCTATGAAAAACTGGGGGCGACAGAGGTGATGGAGTGGTGTGAGAGGATATAATGAGGAGCAACAGCCCTGTTTACAGCTTTGGAGATTCAGATTGGATATGAGAAAAGACTTTTTCATCAAGAGATTAGGTAAGAACTGCAACAGGTTACCCAGAGAGGCAGTGGTGGCTCCATCCTTGAGGGTTTTTAAAGCTCAGCTACACAAAGCCGTGGCTGACACAGTGACCTAGTGTTGGTGGTAATCCTGCTTTCAGCAAGAGGTCGAACTGGACACCTGCAGAGATCTCTCTCAACCAGTGCTTCATTTATGTTGATTCTTTGATTTTAAAAAAAGAACCTGAATGCTGTGAACTACTGAGCTACTGTATGTTATGACAGATCTCTGGAAATGAGATGGGATGGCTTTTTGACTTGCCCCTAGCAAATAGACACAGAATTAGACAAGATTGCAGATTTTCAGATATTTTAGGGTGGGTGCTAAACAGGCGTGTAATCCACAGTTTTATCTACCCTTATGCGCAGAATAAGCATGTCTCACTAAACAGTAGTAAATATTTCTCCAATTCTTGCTGAGAATGTATTTTTAACTGAAATAGAGGAAATGCAGCTGGTAGGCACCCTGGGGAGGCTTCCCTCCTTGTCCCAGTGCCAAGGCAGGGTTGAACATTCACATGGTATCTATTCACTTGGTAGCTATTTCCTGCTCTTCTAGACCTTCAGTGCAAGAGCATTTAAATCAGCTTCCCATCAGTGGTCCCAGAAGACCCAGGGCATCCACCCCCTCTTCCACTCAAGGCCTTAGCCCTGACTGTCAGCCAGGGTATCTGTTTGTGGGGTCATGGTTTTGTTACTGGTATTCTCAATGGACAGACAATTGTCCATTAACAACTAAAATGAAACTCTCTGGTAATTTCCTACCAACACAGGTTTAGTCCTACAATTTTAAATAAATTCAATTAAACATCCCAGCTTTGAATAATTCAATTTTAAATAAATTCTCTGAAGGGAACAAGGTCTGTAGAACAGGATTATCTGTGTAAGTCTTACCTGGAACATTTCTTTCTACAAAATTAATTTTTCTTTCATTAAAGAATAAAACTGCTGAAATTTGGTGCTCCCTGCACTGCAGTAACCCAAACCTCCCTGTATCTTTCCTGAGCAGAGAGCTGCCATGTGCACGAGGAAGTGTTCAAAGTGCATTGGGATCACCCTCTTCCCACTGGCAGTATGTGCCATTGTCTCCAACATTCTCCTGTACTTCCCCAACGGACAAGTACTGCAGCTTAGCGAGATAACTGATTTGGTCTGGTTTTTCCACGGCATTCTGGGAGCTGGGATACTGGTAAGAGATGAATGTTTATTGTGAGTTTTGTTTTGTTCTGTTTTAAATTTGGGGCCAATAAAACCTCA
>VXBN01011193.1:2855248-2906732 GCA_013397395.1 Sinosuthora webbiana
AAAAAAAAAAAAAAAAAAAAAAAAAAAAAAAAAAAAAAAAAAAAAAAAAAAAGTCGTAAAACTGTGTTTTGCATAAACATGTGAACAGCTTAAATGAGAAGTTGGCTATGTAACTAAGAAAATGCATTTAAGGCGAAAAAAAGTGCCTAGTCAAAGAAATAAAAAACGTTCCTGAAATAAGTATCAGGACTCCAAGTTAGGAAGAAGCACTAAGCCTGACTACTCACCGTGCAGAAGAGTTACACAACTCTTCATCCTCTAAGAGCGAAAGCAAGGCTGAAGTCCTAAACTCAGCTGGAGGTGGTGAGTTTTCACTATTGTCTGCACCCCCCACATTAGTCCTTCAGCTGATTTTAGGTACACACAATTCACAAAAACATTAAGGGAAAAACTGAAACATGTTTCAGCAGGTGTTAATTTGAGATCCAGCTAACACTTTACAAATGTGGAGTTGCAAATGGCTTAGTAAGATAAATCCCTTCTGTTCTAACACTCCCGCCCACCTTCTTTGGGGTGGGATCTGGTTTGAGTGTGCTCTTCTATAACTAGTTCTCCATTCCAGGCCTCAGGAAAGATCACTTTTATGTGTATATCCATGGCCAGAAGGGAATATGTTGGGGAATACTTATCTTTCCAGTTCATCAGAAAGCCTGCTCCCTTTTTGCTCTTTCAATTATCTACCCAAATGCAGTTAAAAAGCTGAGCAAGTAACATGCATATGACCAGTACTGGGAGGATGGCAAAGTGGCACAGAGGTGGCCAAAAAATAAAAGAATGTTTAAGAACAATTAACTTAGAAAAAAATAAATCTCATTCACATTCAGACTATGATGCAGCTGCTGCTTAAGTCTGTGGAAAGCCTGCAGTGGATCTGGTTCATACTCATTTTTCCCAAAGCAGAGACATGGTATAAGATCATTCAATAAATTGTTCTCCAGCAGCTTGTCTGCTTCTTCTTGTGGCTACCATTGGGCCTATGACTCATGCTAAGCATGAGTTTGTAGAAGGAAGAAGTGGAACTACATGAGAGACCTTGTGGAAAATTCATATCACTGCAAGCCCAGGAGTCATTGGCGTTCAATGAAAGGAAAGGCAGATGTTAGACGTGAGAGTGTCATTGGTTCATTGAAAACGTGCCTTCTTTTAAGGCCTCCACACAGACTTGCCTGTGGCCAGCACCACATACATCAAAAATGAGAACAGCTAGTCAGAAGAGAGGAAAAATTTGCATTGACCTTCAAAACATGGCATTAGGAGTAATTATTGATCCACAAACAATGCTGTTGAGTGTACACGTTTTCCAGAAAAGAGCATGAGAAATACCCACAGGTAAGGGGAAAGAAAGCATTATCATCAGCTCCATCTTCCAGGTGCTGAAAGCATGGGAAAATGAAGCTTGGTTTCTCAGTGTTCTAAGGAGTTAAAAAAAGGGATGGGATGTCCCACAACTGAAGTCTGGTATCCTGACACTACAGTGAGGAAATATGAAGCTGCAATACGTTCCCCCATGCACCTAGCTTCCTCCCAAAGGAAACTGAGGCAAGTCATGCCAACAGGTTGCCTGATCTTGGAGAATCTCCCCACAACTTGGACGCAGCCTCCAGAGTCAAGACTGTGGGAGAAACTTCAGAACAGCCTGGCTTAGCTCTGTGAGCCAGTAAGCCTCCCTCCATCTTCATCTGTAGACTGATACATAGATCATCAGCACACTCTTTGGCTCAGTAACCAGCTCCACCGTTTCCTCCTCCTCTGATAGATCTTTAATGGAAACTATATGACATGAAAACCTCTCAATTTCCTTATTTCAAATATTTAGGATGTAAAGAGAGTAAGACTGGCTCTGTGTGTCATGGCAACATCTTTTCTCATGGAAAGCCTGTGTGCAACACAAGGAAATGCCTGACTGAGCCATAGCTTACACACAGCTCTTGTTTTACTGACAACAGCCAAACCTGGCAAATTCTCATTCCCATGTCAAAAGGCAGGTGTTTATAATCAGGCACTGCATAAAAAGAAAGCGGCCAAGCAGCTTTCATCCTGAGCCAGGCTAATAGACGACACAAAAGTGTTTGCTGCTCAGATGGGAAACCTTGAAAGAAAAATGACAGGCCTGGAGGAAAAGGAGTGTTGGTTTGATGGGCAGAGGTATTTACTCTTCCAAGGGCCAGACAATAGACACAGGGGCTGAGGCTGCCTTGGGGACCATTTGTGATTATTTAAGAGCGGACTTCTTTGCAGGAAGAGGAGAACCTTTTTAACCTCAATGCTCTACTCCTGCAGGCTTCCAAATGTGGTCCAGCCACCACTGTAGGTGCTGTAGGTTGCCTCTGGGGCATGCATAAAATGCAATAGAGAATAAATCCTTTGAAAAATATTTAGAAGCCTACAAATCTAAGCAAATTTCATAACACTGTCCCACACTGTTCAACAGAGATATTCACACGACACACATAAATTCTGTGGGCTTTGTTCATCATGGACATTCTACTCTTCCTGCCCTACATGAGAAAAAAATTTTGCCAGCATCGAGTCAGGCCATTTTTACAGTTTTTACCTTTTATGTTTGTTTGTTTGTTTGTTTGATTGATTGATTGATTGACTGCTTGATTTGGGTTCTCCTTCTTTCATTAACTTTATGGTAACCATTTCCTACTTGCTTAAATGCTCCTTTACTTGTCCTGCTCTTTGAGATGTTTTAACCAGCAGTGGTGTGTAGAGACAAGGCAGTGGGAGTCTGCACAGCCAGACCTACAAAAGCTTTCTTGCCATCTGGCTACCAAACTAAAGCAACTTTTCCTAACTCCAGAGTGTCTGTAAGACAGCACTATATCCCAAGTTGGTTACTGACTGCATTGTATTGGTCCAGCTCCACCTGATAATTACCATGGAGAAAGCTGATGTGAACTGGAAGTTCCCTATTGACTGAAGTCCATCTTGTAGGTTTTCCAGAAGTTTAGCACAAAACAAACCCACCAAAGTCAGATCTGTTTCAGAAACCTCAAGGCTGATTTCCTAATTATAATTCAGAGCAGAATGCTCAGGAGGTTTAAACTGACATAATTCTTAGTCCAGCTATGTATCTTTTCTGGGCAGAAATTCAATTTTCTCAAAACTGACACATTTTTTTCCAAACAAAAAGCCCAACAATACTGTGCTGAGCCTTTTTATACCCTGACAAAAGCATAGCTTCAGCAATCAGAATTAATGTACCAGCAATTTGCCAGACAGCTCTAGCTGTAATCCCACACTTATTTCTGAGTAACTCTTCAGCAGCACCAACATCCAAGCAGGTGTAACTCCCAGAGAGAAGTGAGAAGGTGACTTACATTTGAGGTATATGATGCCCAAGCTCTTAGAATTTAAAAACCACTCCAGCAGAAGTGCTGCACACCAATTCAGCCTGTGCTTTTCTTCCAGGTTATTTTGCCAGCATTCATGATGCTGGGAGCAGGTGGAGCAGGATGTTGCGCTAACAGATGTGGGGTAAGTGGACATTCAAGTGTTGAAATGGCACTGGAGAGTTTGTGCAATAGCTCTTTAAATGGCTGCTCAGCAGGTGGAAATGTGCAGTGACAAACCATCATGCCACTGTCAGCAGCCATGTCAGGGAAACGTGGAAGAGGAGCTTGATCTGCAGCGTCCCTGAGCTGGGGCTGAGAGCTCAGGTAGCCAAAAAGAACATTAGATGTTGCAGCAGCTGAAAGGAGGGAAATCAGCCAGGGCCAGTGCAGGAGCCCAACTTCCCCTGTTCAAGGCAATCCTAAAGACTGAGACAGCTGCCTGTTCCTCCTGCTTCCACAGAGTCCCGTTTCCTCTGGCAATACCCTTCCATGGCAATCTGTTTTTCCACAGGTTCATCCCTGCTTTTCTCTGTAGGGATACACAGGTCCCCTATTTGCAGATCTGTGTCAAAAGCACGAGCTGCTGCATCTGCCACTAAGGAGCCAGCACTGCTTCCTGCAGTTCTGACTAGTAGCTCATGTGTGCCCAAATGTTATGCATGTGAATGTGAAAATGCAATTTAGGCTCTCTGACATCTAAAGAAAGGCCAGAGAGGTTTTTTCCTTGATAATTAAGAACATTGTAAAGCAACATGTTATAAAGGCATCCATTCATCCTCAAGCCCTGGGCACAGACTTCTGTGTGGCTATCATTACTGGCAAGAATAAACTGACTTCGAAATGTTTTTGAGTCTGCATCCTTCCCAGAAGCAGCCTGGAATGAGAGATTCCATGCAATAAAGCATGTCTCTTCTGAACTCTTCAATTAATATTTAGTCTGATCCATGAGAAAACCTTTGCTTCTTTAAAACATTTAACTTAAATTAATTCATTATTCATAATACCAAAATAGCATTCTTTATTAGGATGTTAGCAAGGACATCCCAAGGGACATGCCATTACACTGATTTTATCAAATGTCACATGCACAGACAGGGTGCTAACAATGGCCAAGCAGGCCAGTTGCAGAGCTGGTGTGAGATCCTAGGCACCCTGCAAACAGTGCCTGAGCCAGATGCTTTGCTTGATTTTGAGTGGTGTAGAAAGCAGTGATGAAAAACAGCCACTGTAGTTGTTCCTACACTCACTGAATCTGGTAAGTCACGAGGGGAATCCAGCTGAACTGGGGTGAGTTCACACAACATCTCAGGTGTCTCTCCTCCATCTGTCATCCCAGCCCTAAATATTACAGAGGCAGGAGTCAAACTTCCCCAGTCTGGCTGGGTTCACACCCCAGCCCAACAACACAGCTGGTAACACAGTGTCATCCAGCAGCTCACATCCACAGACCGACCACGATCCTCCATTCTCCCCCTACTCTTTCACTGTCTGAGCCATTCCTAGCAGCATTACATCAGTGCCAGATACGCTATCTGCACCTTCCCCTCACTGACTGGTTACCTACAAGCTGTTCCTCCTCTTCTTTATTTGCTGTTACGTAGGAATAAAATAGATGTTAAGAAAGTAATTTGATTACGCACTGTGTAGAATCAGGAGAATCACAGAATAATTAAGGTTGGAAAAAGATTCCAAGTTTATCAAGTCCAACCTTCAAATGAATACCACCATGCCCACTTAACCATATCACAAAGTGGCTGACGGCCAAGTGACGAAGCTATCCAAACCATATTGGAAAATAGGCTCAGTGAGGACAGTCTATGTATGAAAGTGCCATCTTTTTGAACACACACCTCTCTGGAGTCATACACCTCTGTGAGGTGGAAAGGGTGAAGCTCTACCCCCTATGTTTTCAGCAGACTCAAAGTAGGGATGAAATGGGGAGATGATCAGAGTGAATGGCTGTGAACAACACTAAAAACAAGTTTACCCTGCACAGCTCCTGCAGAAGAGTGGTTTCCAAACATTCAAAAAGAGGTGAGTGTTGCAGGGAGAACTGAAGGTTGATGGTCTGCTTCTTCAAGAGAAGAAACTTCAGGCAAAATTTGCTTTGTGGAGAGTGGAAGAAAATGCACAGACATCCACAGCAGGGGTGCTCAGATGTCCTGACTATAAGGGCTGTATATGCAAGGCAGGGTATGGTGTGAGGCCCTGGAGAGCAGAGGATTCCTAGGATTTGTTCAAATACTCACAACAATATCAGCAACCTCCCAAAGTGCAAGAGCTCCTTAGGAGGTAGGTGTGGATGGACCTGATAAGGGGTCCCCAACTACTTCCACCTACTGGCAGAGAAATAGCCCTCATGGAACTACTCAGGAGCCTCTCTAATCCAAAGGCTAGTTTGGGCACCGTTCTGTTTTGGAGATCTTAGGTATAAAATTATAACTTACACTGAATACTCAGAATTGCAGAATTGCTTGTCATAGTAAAAAGTAAAAAAAGAAGTTAAAGCATTTTTACTGATCAGAATTATTGTTCAATCGAAACACAACATTTTCCTCAGGGCAGGAACTCTGTTCTATTTTATGTTGCACAATTCCTGGTTTAATACTTTCAGACTTCATCAAAGTTTTACATACTTCCAAAGTATCTTCAACAGTAATAAAAATTACTATGTTTATCATACTTTTTATTCACTTAGTGAGTTTTCCAGTTCACAGTGATTAAGTGCTATAATAAGTTTTTTCATTAATCAACTTTAAATTATTACTTACAAACATACATCAATGGCTTCTCCTTGCACTATGGAGTAATGAATTTGGAAAGCAATAGATTTAGAAAGCTTCAGTGTCTTGCAGCTTAACACGTACACATCTGAAATCATCCACCGCACTGACGTGATGAGGAAAAAGGCCCACCCAAAATATAGCTTCCCTCATTGCATCAGCAAACATATACTCCAGTATTTCTAAGTCTTCCTTAAGAGTTACTAGTAGAACAAGAAGAGCCATAGCAGCTTTCCAGACAAACAAATCTAAGCAAAGATATCCAGATAACCAGACAGAATAACAACTCCATTTAAAAAAAAAAAAACCAAACCAAACCAAACCAACAAACAAAAAAAACAAAAACCAAAACAAACAAAAAAACAAAACAAAAACACAAAAACACCAAAACAACAACAACAACAACAACAACAACAACAACAACAACAAAACCAACAAAAAAACCACTTCCAGACAAAGAAACAGAGAAGAAAAAAATGTGTATGGAACAAGAACCAGGGTAATAAAGAGCAGCACAAGCTGGGATAGGAGGAACTTGGTAACTTCACAAAAGCAGCTGATGCAAACATTCAAAGAATGAATTCTAAGAGTCTTCATCAACTCACCAGGGACAATTCAATTGTGTGAAGGATAAAGAAAGGAAAATCAGCAAAAATCATTAGCAAAACTTTTTCAGGAGTACAGAACAGGTCAACATCATGGGAAACAAATTTCAACACACTCAAGCATCCCAGCTTAGGCCTCCTGTTGCAATTAAGGACACAAATGAGGAAATTAAATATTTCAATGAGAAGTACAACTAGGGAAAATGTTGAAAGTTTGAGATGATGAAATGGTTAATAAAATTCTTGGATTTTCACAGATGAGGCAAGCCTCCAGAAAAGTCTCCAGATCAGTAGATAAAATGGGGAAATGCCCCTGCACGTCTAGAAAATGCTGAGGAGAGCCAGTCTAACAGCTGCAGCAACTTCAGACTCCTCTTTCAGTGACAAGCAAGGCCTCTGTCTAGATGATTTTGTACACAGTAAGGGAAATAGTTGGGATGAGGCTAGTCATACAGTCAACAGATTCCAAATGAGACAATCATGTGACAGAGCAGTCATCACAGATAGCACTGACAAATACTGCTAGTACTAACTGCTATCATAAAACATAGTAATACCAAAAGACCATTTGACTTTTTCTTCATAATTATCTTTGGGATGCCCTGTACTGCTATGCTGTACTAAAACAAACTGTTAACATAATTAAGATCCTTCAACCAAGAAGCAGAATGCACAATTGAAGTAAATGAGAAAACAAGTGGGGAAAAGTGATTCAGAATAGGTAGGAGTTCCAAAGAGAGTATCAGTCACTCACCTTCACCACAAGGCACGGTTGGCGATATTATTGTGAGAGACAGTGCATCAGCTACAACCCAGACACTGTTTTGGTCCAGGACAATAGACTAAATGACCTACATTTTGCTGACAGTGGAGCTCTGCTAGGAGGCAATTCAGCCAACAAGCAGATGAAGACTAAAAAAAGAGTATCCAGCTTTGCAAGAAAAGACTGACTTATTAATCAGTTATGATTAAATAAATCCCATGAGAAATCCCAGCAACATTTAACTTAAGGTTTTGCTTTAGAGGCAAAACAACACAAAATATTAGCCAATTCACACACCAGCATCGTGAAAGGTTGTACAGAAAGCAGTCAGCTGGCAAGCTGGAAACTGCATTCACCAGCTTGAACATGTTCAGACAGAGAATAGCCTTTTCAAGGCTTTGTCAAAAAACTCCAACATGGATGGTGGATATTTCCATTTGACTCTGTAGTGCAGTGCTATGTGGAACAACTGGGACTAAGAGAAGGTTTCTACCTGCCTTGTGGGCTGGTGGATTCCACCTGGTATTTGCTGGCAACAGGGAATTATAAGACTTGAGATATTTGGCTTCAAACCTGAGTCATGGATGAGAGTATTTTGAATATGCTTCCCTTGGTCATGCCACTGCCCTGACTTTAAGGCCTGCTAGGCCTGCTGCCTTCTCCCTGCTCCAGGTCTTCCCCTGGCTGTATCAGTCTGCTCCAGAGTTTCTTCCCCCACCTTGGCAGAGTTGTAAAAAACCACACACTGTCAATTCTTAACAAGGCTATTGGAAAGCCTATCCCAGACGTACCACCAGTAGCACCTCCTGGGATTTTTGTTTCTAGACAAACAGCCATCAGATACATCCCATTCATTACTAGAAAACTACCCCAGAATGGAGTAAAGGTAACATTTCTGTGGGAGTGGCTGATGTAAAACATGAGTACATTACATACAATTTGGTGTCACTGCTGGTTTGTTGCCACATGCAGCACAATTAGATTTCTCAACATAAGAAGTGGTAATCACGTGTCATGGTGTTGCAAAATGAAGGAAAGCAGCAGTAAGAAAGGCTTTTTTACATTCCAGTAATTAGCAAAAGCAATTAATGCATCTTCTGTTGCTTTCATACCTGGTTCAGTAGTTTTTTGCTTTTTTCTATTGGTGCAAGGGACAAGAAAGTTGAAGAGTTGGAAATGCCAAGGAACATGATACAGAACAGGTCAATCCAGAACTGGCCTCATGATGGCTTTTGAAAGAAAACTCACCAGATTTTTCATAATTGATAGCTTAAGCATAAAACTCTGAATAATTTCTTGAATATCTAGGACAGCTACAACAGTCAGAAAAAGTCAAATATTTTTTATTCCCACAAATTTAGTAGCAGTAGTAGTTTCAGCATAAAGTAAGAGATAAGAAAGAGAATTCTTCCTCATTCATTGTGAGCTATCCATGCTACTCAAACCTCTGTGTACACAATGTTGAAGGTATTTTCCCTTTCAGATGCTGCTGTCAGTGATCCTGTCTTTGCTGGGATTCGCAGGAGGGGCATATTGTGTGGTCATCTCTTCATTGGGGCTGATTGGGGGTCCTCTGTGTGACACAGGCAATGGAGAATACCTCTACCCTTTCAGGAATGACACTCTGAAGTGAGTATGTCTTACAGGCTCCTCCAATTTTGCTTTCCCCGATCCCTCCTCTATCTTCTTAAAGTGAACTTGGATTTTTCCAAAATGAGCTGATGGTTCACCCTGAGTACACCTAAACTCACACTTCTCTGAGTAGCATGTTCCAGCTGGCCATCTCTTTGACCAAGGAAGCACATACAAACAGCCATGAGCTGTGACTCCCACTGGAGTCAAAAGGAAGTATTTGCTTACTGTGCCACAATAATCTGTTAAATGATCAAGAATTCAGCCTGCTCTACCTACTTCTGAAAAGCAAAGCAAAAATCTTCTCTGAATCTTTAAAGTCAACCTTGACAACCATGCTGTTCAAACAAGAGCTAGAGATAATGAATGGACTCGGCTGAGATACCACAGCAGGAATGGAGAATGTGGAGACACTTTAAAACCACTATGGATCTTTCTCTTTAGTTATAAACACAATTTTGCCATACAACAAAGAGGAGATTCTTGTGCCTGCAACAAAATACAGATGTGGCTCTCTTCCTTAATTATCAATTACGTCTCTGCAAAGGGAATTCTGGGGAGAATCGCCAGCTTTGAATCATTATAGCACCATCTGAGACTCACTTTGTGCAATCAAGTTCAGAAAATAAAATGCCAGAAAACACAGAAAGCATTCTCAAGTTTTTACTTTCTAATACTTTGCCAATTATTTTCCTCTATCACAGAGACAATTATTTGTTTAACCAGACAACATGGAGTATTTGCAAGCAACCTGAAAACATCATCCTTTGGAATATTGTCCTTTTCTCTATTCTCCTGGCCATTGGTGTGATTGAAGCTATTCTTTGTTTCATTCAAGTCATCAATGGACTCACTGGCTTCATATGTGGCACATGTATGAGGAGAAGAAAGGTTGGTATGCAGTAAAAGTGTCCTTTATGTTCCTTCCAGTTTTATTTTTCAGCTCTGCTAATGGTACATGAGCTGAGAGATCTGCACAGTGCCTGGACAAGCTCCTCTGGCAGTACAGATGCATTTGCACACTCTCTTTCTGTCTGTCACATTACAGTCAGGGATTACCTGGCCCTCAAATTTTTCTAAACAGCAGACCAGTATGACATATTGACATACTCACTGCATGGTTCTGTTCCTATTTAAGAAGCCTTTTTGATAAAGTGTAATGACCCTCCCCAGCAAATGTAAGTGATAGACAAAAAGTAGAGATGTTTTAAATTGGTCAAACGTAGTAATATTGTTATTTTACAGAATGGAAGAACACATCTTCCAAATTTTGTTTATCACTATTGTTTCCTATTTTTATTGTACAAGATATTTGCAGTAAGTCAGATAGCCCCTGGAACATTAATTAATCATCTTTCATTCATTGCCTTTCAGACAAATATTTCTGGAATGTGAATGACCTACAAGGAATGCCAAGACAAGCCCCGAACTGCTGATTCACATCCAATAAGGATAGTGCACTGTACTGTTTTATTTATGGGGGGACAACAAAAAAAAGTTCAGGTGTTTTGCAGGGCAAAATGATTTTTTTTATAAAGAAGTCAGGGTGGAAAAGAGCTAGATCATTTCAGTCTGAGACTCCACATTTTCATCTCTCTGAACATACCTGCTAAACCTCAGGTACTGGCAAAAACATTAATCTATCTGGCCCTCACTGCTGTACTTGTGTATAAAGCACAACAGTGCTCAGATAAAAGATCACCACTTGCCCTCTCATGTTTGTGGGAAATGGAGCTGTTGTTAATGTATACATTTATCAGCTGCATAAAGCAGGTGCTCTCTGGCTGATGTAAATAATGTCCCATCCTCCTCAAATCCCACATGAGCTCACCTGTCTGTTCCTACTAATTTTCAAATGGGGCCCTCACAGATTTGAATGAGAATGAGCAGAGAATATATTGAGCAGTGCTTGAGACACTGCAGAGGCAATTGAAGAACACGTTTTTCAACCTCTTCTGCCTGCTTGGAGCCAGATTCCCTTGCCAAAGCCCAGTGCACTTCTAAATTTTGGTTCTTCAGGAGCATCTGAGAGTTGTGGCAGCCTTAGAGGAGCATTTGGGTCAACACAGACAGTAGGGTTTGCAGCAAGAGTTTAGAAGTGTCTGGTTTAACAAAAGGTCAAACACCTCACCACCAATTTTGCCTTCGTGAAACTGCCTAAGAATTTCACAAACTTCCACACAGGTCTGTAGGGCTGTTCTAGAACAGAGCACACGGATCAAGGAATTAATTTGCCAAAGATAAACAGAGATATATGTAGTAATTATGTGCAGCTTAGTAATAAATAGAAGATACAATCTGAAGGCAGCAAATTGCATCAGCTTTAGTTTTTTAGCAACAGTAATACCAACCAAGAACTGCATAATTCCCCATCATTACTCAAGAGCAAGCTCTTGATCTTGAGCTAATGTCCATGACTGGGAAATTTCAGAAAACTCATCATTTCAGTGACTTCCTCAAAGGTTAATTCTTGGACATGAACTGTCTTTCCTCTGTCAGCCAAACCATGAAATAATCTTTACCCAACCTGAACGCACGTAGGCAGCTATGAAAACCTGGATATATTTAAAGCACTTGGAGTCTATTCTTCCTGATTTATGTTTTCTCAAAGTTGTTCATATTTCTGCACTGTGGCATGGGAGCAAGCTCTTTAAACCCACTTATTGCAGACATACATGGCTGCTTGTGCTATCCTCTAATATAGCACACAAAATGCTTCACATTCTCCTTTATATAAAATGGAGAAGAAAGTGTCAGTTCCCCAGATGAGGAGCATATGGACCTTGGAGCATAGTTTCACCCCTAGAAGCAGGAAATTTAACATATAAAACTTAAATACAATTTCTGTAAAGAAGAAAGCATAAGACTTGTTGAAGTTTGCAATCCATCACTAGGTACATCCAAACCTGCCAGGCAGCTTAAAAAGCTCATGTTCATTGCCAGCAGTGAAGCATGGACAGTGCAACCACATACAGCAGACAGCAAACCAGGAAAAGAGTTAAAGAGGCAGAGGGAAATAAGGATATTCACATGTAGTCAGGTGGAGAGAGATTCCTTCATCAGAATAGGGGCTCTATGAACTCTTTACAGTCCCTAAATACCCTGCCTATCCTCATCCCTTAATTTTGACTCCTTGACTCTCACCTCTGAGATAAAGCCAACTCTGGCTGTGCTAGAACCAGGAGAGGAATAGATACCCACTGGCACACCTCCAGCACAGAAAAATAAGTGTACTGTGCTGCTGCCATCTGCTTATTCCAGGCTGTCCTGCCCTGGGGATGTCTGTGTGCTCCTGGGAACACCCTCTGTCCTGACAACTGTGTGACCACTGGCCTCACTGATATATGTAAATATTAAATATTGCTATTCTGAACTTATTTTCTGGTTTAGTTTGTGTGGTCTGAAGGACTTGTGAGTTCGATCTACCTCCAACTGGAAGGTAAATGGAGAAACAGGCAGAGTTAAATCATCTAACTTGAATCAGCACAAAGAAGTCTCTTCTAGGGTAGGCATCAAGATACATGGGCCATGGGGAGAGGCAAGCTTCCCCCAGCCCACACTGAAAGAGATGCCTAAGGCAAGTGGGCAAGCCTTTATGAGCAAGGTTCAGTTGTCCACCATGGACAGGAACATCTGGTGCCATTTGAAATGCAGCACAGAACCCACTCACAGATGTCCAGAGATCCAAGAGTCTTATCTGGAGCTAACAACACAAAGGTGCGGATGACCAAAGCAAACAGCTATCCCTTGCACACAAGGATGCTAAAAATTCATTTAGTGAAAAATTATTTCAGCTCATGCTTTTTTGGATCCCCCAAATCACCTTTTACATGAGTCAAAGCCTGTCCTCTCAGAAGTGTCACCAGAACCTTCTCCAGGAGCCAACCAGGACATTGCTACAGGACCAGTTCCTTATGCTGAGCATTGCAGGGATACCTGTGAACCCAAGCTCTTCTGGTGGGCAATGCTTCAAAAGAAGATGTCTGCATAATACTAAATATAATAAAAACTTGGATTTGAATAGACAGTTGGCTTGACTAAAGATAAGATATTGTGCTTCAGAATTAAGATTATGACAGATTTGAAGTTATTGGTTTGGGGCTTTATCCAAAATGGAAAGAATTCTTTCAGGGAAATCTCCTAGCAAAGAAAAGAGCAATTTTGTCCTTGAAATGTTTTTGTATTGTATACATGAAGAACTTAGTAAAACTAAGGAACTCATTCTTCTATATCTAACTTTTCTCTATATTCATCTATCTATCTAATCTTTTTTGTATCTATCAACTTTAAATAATTAATAGTCAAAAACTACCCAGATATAAAGACAAAAATATTTGTGTAATTTTGATATTAATTCACCATGCAATCACACTGCACAGGCTCTGATTGAAGGACTTAAATATCTTGGGTTTGCATCAAATTATCCCTCTCTGTCCTGCATTTGAAATTCATGCAGGAGATCAGCCACTTGCAATTAGGACTAACTTGGGACAGGAATAAAACTTTAAAGCAAGGACATCATCTGAAAAATGTACATGTTTGGAGACCAACAGTCCTGTGTTTTAGCTGACACGATCCAAATACCTGGGCTGGACACCACAGATTAGTTCATACCCTCTAATTTCAAGAGGAACTGTCAGTTCATTTTGATGCAAATGACTTAGATGCCTCAGGCCCCGGCACTCGGTGTTCTCGGTGTTCTCGATTGTTTTGGCTTGCAGAGCAAAGTAAACCAGCGAGAGGTTGATCCTTGCAGACCTCAGAGTGCCATGGCCTCTGCTCTACTGTCCCAGTCTCAGTCCTGTGCCTCTGCTCCGGTGAATTCTTCTGTACAATCAAACTTTAAAAAATCCCAAAGGGAATTAAAAGCCCCCAAACCTTTCCAGTCTCTCTGAGTGTTTTATTTCATATACTACAGAACACTAGCTCTTTGGGCTTGTCCTTTTGCAGAGGAGTGACGGCCACCCTTCAGAAATGCCGTTCCCTATAGGACCTCTCTCACTGGAAGCACCGCTTTTGTCCTGGGCCCATGGGCCTCAGAGAGCCATCTAAAGCCCATCAGCAATAATTTAGCACATTTAACGAAGTAAGACAGAGTAAAGGCATGGTCTTAGGCACAGAGACCACTGGTTTATCAATCTTTATTTCTTCCTGCCAGTGAGCTTCAAAGCTGAGTAGCTCACTACAGTGCTTACACTTACAAAGCTGTAAATGCTCACTACAGTGCAGATAATTTCTACAATACACAGAAAACTTCACTGGTACACAGCACTCTTCACTTTCTTTCAGGTATTCCTCTGTTTTTATCAATAACCCATGTCAGAGTCTGCTCCATCAAGGTCAACTAGTAAGGTGTAACAATTAAAAGCTGAGTATCATAGAGTCACAGAATGGTTTGAGTTAGAAGGGACCTTACAGTCATTTAGTTCCAATCCCCTGGCACAGGAAGGGACACCTTCCCATATCGGGTTGCTCAAAGCCCTGTCCACCACAGCCTCGAGCATTTCCAGGGATGGAGCATCCACAACTCCTCTGGGCAACCTGTGCCAGTGCCTCACCACCCTCACAGTAAAGAATTTTTTTGTGATATCTAATCTAAACCTGCCCTCTTTCTGTTTGAAGTCATTACTAATTGTCCTGTCACTACATGCTCTTGTAAAAAGTTGCTCCTCAGCTTTCTTATTCCCTTCAGGTACTGTAAAGAACTTGTATCCCCTAAGCTCAGAACTGTTGGAGATACACTAGAACATCTTGGCTGCTGTTCCAGGAGGGCCAGGTGTCTCCAACAGGGACTGTAACCTGTGCTTGGCCAAGTGGGCATCTCTCAGGTTTTATAGCATCTCATGTGACACCAGGCATCTCTATGTGAGCATTCAAATCAAGCTCTGAAACTTCTCCTGGGTACAGTGACAGTGCTCTTAGAAGCAATCGTGAGTTCACGGTTGAGACATATCCTGCCTCACAAGACTAGAAACAGGTCAGTCAATCACCCCCTAAGATTGTGTACTTCTCCCCATGGGATACTCTGGGAGCTTGAAGTGAATAGCACAGCAGCTGGCACCCAAAGCTGCAGCCCCTCATTGTGAGCAGGGAGTGAAGCCCACCTCAAAAACCTCTTCACTGGTGAGATATCTTTTTTTTTTCTTCTTGAAATAGATGTATTAGCTGAAAGTCATTTAATGGCAAAAGGTAACAGATAAAATAACAGATTCAGGGAAGAACTGGTCTTCTTGGTATAAGGTTGCATTGTTACAATCCTTCCTTGCACTGTGTATCAGCAAAAACACTTCAGATTCAGATGAACTACCTTATAAAACCTCTTTCTCCAAGTCTCCTTCATCCCATCATGCAATGTTTTCACTTCCATTGTGTCCTACCACATCTGCCCTCCACCCCTCTGGGTCTTTAAATGAAGTTTCTTCTGGAGGATTTTATGCCTGACAAGTTTTGGGTTTTTTTTTTTCCCAAGAGATGAAAAAAAGCAGGGTCAGTCCAGACATTCTCTGCAGATGTCAAAGAACAAATTCAAATCTTGCTTTGGGCATGCTGAATTTAGTTGACCCTCACAGGAAGGGTGCAAGGTCAGGTATGTCCTCCCAGGAGTGTCCGATTGCAGAGCAGGCTGAGACCTGGCTGCATTCACCCTCAGCCACATGCTCCTTCAACCTTTTCCTGTTCCTGCCTACAAAATATGCTGCCAAACATTTGTTCATATAAAAAAGACTCAGTACGTGTACGCCGCTTTAAAAGTTTGTGGAATACCTGTTTTGAGCAAGGAAGGCAAACCAGAGAAACCAATGGCTCCACTGCCACTGGAGCTGCAGTTTCTAGGACCTTGTAGCAGGTTCATTTAAGGTGGAAGGGAGTGTTTCTAATTACCATCCAAAAAAATGTGCCTTTAAAATGCACAGTGTCCCTTTTTGTACTTAAAATAATTGGGTCAAATTTAAAAGCTATTACTCAGTGAAAATAGCATTTGATTATAAATATAAAATATAAATATTTCTCCTAAGGCAGGTTAAGTAATCATCTGGTTGTCAGGTTTTTTCATCTCTTTTAATTTTCACTTCTTTTTAAACACTAATTATAGAGTCTTCCCACCAGATCACTGCATATCTTACCAAACCCTTGTACGGAGAGGTGTCACAGAAAACATGAAGCTCCTGCACTTCTCCCCTTTTCTCCTCACAGCCATCACCTATGTGCCTGTGTGTTCCTTCCTATCCTGTTGATGGGATATGCTTAGCCTGTGCCACTGTCATTTCCATGCACAGCTACTCCTGCCTGTCTGCAGGAGCTGGTGCACTGCAGAAAACCTTCCTAAAGATTTGGCCTTTCACTCAGAGTGCATCTGAGAAGAAGACACCTGAGATTTCCCCGTGGAAAGGAGCTACCCACTCGATGGATGAACAAAGGTATCCAGGAAATGATATACATGTACCCTAAAACAGGCAGATTTTATATAGAATTGGTTATAAAGATCCATATGTGGACAGATGGGAAAGATTGACAGAGCAACTAAAAAGATACCAGTGTGGCAACTCTACAATAAATGTACAATAAATGTAACCGACTTAATTCTGTAATGCATATATGAGGATTTTTCCCAGAATTATTTCTGTTTACAGAGAGCTTCACAAAGTTAAAAAGTCTGTATCATTCCTATAGTTTCATTGAAGAGTCCAACACCACCTCACTTTCCTACCACTTTCCATTGATTGCTTTGAGAATAATCATGTAGCTCCTTTCACTGGTCAACGGTAAATCTTTTTTTACTGTTTCCTGGGTTTACTTTGATCATTGCTGAGAGTTTAGTCTAGTCAACTTCAAACAGACAAAGTCTTAGCCCTATCTGCTGCTTTAGCCTTGTGCCTAGAACCCAGAGAAATATGGAATATTATCATACCATTTCATGTCAGACAAAATATAACATTTCCCCTACTTTAAGCCAATCTAGTAATACCCCTCACATCAGTGTTTCATTATGCATATCAACATTAATTCCTATGCTCTTAATTTTTGCTCCCCAGAAAAATAAGATTGGATATCTACTGGGGAAGGGGGAAGGCTGCAGAATTGCCAGTGTTTTTCCAAAGACTGAGACTCCGCATCTGGTTCTCCAGACTTTTGGGTTTGTCACACTGTTTCATACTGCTGCTTTTGTTGCAAAGTCCAGCAAATACTCAGCAGTTTCTTTACACGGCACAACTATTTCCACTAATTTTTTCTGATTGTGTACTCGATCAAAGAGCATTATCATCACGCCATTATTCCCCTCTATAACCTAAATTAAGCAACAGAAAATGGCTCTGAATATACCAGGCTTAGTATCTCTGAGTGTATTTTTTACATTAACTTTAACTACTGGAATTTGGGCTTCTTGGAAAAGCAGAAAGGATCAGCAGAACAGGAACCCAACAGAGATGGCCATGGTTGGAGGCAGGAACATAAATGTTTTCATTGGATTGTTTACTGCAACAGGTAAGTTTTCTTAAAAGACTTTAAAAGATTCTTCTTAAAACACATGTATTGCATAGATCTGGGTGACTTTTCTTTCAAATGAAGTGAACTGCTTTAATGTGAGGGTAGATTTTGCCTAAGTGTGACTTTAAAGGCGTATGGTTTCATGAATCATTTTGGGATGGATTCTTACAAACCTCTTCATACTGAGCAGAACCTAATGTTTATGTAGATTCTCTTAAATTAAGGAGATTCATTTAAGAGTTTTGTTAAGAGTTGAGAGTTTAATTTAAGAGTGACAAAAGAATACACATTTCATTAAGGAGGACTGTGGTCTTAATCATGAACCAGTTTCTGTTATCCAACATAACAGAAGAATTTTACGCACAGAGAAGTCCAGTTCTGTGTGAAATAAATTGTCACACATGGTGAGCATTGGTCTCTCTCTTAAAGAGAGTGTTTTCCTCAACTTCTCTTTTCTGTCCTTGCTGCCTGGTATAATCTGAAATTTGCTTCCCTGATCTGTTTTTTGTAAAGGCATCCCCCAGTGGTATTTGCCTGGACAAGACACTAAAATCATTGTTATAGGTTTGTTATCTGACTCCATTGCCTGTTTGCATTTATTTTCCCTAATGTCTACTTCCTTAGACCCTGTAAGTGATGCTCTTGAAGGAGGGCAACTATACAACAGCAATTCCATTTCCTCCAGCAAAAGTGTTCCTCTGAGAAAAAAATGGAATTAAAATTGACTATAGTCAAACTGCCTCTAAATGTTTAAACATTGAGCTTTTCCATGCACACATAGATATCCATTCTTGAAGCTGGAAAATTATTTAGAGTGAGATTATAATACTATGACCTTTAGTCAGCAGCACATCTCTGTATGGCAGAAAAATGTAAAGAAAACAGAGGTGTGATTAAATGTTTGATAAAAATGTTTACAAGCTCTCAGGGCATTCTGCAGGGTTAGTTGAGAATATGTCTCTCAATTCTGACCTTTTCCTCTTCCATGATTACAGCCACCTGGGTTGGAGGAGCATATATCAACAGCATAGCTGAAATCATCTACCTGCCTTCAAAAGGATTGCTGTGGGTCCAGGCGCCTGTGGGATTTGCCTTGTCCCTTGTTATTGGTAAATAATTCACGTAATTAGGACACATAATCTTTAAACATATATGTCATAGGAGAATATTAAGATAAGTAACAGAATATAGGGTACATTTTAAATGTGATTTTGTTTTTTCAGTCTCCAATATATCGAGAATAAGCATTTATAATGCTATGCTCTGAACTGAAACATAAGTTCGGGTAGCTTGGAGCTAGTGTAGAGTTTTGTCTTCTTGTAGTAATTTATAGGAGAAAAATCTTATGTGAGGATTTAGAAGAATGTGTCTATGTGCATATTGCTTTTTTCACATGGTCTCTAACTCACAGACTATTGAGAGTATTGGTATCTATTTTTTTCCTTGGAATTTCTGTGTAATGAAATAATAGTATCTTGATTTTTCCACTAAAATGCATTCTTCTGAGTAGTCTTGTCTCAGGATGAATGTGTCATGCCTCCAGCTTATGCCATTTTATATCTGGTCATTTTTTTGTTGAAACTAAGCTAAGTGTGCAGTGTTCTATACCTGAGTTGCCATTTCTAACTCTGAGAATTACTGGACTCGTCCTGAGGTTCAGCTCTCTTGCCAAGACCAAAGTTGCTTTCAGGCCACATTGTGTTATACCATAACTCTCTAGGGACACAGGATGATGAAAGCAAGGAGACCTGTGCAGACCTTACACAGGAATTCCTAAAAGAACAATATCCTTTATTCTCCAGTCAAAGAAAAGAGTCCAACTGACGTGAATATGAATCAGGCTTGGAAATATATTGCCAGCACTGCTTATGCGAGTAATTTTTACTAATGAAACTGAGGAGTGCAGGTCTGATCCTGCAATCTTTGCTCAGGTCATAGTGCCCAGACAAGCAGTCCTGTTGGCTTGAGGGTTAGACACAATATGTATTCTTTGGTTTTAATGAGATGGCTGCACATCTGAGGTCCAATATTTAGGTGAAGGTGAGTGGGACTCAGCTCAATGCACAGATTAAAACAATATAGTTCTGGGAAGAGACAATGAAGCCACCAAAACGAAAAATGTAATCAGAAAAGGACCATGTATCAAGAGGTTGCATCACATGACCAAGGACAAAACTCTGCCTCCTTTTTAGCCAAATATGAGTCTTCAATGCCCCACTCTGTCTACTGACATCTTTCACAGGATGCTTTTCAGAAAACTTTGTCTCAGATTGGTAGGTCTTTGAGGATGCAGAGGAGATTACATATGGGTATCCACTGAGCTGAATTCCTCTTACAGTCACACAGGTATTTTGTGCCATTTGCGGTGCCACACGGGGTCCTCTCTGGCCTCCAGTAGCCATTCCAGAAAGATCTAGGTGTGACAAAAGCGGTTGGTCATATATATCAGCTGTAAGCAGATATCCTTTATAAGATGGGACCTCTCGAATGGATGAAACCCCACATTTAGCGAGTGAATTTAACCCTGGTGTCTGGTTGGCTGAATCATTCTCTAGGGTCCATTATGTATGAATTCACTAGGTGGGTCTGATACGCATATACCATACTATTCTTACCTTTTTTTTTTTTCCTGGAATATAAAGCATTCAAAATTCTACCAAAATGTCATTACTTTCTGATAGGTGGCTTCTTCTTTGTAAATCCAATGAGAGCAAAGAATTACATGACCGTGATGGACCCCCTTCAAGAAACTTATGGGAACATGATGGGAACCTTACTCTTCATTCCACCACTGCTAGGAGAGGTGTTCTGGTTTGCAGCTATCCTGGCATCCCTGGGTAAATACTTGCTTTCCTGTTATATTTGTTAAAGGTTATGTGGACTAACAGAGTGTAATACACATTTGGGAATTGTGGAAAGCTGAGCTTCATGTCTCCTTTTGTGAGAGGAGCAACCGTTTCTTCTTTCTAGAAAATATGTTTTCAGGTTTAAAACAAATAGTGCTATATATTCATTATATTATAACAGAGAACTCTTCCAATGTGAGTTTGTACCTTCCTCTTGCCTGTAGGAGAGCAGAGATAAAAAGGCAAAGTGCCCTGGCAATGGCCATGCAGCAAGGTGAAGCAGTAAGAGCAGGAAGGAATCATGGGCTCTCTGGAGTTCCCACTGTGCACACTCTGTAGACTGCATTTTTCATACAGTATGTTGTACTGGCACCAGGGGAATAACATATCCTTATTTATCCTGTATTCTGCACATATGAAATCTGCCTTAAAATACTTGACTGCTTTCCTTGTCTGCAGGAGCAACAATGAGGGTCATCTTGGATATTGGAGGCTCTTTGGCTATCACCATCTCAGCATGCACTGTCATACTTTACACTCTGCTGGGAGGCCTCTACTCTGTTGCCTACACTGATGTCATCCAGATGGTTTTCATTACCCTCAGCCTGGCAAGTCCTATCCATTTCTTTGGTACCAGTTTTCTAACTAAAGGGAAAAGTCCTGCTCTTCTTTTCAGCATGTCTCAGACCAAAAATAACTTCCTTGACTTACAGTTTCTCTTTAGGAGAACAGATCTCCTGAAAAATGTTACAGTCTTTACAAGTCTTTGTACCTTATGCATTTCAGACAGTGCTCACACAAGCCACTGGCCTTGCTTTGTGAACACAAAAAGGTCTGCACAAAAGTGAAGTTTGCAGAACCTGTCTAGAACCATCTTGAATGGAAAGAGATCTATCTACAGAAAGGACCAATGTAACCTGAATTACAGACTCATGTTCTTGATGGTGCCATGAACCAGAAACATGTAGATTTAGAGTAAGGAAGGGAGAGAAAGGAAGACTCTAAGTCTAGCCTTAATCTTATGTAACTCTACATTCTACATTCTACATCTACCTTAACTTAAATATCTGTTCTCCAAAAACAAGGACACCGGGAAAATGGTTAACAAGTTCCATTTCTATCCTAGTGGATCTGTATCCCTTTTGCCCTGGTGAATTCTGCAACCGAAAGTATTTATTACACTGCAACCCATCAATCTTACCAAGACCCTTGGATTGGGAAGATAGAAAACCAGTATCTTGGAAGGTGGCTGGATGACTTCTTCTACTTGGTATGGAGCATTTCTTGGACAAGTCATTGGGAGGTGGAATTGTGTGGGGACTTTCTGTCTGGAAAGCTTGTGAGTTCTAGCAGCCGGTAGCCCTACATTGCAAGGTCAGTTGACATGAGCTGGAGGTGTAAAACTGTCTCTAAGCACCCCCTGCAGCAACCTAAATGGACTGGGGAGACCCAGGGCTCAGCTGTGGGATGAAAAGAAGCAGTAGGGACACTCTATCCTTTACCCACATCGAGGAACATACCTCTTGGGTAAGACCATCCAGGTAGCCAGTTCCTCTTCTGGCACCTAAATGAGTTATTTCCTACCCTTTGAGATACTGGTCTTGCAGCCTCAATAGTGTGCTTTTAACATAAATATGTAAAATTCCCTCTATTTGAAAAAAAAATTAAAATGACTGCAGGTTATCAGCAAGCACAGTGGGATTGGCTCCACAGCACAACACAACTTTTGAGTTACCAATATAGCCAAGACTCCAGGAGGTTGTTCTGCTCTAACTAAACTGATAATAGGGACACACAGAAGCCTGTTTGGTGAGGACAGAATCTTCAGATTTTATCTGATTAATCTTGTCTGCTAAGAAAGTGAAAATTATGGTTTTGTTTTTCATTTAAACGCAGAATAGCTAAGTTTGGGTAGATTTATTTAGAAAAGCTGCATTCCTGAAACACTGTCCTTTCACTTCCTCTGCGCCTGATTCACAATTCCAAACAACCATTTTTCAGCTTTCTCCATCTGCCAAACCATTAACCTTTTTTCATTAAAATTTCACATCCATTGTAATGAAAACGAAGGAAAAGGGAATTCTCAACTATCAGAAATATTATCCTCAAGAGTTAGAGCTGAGCAACATTTATGCACTTGAAATGAGAGCTTGATAACACTAAAGATTATTATGGATGATGCCCTGCAAGCAGCCTGGTTGGTACCACTGGTAACAGATGAATGTTTCAGGTGCTTGGGAGCATCCCGTGGCAGACTTACTTCCAAAGGGTGCTCTCTGCTGCCTCGACAGGACAGGCAAGGCTCATCTCCTACCTCTCTGGACTCGGGTGCTTTGCAATGGCCATCCCCTCGGTGCTCATTGGGGCAGTGGCAGCATCAACAGGTAAAACTAACTGTTTGTCTCTGAGCAGTCAGTGTGTTTTTAACAAAGGTGATTAAAATGGGATCCAAAGAAGTCCTGATGGAGACTTTGAATTACCCCCTCCCATGGTCCTCGACACCAAGACAGGTGATCCCTACCAGAAAATGTGGAGCCCTCTGAGGTACATTGCACAGCTACTTACAGACATTTAAACAGTCCCAAGACTTTTTTCAGCTATTTCCTTATGATGAAATGACTTTTCCCAGACTTTGTGTTGAGGAAAGATGAAGGCAGACTCTATAAAACCTTGTACAATCCTATTTTAGAAGAAATTTTATGCTTCCTTCTGCTCATGCCTTAGGCATGTAAGACCCAGCAATATTACTACAGATTGTTAATAAGGTTCTTGCTTGAAGGAATCAAGAAGTTCAGTCCTGTAAACTCATGGTCTCCATGTAGGGAATCAGTCCTGTGTTGACTGTGAGCAAGGGTAAAAGTGCAGCCAGATCACTGAACATTTAAGGAAATCAGCTGGAGTCATGACTTCATCCAATTCCCTTCTCCTCATGAGCGGTGTCTAGAGGTTGACCTTTAATTGAGTCAATTCTGGAATCACACAAAGCACACCTATTTCTATAGATGCTGCTGAGGAAAAGGGAAATTTTTGATTGAGTGGGAGCTGCAGCATGTTAAGGGGAATCACGAAAGTCCACAAAAGAACCCAAAAAATCAATCTAAGTCCTAAAACACTGAGTGGATCTCAGTTCTTAGCCCTTCTGTGACTGGCCCCTGTGAAAAGGCAATTTCAAAGCTAGCAGAAATGTCTATGAAGGATTTGTTGTAACTTTTCCTTGTTTTGTTTCAAAGACTGGAATCAGACAAGGTACGGTCTTCCAAGTCCGTTTGAGAGAGGGGAGTCAGCGATGATACTACCACTTGTTCTACAACACCTCTGCCCAGCATATATCTCCATTACTGGTCTGGGAGCCATCGCTGCTGCTGCAATGTCTTCTGCAGATTCAGCTCTTCTCTCCACTGGCTCCATGTTTGCTCACAACATCTACAGGAAAATCCTGAGGAAAAAGGTACCTGGCTGCAGCATTCAGTAGTTTTCATGTCAGGAAAGACAGTCTTGTTTCAAGGCTCTCTCTAAACCAGTCTGTGACTGGAGGTGTGTGTCCTTCAGCTGCTGAACTTATTTCTGGAGATAGTGCTCCAAACATAAGCCAGGGGTATTCATATCTTTGCTAGGGGTACCAATACCCACACTGGTGAGCTTTGCTCATTCTAACATGACTAGTATGAAATTTGGACTAAGGTATTAATGGAAACAGCATAAAACCATGACCCTTAAAATCAGAGGGCCCCTCCAGGGGCACCTGCCTTGCCCAGCTGCTGGTGGCAAGTGGTGCCTGAAAGCATCAAGGGCTTGGGGAGAACCAGCCCAAGCCAGGGCAGTGCTGGCCATCCTGCCAGAAAACATTGTGTCTCTAATGCTGCAATCTCTGCTTTACAGGCTTCAGAGACAGAGGTATTGTGGGCCATGAGGACCTCCATGTTGGTGTTTGGGGCCGGGGCTGCTGGTTTGGCTTTTTACTCCACCTCTGTCTATGACCTCTGGTTCCTCAGCGGGGAGCTGGTGTACGCCCTCCTCTTCCCCCAGCTCTGCTGTGCCCTCTTTGCACCCAGCACAAACACTTATGGATCAGCTGCTGGCTTCCTGGTTGGGCTCCTGCTGAGGCTACTGGCAGGTGAGCCTGCCCTGAGCGTCCCCCCCATCATCCGCTACCCAGCCTGCTCCCTGGTGAATGGGACCTACAGCCAGCTCTTCCCCTTTAAAACATTCACCGTGCTTCTCACCTTGGGCACAATCCTTGCTGTTTCACACCTGGCCAAGGCTTTGTTTCAGAGAAACCTCCTCCCTCGCAGCTGGGATGTTTGCAATGTCTTGGGGGGAACTGCCATCCTCATCCCCTTGCAGAAAGTGGAGAAACAGGAGCGTTTGCCAACCACGGCACTAGAAGAGAACCACAATTAAATGTGAGGCTTCATTTGAAAGGCACGGTGTGTTCAGCAGTTGGAGCATGGCACAGACAGCATCACTCTTTGCTTTCTCCACGAATGATTTACTTAAAGTCCTCACCTAGAAATAAAGAGGCATTCTGTTCATCCAAGGAGAATATGCGAGTTTGAAGTCAGCAGTGATTAAAGTCACATGGTGATGGAGCACAAACTTGTGGTGGTGACCACAGGACACCTTGGGCTCCAGCAGTGGTTGCTATGAGGTGCCCCTGGTATTCCAACTGAAAGCAAAGCTATAATCCTGCTCCAACTCTTAGGGTGTTCCCAAGCCACATACTCTTCTCACCACAAAGAAAACAAATTAATGTCTGATAGATTGGGTATTCTTGATTAAAAGAAAAAAAAAGGTGAGCAGACCTGTTTCCCTTACACAGCAAGGGGTTTAGCATAATCATCACTGGGGGGCACATCAAACTTCTGAAAACACAAATTACTGAAAGCAGTGCAACTGCCACAGCAGTGCAGCAGTAATATCAGTTCTGCGCCATTCCTTATTTGCTTTACAAAGCTTTTCTTCATACTACAAAAGTTTTTGCACGTCTCTCCCCACTGCAGTATCTGCCAGTGGATCCCTCAGCCTGGGAATGTGTGAGACATCCCCTCTATACAACCTGGTAGGGCTGCAACAAGTAAGCAAGATAAAGCAACAGCCCTTAACTATTCACTCAGAAAGATTAACATAGCTGCTGTTTACCAGATAGAAAAACAGAGGTGCCAGACTATTGGATGAATTTTGTCTAAAACCTGTTGAATCACTTCTGTCAAAGTTTTACCCTAGCACAGCAACAGGATGGTGTGTGACATACACAAACTGGGCTGTGAGAACTCAGAAGACTGTGATGACAGAAAGGTGCTGGAAACTGATCCTAAACCTTCCTGTAGGGACACAAAATCCTAAAATCCTGAAGGCAAGATCCCAAAAGATTCAAGCCACAGATGAGTACAGAAAAGCCCCCAATACCTTGTTTGCATAAATTCTTAAAGGCTTGGAAGACAAGAAACCCAGATAAATAGTGAATTTGGACTCTAGCCTGAGGTCTGATGGACTGAAAACATCCCTCAGTGAAATGGGATCATTAAGATGTGAGCTGAATTAAAGATTCAGGAGGATTCTATAGCAATGGCTCACAGATGGCTGTTATATTCCCCTCAGCAGCTGTGCAGCATCTTACCAGGGTCAGTTGCAATCCACCCACAAGACCCAGCAGGAACCACACTCACAGTACCTTTCCAAAGTGGTTGTGGGAGCTGCTGTGAGTGGAAACACCTGGCACTACTGAAAGCAAGATATTTACTGGCATAACCAAAATATCCTAGAGCAGAGTAACCATCACAGCCAAGCGAGCTGCTGAGGTGAAAACAAGGTGCTGGTCTGTGATTTACTTCCAGCATGTGCATGCACAAGGTGAGAAGCTCCACTGGTGCCACTGCAAGCTCAGCAAGGAGCCATGAGACTCTGAATTGCCTTTGCTCAGGAGGAGGACTGTCAGCCCTGCGCTCTAGATATGGCTTTGAAGACACTGCTCCCTGTGAGAGATCACTCATCTCTTTTAAAATATCCATCCACAGCAAGGTGGAGTTTCTGCTCCTTATCAGAAAAATATCGCATAATCTTGTGTTTTGTACTAGTGTTAGTGAACACCTGGGCACACTAACCTTCATATGCACAGCAGTCCTGTTGATGTACTTTGTTAAACCAAGACCAGAAATTCTCTCCTGTGTTTCTAGAGACTGCCATGAAATATTAATTATAACGTGTCTAGAAAAGGGGAAAAAAAAACTGGTTTAAAAATCAAAAGCTTTGCCATTGACTATGGCCCTAGGCAGTCATCCACGAGAATCTTTCACACATTTGAGTGGGAGCGTGTGAGGTTGTGCTCAGGCAAGGGAGGCACCAAAGCTATCATTACCTCAGCGCCAGGAGAACAGGGCTCTTGTTAAATCACAGTTGCTGGATGCTGATTCAAGCATACTGCCCTGAGAGATTTAGGGGTGACCTAGTTTGGGGACCTGTCCATCCCCCTGTGTGGAGGAGATCAAAGCTGACATGCTGTGTTTGAACCAGGGCACAGACCTGGTGCGTGACCCAGATAAGAGTGAAACCCCAATGTCCTCATGACAAGGTTATCACCCTACTTCCCGACCATAGAACCACAGAATGTTAAGGGCTTGGAAGAGACCTTAAAGATCATCTAGTTTCAAGCCCTCTGCCATGGGCAGGGATGCCACTTATTATGTGAGGTTGCTCAGGGCCCATTGAACCTGGCCTTGAACACTTCCAGGAACTGGGCATCCACAACTTCCCTGGGCAACCTGTTCCTGTGCCTCACCAACCTTTGAGTAAAGAATTTATTATCTAATCTAAAAATATCCTCTTTCATTATAAAAATACTGCCCCTTGTCCTGTCACTATCTGTTCATACAAAAAGTCCCCATTCCCTCCTTTTTATAAGCCCCCTTAAGGTACTTGAAGGCAGAAATGAGAACTCCATGGAGCTTTCTCTTCTCCAGGCTGAGCAACCCCAGATCTCTCAGACTGTCTCCATAGGAGAGGCGCTCCATCTCTCTGATCACCTTTGTGGCTTCCTCTGGTCCCACTCACATCTTTCCTGTGCTGGGAACGCATAGCTAGATGTGGCAGTGCAGGTGGGGTCTCACCAGAGCAGAGCAGAGGGACAGAATCCCCACCCTCACCCTGCAGGCCACACTGCTCTTGATGCAGCCCAGGATCCAACCGACACAGCAGCTCTGACAGGCAAATGCCTACATCTGGAGGTACTGCTTCACTCCACTGTTACGCTCAACTTCTCCTGCTTTTACCCTGCAGAGACCCAAAGCTTGATATTGAAGCCTTTCTGTGCTAACAGGCTTGGCATGGCAGGCAATAGATCCACAGGTTCCTGACAGAGCAGCAAAGGATAGCTGAAGAGGGTCACCACTGCCACCATGCTAACACCCAGCGTCACCACAGAAACTCACAGAGACTTCAAACACAAGAGTCTTTGCTGCCAGTGGTATCTGGCATACTTAGCCACACTTGGCCCTTGCAAAACTTCCCTAAATTTCATACCACTGACAGTGCTCTGCTTTGTGTGAATAGAGGAAAACAGTGAAGACACAATTACTGTAACTCTCATGAATGTTTACCATCTTCCATCCTTATATGACTCTCTCCTCTGAACATCCCCCCAGCAAGCTTAAAAAGAAAACATTCATCAAGGTAGAACAAAGTTTTGGAAGCAATTAGCTGCAAGTAAAATAAATACAAAAGTACTTCTGTCCTATACTTAATGCCCAAATGCCTAGTTGTTCCAGTCCAGGACACCCAAGGTCCTTGAGGTGTTGCTGGCATGGGGGATAATGACCCAGCTTCCATGAAGTCATTCTGTTCATGGCTTACAGCCTCCAGTTTGATATGCTTTTATTTTTCTTTCCCTCCTTAATAAAAAATTCACTTGGGCACTGGAGGGCCCCAGTTTACCTCTCCACATGTGGCTTTACCTCCTTTGACCCTTAGAAGTGTCCATGACAATGACTCTATAAGGTTTCAGTTTTCATTAACTTTTCTCAACCTAGACAGCTACTATACAAAGCAGCAAACACCAGCATCCAGCTGGTGTTGCCTGGGCTGGCAGGATCCACCTGAGATACCCTGAGGCATCCATTGTCTTGCCTTTTTTTGACGTTTTTACAGTTCATCTTCAGAGCATCTGAGATGGTATCAGACTGAAATTTGATTAAGAAAGAAGAACCATACAAAATCAATGCCATGTGCATTAGGCAGATTAGCAACTGGCAGGTTTGAAATGTAATTACAAACAGGCAATTACCATCCAGTACCAGAACCTCTTGTGAGGGTGATTCTTGGCATCGTGCTATGGAACTGCACTTACCAGTGACTGGGTGGGCAATGAGGAGCAGTCCACACCATGTGCTCAGCTGGTCAAACAAGCTGCAGGTCAGTGTGGGCTCATGGACAATCTAACGCAGGTGTCCACAGACAGACCAAGTGTATCACAGCCTAAAACCAACTGTTGGCTGTGTTGTCCTCAAAGCAAGGTCTGAGTGATGCTATGAACTGCAATGTCGAGATTTAGGTAAAATCAATCTCACCCAGAGCATCCTCCTGTTACTTTGTCTTTTTTTTTTTTTCCCCTCCTCACAGGCAGGGTTTATGACAACATCCAGTTTCTGGAAGTTAAAACTAGACAAATTAAGACTATAAATGAGGCTCAGCATTTTAAATGTAAAATCCATTAAGTAGAGCAAGTTGGCAAGGGCTGAGGTGGATTTGCCATCACTGAAAATGCTACAGTGAAAGTGAAAGCTTTTCTCAAAGTTATCCCTCTGTTTTAAGAGGAATCCATTCAGTGTAGCCCTAGGGCATCTGATGTCTGGCCCAGAGTTCAGAGTGACAAATGCCAGTAACATTGTTTGTGCCTTACTTCTCCCAGCCCTGCTGGAGATGAGCAATCTAGTACCACTGAGGTTCTAGTACCACTGCCACTTCTTTCTTAATGCTGACACTGCTCAGAGCCCTGCTTGCCACCTTGAACTCCAACAATAAAAAGTCAAGAACGCTGTGTAATTTGGATTTCTAAATCTAAACTCCATCCCAGCAGACTCTCTGTATCCTGGACCCCAAGTGGTCTGTTGAAAGATGAGGCAGGAAAATCTCCTTCTCTGAGATGGTGCTGCATGACCTCCTACAGCAGCCACCTACCCATCCAGCACTGAAAAATCAAGTTTCCATCTCTAGTGTGTTGGGAGAAGTTTGAAGTCTTCCACACACATAGGCTGAGGTGGGGCATAAGGCCAAGGCTATAACTGGTGTTGTGATGTCCATGTGTGGTGCTCCAGGGGTAAACCACCCACTGTGCCTGTGCAAGGGTCTGAGCTGTGACTGCCCTGAGATACCTGTGCTTGTTTCCATGGGTGACACCATAATTACACCACCATTGCTCAATCACAGTCATTATCTGAAAGGCCACATGCCTGACATGCTTCAGCAGCTGTTCTGCAGGGCCAGACTGGCTCGATTCAATTCCAATTCAATTGTATTCCCAGCTGCCTTGCAGGTGCTGTGCCCAGGCACAGGAACCAGCACAGACAAGGAGGTTGCATACAGCGAGGATCATTGAGTCTGGCTCTCTAGAGAGCCCTATACAGCAAACCCATAGTGAGCCTAATCAGTGGTAGAAAAAGAGTTCTGGTTTTGGCAGCTCAGGTGCCATGAGGACGCAGCTGTGTTGACAGGGCAGGTCAAAGTAAATACTTTGCATCAAATTTAGGCCAAATGAATTGGAGAGCTGCTTAGGTGATCCACATAAAAAGTGTGGTTAAGACTGAAGGGTGAATATTTAAACAATCTATTTCACCTAGACCAACTTAATCATGCTTAATTATTGCTTTTCTTAATTATTACTTATGCTTAATTTTACTTGTCACCCAATCTGTGTATAGCAGATTAAGATATAATGCACATATCCTGCATCTTAGGACAGTGATCAAATCAGAGATGAGAGACAGCTTGAGCACCTGGAGCATCCCAAGATTTGAGATGGAAAAAGCTTGTGCTATTCTGGTAATGGACAGCAATGGAAAGGAAAAAGGGGGGAAAAAAGAGGGGAAAAAATGAAAAAAGGGAAGACACCCTCTTGCACCCTTTTGCACTTGTCCCTTCCCTTTTTGAGATTGTTTTCATTCTGCATCCACAGTGGATAGATGTGCCATTCACTTTGCTGAATTCTGCAACTGAAAATATTGATATCGATAATGAACAACAATGAAAAATACCATGGGTCAGCAAAATTGAACTAGAAACCTGGAAAATGGTCAAATGAATCTTCCTTGATAAAGGCTCCTCTTGTATATCCTTTGTATGGTATAACACTAACCAATAGACACTAACCTGGGACATTGATGTGAGGTGAAGGGTTGTAGGAATGACTGACCTTCCAGTGTCCAAACTGGAACATAATTATTCTATTTTATTGGAATTGCATTATTATTTAACTTTATTTTAACCATTACAACATGAATTAATCAGCAACATCAAGACTGGAGGCAACCCAGGCTGCAGTGATAACGCACTAGTGGAGTTCACATCCTGAGGGATAAAGGTCAGGCAAAGAATAAAATCAGGACCCTGAATTTTAGGAAAAATAACTTCCAACCCTTCAAAGAGTTAGTCAGTAGGACCCCTGTGGAAAACTGCCCTCAGGGGCAAGGGAGCATAAAAGAACTGAGAGACCTTAAAGGACATTTTTCATAGAGCATAAGAGCTCTCAATCCCCAAGCATGAGAAATCAGGAAAGGAAGGCAAGAGACCATCACGGCTGAGTCAAGACCTGCTAGAGAAACTAAAGGGCAAGAAGGAAATGTACAGGCAGTGGAGCAGGAACAGGTGTCCTGGGAAGAGTATAGGGACACTGCTCAGGTGTGGAAAGATGGGGTGACGAAGGCCAAGGAGCAGGTGTAAAGGAAAAGCGGTATTGGTTTTAAATTGGAGGAGATTCAATTTCAATTAGATACAAGGAACAAAATTTTTGCAGTGAGGATGGGGAACTACTTGAACAGGTTGCTCAGAGAGGCAGGATAAAGACCACCTCAGAGACCCAAGATAGTGAGGATTTATTTTCTCTGTTTTGCTATTAACTTCCTAGAAGAAAAAGCAACTTTGTGCTTTGGTTTCCCATTGAAAGAACATGGGGATATTCCACTTTCTGTGAATACAGAGGGAGGATGTATTATCTAGGAAGATATTTACTGCCACAACAGCACCCCATGGGCTAATGTCAGCTATCCCTGTTCAAAGGTGTGTTTTGAGCACCTCCCATTTGAAAAAGCTGTTTCCAAATGTCTCTGTGCTGCAAGATGTTTATCTGTGCTGCAAGACGTTTATCTGTGCTGCAAATGTTTATCTGAGAATGCACAGGTGCTTCTACTCAGCATATGTGCATTCTCAGATAAACATTTCTGCACCATCATTTGGTTTTCTTCCTCTATTTCCCTAACCTGCAAACCCACAGGCCAAACCCACAAGAAGATTTAGGCAGCCTGGACAGCTTAAAAAGCACATGAATGCTGACAGACCAGAACTGCCCATTGTCTTTCTTCTTACAGCTATTGATTGATTTGAGGTAAGAAAGGGGCTTTTTGTACTGTGCCTCTGCAGAAAAAATAGAAGGCAAAAAGAAACCACTGACATGCAAAGGCAGATTTGACCAGGTTCTACTTCAGATGCTGAAAAATCCTTTTTCATCTTAAAAAAATGGAATGAATGTTTTTACACACCAAGACCTCACAACAAATGTTCTTCTCACTTCCAGAAGACCAGAATAAGCTAAGCCCAGATGACTAACCTCATGTGAAAGAGAAGGGGCCTGCAGAATGTTACCAATTTTTTGACTGCTCCAGTGCCAGGTGCACATTTCTTTGCTGGTTTGGAAGCTTGCAGCTCTCTCCTGCTCTCTGTCAGCTGTTTGCCAGCTCACTGCATTATCAACCAAAAACAATGGTGAGCAGCCTCTGCAGCCCATCAGACCAGGCAGATGCAATGCCCTGCAGTTGCTGTTACATTTCTTCACTGAGTTTTCTCCTACGGTTTCTTGCAGGATGAAATTACCTCTAAAGGGCTATCACAGGTCTGTAATCTCTTTGAATATTTAACTCTGGTGGTTTTTATCTTTTCTTCAGCAAAAGACAAGGTCAAGCATTTTATCAAGTCCAAAAAAGACATCAATGCAAAAGGGTGAGGAAAAAAAAAGGCAAATCCTCTGTATAAAGCACTTGAGTGTACTCATGCAGCATATTAGAGCACAAAAGGAGCTTTCTGGCTCCTATCTGGCTGTTGCTGCAATCGTTAATGTGGTTTTGTTCCATTATTAATGGCACCAGAAAGAGAAATCAGGCCCTCCAGACAAGCTTGAGAGATTGTTGTTTCACATCTGGCAATGAGAAGAAAGGAAAAAAAAAAAAAACCAAAAACATTTAAAATAAAGGGAATAAGCAAAGGGAAGGGGAAGGAATACATAAAATACTGAGCATGTAGCAGTAAAATCTGCAGATGCTTACAGCAGGGTAGGAATGGCAAACTAAATCTTTTAGAGACCTTGTAAGTCATTCCCAGAGCCTCAGAGCTAAAGGCCACTTTGTAATTAAACAAAGACAAGCTAATTTTTTACAGTGTGTATTATATTACTTGACACATTTATGTTTCCTAGAACCGCTGATTGACAAGCAGGAAACACAAATAAAACCAGAAGAGTGCCATTAATAGATGAAAAACCTACAACCTGGAGTGGCATATCATTAGCCTCATCTGAATGTGGTTGGACAGGATTTTATTAAAAAATTTGTTAGGAAAATACATCATGAATATGCCAAGGTAAGTAAAATTAGGAATAACACTCCAACCTGGCTTTTCTGTAGTTACCCTGAGTTAGCTACCAAATCCTGCAGAAGAGCCAGGCAGGATGCATCCTTTCATTCATACCTGGCAGAAAGTGTTTCCCCACTGAAGCTTGCACCAATGCTCAAGCACCAAAGCCCAGGATGTCCACAGCATCCTCTTCAAACTCCAGCCCAACAACAGGTGATACCTGCTGAAGCTCATCCCCCATTACCTTTGGGGTGCAGGGAGGCAGGCAGATGCTGAGGGGACACAGAGGGGTCAAACATCAAGGTTAAATTCAGGTTGATTGGTTGCTGATCAATAATCCAGCCATCATCAGTACAAGAGGAAATGACTTCAGGTTATACTGAGGACATTACTGAAAATTGCTTCTCTGAAAGGGTTGTCAACCACTTGAACAGACTGCCCAAGAAAGTGGTGGAGTCACCATCCTGGAGGTTTTTAAAAGACACATAGTTGTGGATCTTATGGGCATGGTTTAGTGGTGGACTTGGCAGTGCTGGGTTAATGGTTGGCTTGATAATCTCTTCCAGCCAAACTGATTCTATGATTCCTTGAAACCAAGTGATTTTCTCCATAGTTACTTGTTGGGGCTGCACCCCACGGCCTCCAGCACCAGCCCCCACAGTGCAGCTTATATGGCCACACTTCTCCACAGGCTGCAGGCAAGAAAACTGCCCTGAAAATTGCCCCTGCCTTCTGCTGCTCCCCTGCCTCACCAGTGGGCCCCACCCTGCCCAGCTCTCACCCAGCACTGCCATTTCACAGCCCAATGCATTTCTGCTTAAGAGAAATCTCCTCCCTTGCAGAGGGGATGTTGGCAGCACAGAGGGAGGAAGCATTGCTTCCAAGGGGCACTCAGGGAGAGAGGAACCAGCCAGCTTTCAAATAAATATGGTTTATAATAGCTCGTTTAAATGCTTTCTTAATGCTGAGCAGTTTGTGATATGTATTTCTTGAGGTGTATTTTTTATTTTAAAAACCCCTACCCCTAGATATTTTACAATTTTCCCTTTAAAGAGAAGGAATTTAAAAGTTCTTTGCTGTTAATTATTGATGCTGAACACAAACACAGGACTTCTTTTTATCACAGGACTGAACATTTGACCTATGGCAGCCAAAACTGCCAAAACTTGAGAGGAGCTCCAAGTCTGAATTTCAGTTTCATTACTAACACCTGTCTTTCCAACAGAGTGCATTTACTCAATGCAGCCAGTTTGATACATTTAAAATATGCAGGGTTCAATTAATTCTATATGAGAATATAGCTCATAAGTTGTGCTATCAAAATAGTTCGCTGGCCCACAAGCTCAAAAATAATTTAAATAAAGGCTGAAAGAAATAAAAAAGGAAAATTACACAAAGTCACATCATGATGAGACCTTCTTAAATGCTCTGAGGAATACAACTGCCATAAAGTGATGGGATCAGGAAGGAACTTCATCTGACAGAATCTCTCCCAGGGGAAGCACTACACACTCTTTCATGCAATTACATTTTCAGCAGGGACACGCAGGCACAATGTTGGCCTGATGCAGCAGAAGGGATTTGGCAAAGCACAGGAGCATCTCAGACAGATGAGATGGAAGGGAAGCACTTCATGGCCTGCCTCTGCAGATCGAGTGCAAACACACCTCCAGGCAACCCCAGCACCACGGCAGGCTGCAAAAACCCTACATGGGATCAAACACTTGGGCAGTACATCCTCACTGACCTCTCTTTCCCTGCCCCTTCATCTGAGTATCATTGCTGAAGCTTCAGGAGATGCACCAGAAGTTGGTGAGGCTGGAGATTTTTTTGCAGCTGAACAAAATCTGGGCCCTGGCATCCATGAAGACTGCACTGTCTCTTGTCAAAGCCTGACTTAAGTCCTGGAAGTCCCCCCTGAGATGTGCATGAAAGAAGCTGCAATGCCATAAAAGAGCATGGCAACACATGATAGCATCACACTTGATTGAAGAGCCCCAGCAGGAGTGGGTTCCCTGCAGCTGAGCCCTGCACAAGCCTCACTCCTGCTCAGCCCCCTGCCCAGAGCTGTGTTTCAGCTGTCCAGAGCCCCCATGGGACTCACCTGTTCTCCTCACAGACAGCCAGTACATGAGGAAATCTGCATTACTCCATACAGTGCAGGGGAAAGTGGCTGCTCAGCGCAGGTGGCAGCTGTCCCTTGTGGCCTGGGTGATTGCCCTTTCCTCACCCTGAGGAGCCTGTGCTGACCAGCATGCTGGAACGCCTCTCTTTGATCCACAACTCTACTAAAGAAAACTTGAGAAGAGGGAAATGCAAGAAAGAGAATGGAAAATCTGCAAAAAGGCTTATCTGGTGTGTGTGTAACTCTTCCCCTGGTCAGAGGGTCTTCTGGGAGTGTATATGGCTTCTGGTAACCACATACAACGATGCCTCTGAGCAAGGATGAATTTTCAGGATTTCATATTTTCTGATCATGTTTCCCACTATCTCACACTGTCCGGTGCTTTTTAAAGAGTACAAGGACTGCTGGGGACCTCCTCTGGACGACAACAGAAGGGAGAGAAGAGCATCTAGTGCATGTGCCGGGTACAGTGGGATGGGAACCAGGTTCATTTTCCAGCGTGGTCATCTGAGACGATCTCTGGGGACACAGAGATGCTGCCCTCCAGCCCTCCCCCCATTCCCGTCTCACCTATAGCATCACCAGACTTCTTGGAGCAAAAAAGTCAGTTTTAACACCCCGAAGTGAAATTTCCCTTGCGGTTGCCAAATCACACTTAAAACCAGCCTCCTCGGCCAGGTGTCCCGATCCCGGGCTCGGCTGCCGGCTCCAGGCTCCGGCCGGGCATCGGCAGGGCCGGGCAGGGCTGCGCGACTCCGCGGCCGCCCATCGCGCCCATTTCCCGGCTGGGCGATGGCCGGCGGCCGGGCAGAGCCTTCCCGTCCTCAGCCAATTGCATCTCCAGCCCGGATCGGAGATCGCGGGGTGTGAGGCGGGGGAGCGCCCGGGGGCCGCTGCTGGGGGGGAGCTGGGAGCAGCTCCGGCGCCGCGGCGGGAGCGGGAGGAAGAGAAGAGAGGGAGAGGCCTGGGGCAGGCAGCCCCCGGGGTCGGGCCGCGCCGGCCGGCCCAGCCACTTCAATGCAACTCCTGGGGCATCGGCTTCCCGCTGATGAGACCGCTGCAGGGCTGTCCAAGTCGGGGCGTCGTCGTGGGGACCGTCACCCTCTGCCTGGCCGCCGGGTGGGCTCTGCAGAGTAAGTGTCCGACTCAGTCCCTGCCTCCCCCGCTCCCGCCCCCGGCCCTTTCCTCGCCGCGATGCCCCGGCTCAGCCCCAGCGCCCGCCGACCCCCGCCCGCAGCCAGCGCTCTGTCAGCCCGTCCGCAACCGGGAGCGGCTGGGGAGGGGCTGGGGACGGGACGTACCGAGACTCAGGCAGGCATCGCTGCTCTCTGAGGGCTGGACATGGTCAGGGGAGGCTCATCCCCGCTCCTGCTGCTCGGAGAGAGCGGGGGAGCCGAGCGGGACCAGCGCGGCCGCGGGGGGAGCGCCCCACACCCCGGCCTCACGCCCGCTGCCGGCAGGGGCGGCCCCAGCAGCCGCCGTCCTCCCGCTGCTTTTCCAGCGACTGAGGGGATGAGGCGTGGAGGGGGAAACAACCCCGGGTAGGAAACGGCCCGAGGGGTGTCGGGTCACGCTGGGAAACGCGGCGGTGAGGAGGGAAGGTGGGTTCCAACCCTGCACCCCTCGGGGGGCGAGGGGTCATGGGGCAGCACGCAGAGAGCCGTCCGGTCGTCCCCCAGAGGGGCCTGAAGGAGGCTACTGCCAACCCCACCTCGCCTGGGGACCGAGGTGTCAGGGCCGCCAGTGAGTTCTGTTTGGTTACGGCACTCCACCAACAGAAGTGACGCACGGCAGGACACCAAAGGGTGGAGAAACAGTCCGCAGGGTTTCAGAGGCTGTCCCCCCAGTTTAGAGCTCCTGCGTGGAGGTCCATCCACGGCTGCCAGCCTTTTTCTTTCCCACTAACTGCCCAGCACACTGCAGGCCCAGCTGCGTTGCCACGGCCGGGTCTGGTACGCAGAGCCGCACTTCCCGCTTTGACTCTTGGCCAAGCAAATACTTTGGAGTAGAGCAGCGTGCCAGGATGGCAAACTCAGTGAGCTCTGAGCAGCCCCTGTACGCTCTTCTCCTGGGTGTGAGTTTTACTGGGTGTGAAGGGGCTGGTTTTGCGAGCAGCAGAGTGCACTCACCTTGTGTAGGGTGCTGCATGTGGGTGTGATGTTTGCTCTCCAGCCTGGCGCAGCTCTGTTGGATTAGACTGGTTCAGGTGATCTAGGCACACTGCCTACCAAAAATATTTTTGAATGGTTTGATACTGCACTGCTTTTTTTAGCTTTTCATGCCAGATAGGGATGGAACATGTTTGCAAATAATTTAATGGAAAGATTTAAATTATTTTTTTTACATTTACCTTGCAATCACATATTAAAAACAAAGTCTCTATAAAAACATGAAAGGGTCACTGAGGGGAGACACTCAGCTCCTGTCTGGTCAGAAACAGTGGGAAAGGCCTTTAAATAAACACATGGACCAGAAAACAATTGGAACAATTTGCAGCGATTACCAGAGGTTCCCGGCTGTTCTGTTTCTGTAGCTGGCACAAACCTCGTTTTCACAGCTCTGGTTAGTCTCTCCTGCACACAGGCTGAACAGCAGATCACAGCTCAGCTGAGGATGCACTGAGCTGCCTGGAAAGCATGATGTTCCTGCGGGGGACTGAGCAGCATGAGCATGAAAATGCTCGTGAAGGAGGGAGCCCAGGAGTGTTATCTTGGAAAAAGACTAGATCCTATTTGGTACTGTACATGAGGGTCTGGGAAATGAACTGGTGTCTTGAGCTCCTCTACCTTAATGCTGACCAGAAGAGTTAGTGAATTCTGCTAGAGATCCCAAATACAGTGAAGTCAGGTTGTACTTCACCCATCTCTTCCATTTGTGGTGGCTGTGGAGTTTTGGCCATAGAGGGCTCTTACTTTAAGATTTTAATTTTTTTTTTCCCTTGGAGACTTTTTTCTTTGACTTTTTAAATCATTCTTATCCCTGAAGACTCTGCAGAACCTCCAGGATCATCCCTAGGTGTTCTGCTTTGCACTCGAGCCGTGTAGGTGAGGGTCGCATTCTCACTTCCCCACTGGGTTACAGACATTTACAGGTCAGCATTTCTTTTTCATTTTGCTCTTGCAGTCAGCCTGTTCCCAACAGTAAGGGAGTAGAGTAGGTGAGCTGCTCCAACCCAAACCAGGAAAAGGCATTCACCCTTACTCTGTGCTTTATCTTGCCTTTGGTCTGCTTTGATTTTTGTGGGTAGATAATAGGATTTCAGTCTTTAGCCAAGGGTTTCAAACAAGCCACTTACAAAAAGAAAAAAATGTATGCCAGTTAAAACTCCTGTGTTGGGGTTCATCCAAATCTTCATGCAGAAACACCAAATGTAAGCAGAAATTATTGCAGTTACACATTAAACTAAGCCGTCGGTTCAGTTTCACATTGTCATGAACAGCTCTGTAATCACATCAGGAGGAAGTAGGTGAGAATTAAGTATTCTTTTATATGCATTTTTGCCCAGATATCATCAGGAACGTGAAGTCCCTGGCTTCTCATGAAACTCTGTACCTTTGGTTACATGTGATTTATCCGCACTGGCTTATTAACCGCCCTTAAGAAGCTGATATTTCTAATGTTGATTACACATCCTGAAAACACGACAAAGTCCTTGCCAGGACTTCACATACTTATGCCTACTACAATTCTTGCTTTTGGGGGATGGTAGTTAATGAATATGATAGATTACCTTGGACATGGCGACTAAACTTTCCATGTAAATGCAGGATATTTAAAGAAAGCCAGTTACTGATGAACAAAAGAACATTGCTCAGTTTGCAGAAAATATTATGCTTATCCAAAGTCCCTTTCTATGCGGGTGTTGAAACACATGCAATTATGTGTCCTCTATGGTGGAAGCATTTTTGCTATCACAAATTATAAATGTGTATTTAGTCTTTAAGTATGTATGTTACTTTTATGGAAAGCAGAAAGAAAAAGGTATTGAAAAGCATAATCTATCCTCTCTTAAAACAGATCACTGAGATAGACAGGATGAATCACCAAGATCCAGGGGGTCCCAACCTGGACAAGTTGGTGCAGCATCACCTCCAGACTCATCAATCTCCTTTGTCTTTCAGCTCCCGGAGGAGTGTCCTTAGTTGTCCCACAACCCAACATCAATGCAACAGTGGCACAAAACATCCTCCTCTCAGTTGAATACTCTTGCCGAGGCGTGGCCACCATTGAGTGGAAGCATGTGTCAAGCTGGGGCACCACCACCATTGTCGAGTGGAGAAGTGGCAATTACGTCAACGTGTCCACGGTCTACAAGGACAGAGTGACCACTTTTGAAAATGGCTCTATACAGCTTCGGAATGTGGGCATGAGAGATGTGGGCTACTATTTTGTCACTGTAATGGACGAGCATGGAACCAATGCCTATGGCACCATCATAGTCAATGTTTACGGTACAAACTAGATGGGACTTCTTGGCTTTACCCTGTGTTTAAGCATCAATCTGCTTGTAATCAATTTTATAATATTAATTTTTTTCCATTTTCCCTACAGAGATTATCTATGAAGATTTGCATTTTGTAGCAGTTCTCTTTGCATTTCTTGCTGCAGTATCTGCCATTCTAATCTGCTTTATGTGGCTGTGTAATAAATCTCTGCATCTATATCAGAAGAAGACAACACACAAACTAACAGGTATTTCTCAAAAAATGTAGTCAGGGTATAGGGTCTTCAAGCCTGAAATTTGAGCCTAAAATTTGTACCATAAAAGAGCTAAACAGGGCCACTGAGAAAAAAAGACTGAAGGGCTCAGATCACTTATCCTGTAATAACTCCTTACTAGCTGAGGCAACTGAACAACAGGTGTTTAGTTGAAGAACAATCCACAGGACATCTATCTTATATGTTTCACATTAGAAATAATAAAATACTCCCCAACATCACTGATTGTAAAACTTGGGGAGAAAAGGCCAGAGCTGCAATAACCCCCCCATCAAAGGGCAGGAGACAAAGTCAAGAGCATCAGCAACTCTCTTAGAATTCATATCAGCAGGTGTATCCTGCACCTATTCACCTGCAGGTGAATATTTTCCAGCAGGGAAAATATTCAAATGACCCTTGGGAGTGGCCCCTGCCTCATTTCAATCCTCAGTGGAGGGTTGCATCTCCTCCTCTCAAACCCCTTCTTTCTTCATCTGTTCACTTTTCATCCAGTTGCAGACTCCAGTGAACACTGAGTAATACCGAAATCTGACACCAAAGACAACAGTCATGAACAGCAGGTCAAGGGAACACAAGGGCTACAGTGAAGAAATTTCCATGCCACCACCAGGGATATTTGGCCTAAGCAGAAAGACAAGGTGCATGTTGTGGGCCTGGGATCAAGCTCTTAGGCACATCTTTGAAATGGGAGGTTTCCTTTACCACTTCAAAATATTTCAGATGTTTACCTCCCTTCTTTGTAAGTTCAGATCCACTTGTGGTTGGTTGCCCTCTAGGTAAAAGGTCTGTATTTCTTCTGTAATAAATGTTACATTACAACAAGCAGCCTAGCTATCAGTATTTTACTAGACCAACACAGACACTCAAGAATTCTAAGACTCATGGCCCAGACTTTGTGTCAACTCTGCAAAACCTAACAGAAGAAATTAACTTGGTTTGAGCTGCCTCTTCCTTTGTGTCGCTCACCTACAGCTCTTAACGGCTGCTGCTGTTTTTGTGGTGCAAACACCACTCAAGCTTCTGTAGCTACTAAAAACTTTCCTATCGTGCCAGAATATACAGGATTTTGTTTAGATAAAGCCTCTTCCTCCAGCTGAAGCCAATCTTCCCACAGAGCTGAATTGAATAGACATATTCATGTAACATATGGCAGAGTTCAGGAAAGCACAGTTCTAGAAACTTGTGTGATATCCCAGGAAATGGTCCAAAGCAGAGACCTAATTTCTGCCCCAGTTCTATCTCAGAAGAGCCCTCCTTTCAGAAGTCATGAGGAGAGATACAAGAACAGGCCCCATGGACTTAGTTTTCTTAGTGCCTTTAGCCTTATACTGGAAGAAATCGTTGTCACTTTAAAGATTGTAAGAATGTCTTTATGCAGTTAAATATTTTGAAAATATGTATTTAAAACCTAATTTTAGATGAGCAAGCTTGAGCTAATATTAAAGTGTTAAAAATGTCTTGGCACAGTTAATTTTGGAATGTTGGCCTTCCAATCCATTTGCCAATCAATAACAATATCCTTTTATTTACAGCAAGTACAACAGAAGAGATTGAACTGGAAACTATTGAGTGTTAGCCAAGGACTGTATCATAATAAAAATAACAATTCTACCTCAGAAGAAAGTATTGGCCAAGAAAGCAAGAACAAACTGAGACAACATAACGTCTGTCACTACTGCAGAAACATCCTGACTTGCAAAGTAATTAAATCAGCAGTGTCTGATGGAGCTGTTTTGACCTGGTAGGTTTTCGGTTCTTTCAGGTCAGAGTGAAAAAGAGTATGCTTTCATGCTGAGCATGAACACATTTTTGTGGCTAGCTAATAAAATCTACAGCCTCTACCACTCTTAAAAACAACCAACCTACCAACCAAGATCAACCCATAAAGGAAATTATCATGGTCTTGAAGGACACCTACATTTTGGATATAGCAAGTTTCCTATTACAGAGTGGTCATTAGCATCCATCAACATAATAAATTAAATATCTAATTACAGTATTACATTAAAAAATTAATTGCAAGCATTAAATCCTGTTTATTGCACCTATGCTGCTACTTTTGGGTGTAAGGGACTTCTGAAGCTCTGAAGATAAACTGCAGTTTTTCATGAGACAAAACTGACTTTGAAAGAATGCTGAGCTGGTCAAAGTTCTCCCGCTTGTGTTTCCAATTGTTCACACTGCCCCAGGATGGATGTTAACACACATTCTATGACATTACTAGAGCAGGTGGTTGTACAAGGAACAGGGCAGGCAGGCACTACAGAGGACACTGTCTATAAAGATTACAGGGGTCAGATAAAATACTGACACACAACACCAGCAGGGTGGCAAAGTACTCAACGGTTTTGCTGTGAAAGATGTCAAGTCCTTTGCAAATTTAGCCCAGTGATGAAGAATCTATCACAGAAGAAAAGTTAAAACAGCATTACTTTGAAATATAGTATCTACAAATACAGTTCTAAAATTGCTCTTGTTGAGAAGCCACCTTTGCTTTCCATGTGTTGTAAGAAAACATGAAATGACCCAACTGATGTTTTCTTGAACCTGCATATTGTGCGTATTGCAATTTTCCACCTGTAGATCTGTTGGGTAGAATAACATTTGTGTTTGTCAGTGAGAAACCTGTACACTGACCAAATTCCAAATTATTCTGTGTTGCTTTTGCAATGAGTATTTTGCAGTGAGAAATAAACTTTGTACTTGGAAGACACCATGGACTAGTCTGCGCTTGTAGATTGCCGTGTGGCTGTTTGAGTCAAACTGCTGCTTCTACCTTTTTCACACTTTGTCTCGCTTGTTTGCAAAAACCTTTTACAGGACAGGCTGACAGAGCTTTCCCTCTGGTCAGGGACTGGGATGCTCAAGTGTAGAGGTACTATGGGCTCCATTTGGAAAAACATTCAGGGAAGTTCTCACCAAGTGCATAACGACACAGGTAGGTGCCAAACAAGCGAAAGAACCCTGTGCACAATACCTGTAAGCCATCCCATAGTGAGCTGGCCATTTGTAGTAAAAAGGGACTCTCCTGCTCATAAATAGATTCAGCTGTTTGCTCCTTCCTACATCTGGAACAGGTCAAAAAACGTGAGAAATGAAATAAGTATCTGATACAGCACAGAAAAGCAACAGTTTATTCCAATTCTCTGCTTTAAATGTACGTTCCCATATTTTGTGTCTTTGAGTGAACTAGGCTTTGACAACAGGGAAACTGTAAGTGCATCTGTTTCAATCACCAGGCTTGAATTACTTGGTAAAGTATGCTTGTAGAATATGGAAAACATTGTTAGGGGATCTTTTTGAGCCTTAAATTTTAGACTTTGAACGATCTTAGACTTTTAATGCAAAAAGCATTAAAGCACTTTGAATGTGAAGCTAGGTATTGGGCTGAGCTGAATATACAGTAGGTGCTCTGTCAGACTTAGAAAGTACAAGAATGCAGCTTACACATAAAAGCACTATTATCTGCTAACACTGACCTGAACACTGTAATTGCCAGAGGAAGTCAGGAAACTTATCCAGACATAAATGACCATTCCAGTGCACTGCTGTGATTGCAGAGGTCACACACACATTTAAACCACAATCTTTGAAAGCTGGGAAGAAAGTAGGAAATAAACACTTAAAATTCTTCCATTCAGAATGTACTACTACAACAGAAGTTTACAACTAGCACAGTTTGTTCGAACCCTGGAGGTTGAGAATTTCGGGCTTTCTGAGCTGAGGGGTGCTGACCCTCAGGCAGGCACTGCATTTCACTTGAGGCCTTGGAACAGGCTTCAGAGATTGTGTGATGGCACGGGGGTTGTGGGTGTGTAGTTGGGAGTGGTGGTGTGTGATCTCACAGGGTGAAAACTTGGGTTTGGGGTTTTGGTGTGTAGTAGTGTGTGTGTGGGCCACGATGGAGGATTCAGGGTGTTGTCTGAGTTCTTCTTCTTCACCTTCTTCTTCCTTCTTCTTCGTGGATTTGGGTGGTTTTCTCTAATTGGGTGAAAGATGTCCGCATTGCAGACCTCAAATGGTCATTATTGGGTCAGAAGCATAAATAATATAGGTATCACTTTGGTATTGGGTAATTATCTCTTTAATAGCCTTGGTAAGAATTAGAAGCACTCCATTTTGTCTTGTTTTCTTTAACTGGCAAGTTGGAGCTCATGCTTCATGAGACTGTAAATACTGTAAATAGATAAGATATAATAAACAACCAAGACCGAACTCAACTCTGTGTTTCCCATGTCTTTCATCCTGACCTCAGCCAAGATAAAGCAGGCAGAACTGTAACACTTGTTCTGCCTCTTTCAGCTTGGCTGAAATCACTTCAGGCACCCATCCTTGGCTATTGAACCTGGTGCCAACCTCGCTTTTAGGCAGTGACATCCCATATGAACAGCAAACAGTATTCAGCAAGAACACCCAATACAGTTAGCCTGTATAAAGCTTTCCTTATAGACAATTCTTCACCCAAAAATATTACCCACAATTTAACATACTCGATACAGGAAATGTTACTTAAAAAATACTCCTATTTTCCTGAGAATTATCTTTGTGAATATGCATAATTAATGTCAATATTTGAGGTACAGAATGCAAGGCTAAACTGTAGCAGTTTCTTGCTACCCTAGAGCATCTAAAGTCTTATGGAAGGTTGTTAAAGTAGAAATTCAGAAACTAATAGCTATTCTTAACTATACTTGTAAACTCCCTGCAAAACAGCAGCAAAATTTAGTATTTAGAGCATAATAGATGATCAAAGGGATTAAGGCATTTTACTTTTAAACTTGTTAGAGACATCCAAGTTCACCAGATTGCTTTGGCAATCAATTGAAAAGGTCTTAATCATTCACTAATACCATAATTTCATATTCAAAGATACACTACCAAGTTTCAAGATTGTCTGTTATGTGTCTAATCAGTCTGTTTTCCATTAAAATTAGGAATCCCTGTGTATTCAACACCAAAATACACTCTCCAGGTCTGTTACAATTCTTCGTTGTTGTTGTTGTTGTTGTTATTATTATTTGTTATTATTTCAGCTAGACCTAGAAGTCTTGACAAGTGTTTTCATGCTAACATGCAGAGCTCGCCTTTCTGCAACACAGGAGCTGTCCTTCTTTTCAGAAGAGGTCCTGCAACCATGAGATTGTAACAGCTCCACAGTGATCTGATTACTTGGTAACGAAGAACTTACTTGATAAAAAGGCTATTGCTACATGCAGACCTGTCAATTTAGGTGAAGAACAATGAAGTGTAAAGACATGTTCAAGTTTCATAGACTCATCTTCTAATAAGAGATTTGTTGTGTTAGCAGGAGTCAGAACAGCCTCACCTAGTCGGATGCATGAACACATGCACCAGGCCGTTGGCTGAACAGTTTACCAAGGAACAACGCCCCCCTCTGCCTGTAATCATGGTGTCTGCTGGCACAGCAATAGAGGACCTGGCATCACGGGGGTTTAATTAGGCTCAGCCCTGTTTCAAGATCAGGAGGTATTTTCAACTAGGGCTTTTGATTTTCATCAGTTGTTTTGGGTAACACATGGGCACCTGGAAAGGAAAACCCTTTATCTTTCTTAGTTCAGTCACACAGAAGGAAGTACTTCCAGGAACTGAAAGAAGATGCTCCAATGGCCAACACCTATGAAAGTACTAGAACTGCTTTGGATACATGCTGAGCAGCAGCTTGCTGCTTATATTCCTACAATTACGCTTTATACTTGAGAATACAACAAAATAACATCTGTCACCATGGAAGTGTGATGTTCAATTCAAACATATTTATGTGCAAGTAGTTCATATATATATACATAGAGACAGACACCTCGTAAGACAATATGGACATGAATATGAACCAGTTCACACAGGTTGCAAAAAGACCCTTAGCACTTAAGTACCAAACAAAATGAAAGCTTTGTTGAACACCATACTGTGAGTTTCAAGAAGGCTACAGTTACAACCAAAACTATAAAAAATGTGACTTTTTTATTTTGAAAGAACTCAAAAGAGCTCATATTCGGGAAGATATTATTATTTCCCAGGATGAAAATCATGGAGAATGCAGGAGAAAGACCCAGATGTGCAGGTTTACTGCATGAGAGTTAGCTCTTATCCAGTCACTAAGTCACAAATTACCCAAAAACTCCAACTGTCAGAACTTTGCAAGCCAAGCAAGATCCTCTCCTCTATATTCTTGCAAAAAACAAGCAAAGTAGTCAACATCACACAGGCCATCACAGAGGAAAGATTTTGCCACAGGCAGTGACTTTGTAACACTCAAACTGCCAAGTAAACATATTTCTCAAAAATAATGGGTCACCTTGAATCCCCATCAATGTACAAACAAATTCCAACTCAAGAATGCTTCAACTCAAGGACCACCAAATTTAATTTTATAAACAAAAAATACATTAATTACTCATCTATGTCACTCTGGACAGAGCAATTTTCAAAGATACAGCTGAAAGGAACTTTTACAAAAAATTGTATATATTTTATATACCACTGATAAAGGTTTAATTACAAATACCAAAATGGCTATTTCTGTACAGGAAATAAATTTGATTTTGCTTTCTTGTATTGGCCCATAGTTCCCATTTCCCTTTGCTGCACTGGCAGTTATCTTTGCACAGAGACACTTCAAAGCCCTCAGAGAGAGGCTGACGCTCCACTAGCAAGGAGTTAGGGCAGCCATAAGGAGTTCCATTTTATACACAAAGTTACGCCCTTCCATTTTATTCCACTGCACTTCCTTGAATGGTCCACGGAGATGATTCCACTTGCTGTCCTGCAGGACGTCGCCCTTGGGGAGATCCTTGCACTGACTCCGAGGAAACTGAACCATGACTTTGCTGCCGCTTTCTGGACCGTTACGGACTGTGGCGAAAGGAGATTTTAATGAGCATTTTTACACTGCATGAATTCCTCATACTAAATATTCTTCCTTGTGTATTCTATACTTTACTTCTACTCAATTCCAAACATGCTGAAAGCAAACAAGGGAAATTCCCTTCCTTTGTTTTTCAAAGCTTTTTCTCTGGATTTTCTCTCATGTCTTCCATTTCTCTATGATTTTGTTGCTTTAACACTGCATATTCTTGGTTAGATCAAGACAGAGAAACTTTTAATAAACCCCAAAATGTACACCTACAAATGCATTTCTTTTTCCCCAATGATGCCAGGAAGGGCAAAAGCTTAATTGCTCATTCTTTCCTTGGATGTATTCCCCACTATTCTGTCGAAAAATGTATTGTTTCTAGTGGATTTACCTCAAACAGACAGGATCTAAGTCACTGGGCAGTTACTGTTGATCACAAAATTCTGCAAGACTGGTGGAGGGATGGTGGTGCTCCATTAGCTTGGATGGGTTTCTGTGTTTTCATGTTGGGGAGTGGTGTGTGTTGACTTTTAAATAAACAGTTGGAGAGGTACCACTTAGCTTATCCCACATCTCCCAAGCTAACCTTCTATAAAGAGATGACTATCAGGCTGACTGAACATAATTTCTCTTTCATAAATTGATGCCAACTACTCCTCATCATATGTTCAGAAAAGTTGTCTGAGACTATTTTTCCTTTTTATCTTCCCAGTAATTGCAATGAGGCTGATCAGACTGTAGTTCCCTACATTTTCCTTCCTGAATATAGGATATATCATTTGCCTTCTTTTAGTCCTCAGGAGCCCTTCCTGAGCCTGGCCTTTTAGAGATGATCAAGAGTGGCCTTGCAGTGATATTAATCAACTCCTTCAGCAGTCATGGATATTTATCCCAAGTGGTCCCATGAACTTGTGTATGTCTAAGCCTGTTCAAAGGCTCTCTAACCTGGTCTTCCACTACTGAGGCTGAATCTTTGTTCCAGAATTTCCCATGGGTCTCACAGATCCATTCCTGAAGGCCAGTCTTAAGACCAAAGTAAAGAAGGTACTGAGTACCTTGGCCTCCTCCTCCATGTCCTGTGCCACCAGGTACTCTCTCTGTTTAACACAAGTCCCACATTTTCCCTAATCTTTCCTTTGCTGGTGACATACCTGTTGAAGCTCTTCTTGCTGCCCTCTATATCCCTCATCAGATTGCTATCCTATCCTTAGCTTTCCTATCCTTAGCAATGCATGCTTGGATAGTCTCTCTATATCTCTCCCAGGTCAACTACTTATAATCTCTTGGAGCTTCCTTCCTATGTCAGAGTTCAGTTATGAGCTCCTTGTTCATACATACAGGTCTTCTGTCACCTTTGCACAACTTTTTGAACATCAGGAATGACCATTCTTGAGCTTGAAAGAGGTGACCCTTGAAAACAATAATCAAACAGCACTCCCTGACCCCTCTTCTTTCCATCCCATAGGATCATATCCCATAGGATTATTTCAAAAAGATCCCTGAAGAGACCAACTCTGTTCCTCCCTAAGTCTGGGGCTGTAATCCTGTTGTTTATCTTGTTCCCTTCTCTCAGGATCCTGATGGTTTCTGTAATCTCTTTTTTCTATGCTAATAATAATAATTACAATAATTATATATATTTAGATATTATATAAACAAATATTTATAATATAGTTAACATATTTATATGTTTAAATAATGTATTCATGTAATACATATTACAGAATAGATATAAAATTTTCCATAACTATAACTATTCAAGCCTATGTAAATTAAATCAGGTTTCTATTAAGTGGCTTCCTGGGCAAGGTGTTGATTCTATTTAGATGTCAGTTCCATAAACAAAAGAGATTGTCTCTAGATTTTTAGAGCATCGTATCAATTTATCGTAAAATATTCTACAAACACTCTCAGAAAGATCTGGCTTCTATTTGCAAGAGGAAACACTACCTGAAATGGCATAGTCTCCATTTGGTGATGCTACAGTTATTGCTGATGCATTGCCAATGCTCTCCACCGGCCCCAGACCAACGTGATTACTGAAACTCAGCACGTGCCATCCCATCACTTTTGCAAGCTGCTGAACTGCATGTACTTGGTGCTGTGACATCTGAAACATAACAAGAGGTTTGTTTTCTGTTCAATATTTGCAGACCACAGGAAGAATTGCTTATGGTGTTTAGCAAGCCTGTTTTTTGTACAATAGTTATTTATAAAAGTGACTTTATGTTCTCTACTTTCAGAGGAATTATTTTTTATATGACAGTAGAGCTTTGTGCTATTTGAATTTAGACTAGCTCCTCTGCAGACAGAGAAGACCACTCTGTTATGCACTTAAATTAATTTTTTCATAGGTATATGCACTTAGTCATTTTATTTAAGTATTGCTTTCAATTTACAAAAATCTTTATTTAGGTTTCAAAAAATTAATGTGTAAACAATCCTATCTTCCAATAAAAACAAGACTTCTCCTATAAAATATATTAAAATATGAGAATATATTAGCAGAGAAAATACAGAAAAAAAAAGTTGAGGTTCTCACATGCATGATTATCTCCATTAATGCTCAAGTGTAACCACTGAGCTCTTACAGCTTAGGAGTTTAAATGCTACTGTTTTCCTGTATCATGACTTAAACCTTGTAACAAGGAAGTATCCAGCACTCTTCAGCAGTTCTGTGTGAACAAGTCTGACAACACTTGACCAGAAAGACACGACCTCAGCAGGATCTGTTTCGACTTGTGTTCTGTGTCATGGAGTTTTATATAACTGCAACAGGCCAACCACTGTTATTAAAGACCTGTATTTTGACTATTTATAATGCATGCTGGGGAGATTGTTACTTCTGAATAAAACCAGCAGGTTGTTCTAAGCAATTAAGAAAACAGAGTTCATTCAAGTATCAGCTAATTTAGTAACGACAGATGCAAAGTGAGCATCAACAGACAATGTTGAAATGACAGTAATTGTGGGTTCATTAAGAACTTGGCTACAGTAAGTTTCATATATAGAATACCTTATTGTCTGCTAGGATTACCACTGACTTTTTTCTCCCATAATGAGCAGCATAAAGAAATGCATTTTAAATGGAACAGAAAAATTATTACAACCACTGACCCTAGTAAAAATGGCTATATATTTTAGTTACAGTTGCTAAACACTCTACAGAAACACAGTAAAAATTCAGTCATCCAGCTTCCCATCTTCACTATTAGAACTTTTTAATGTTTTCTACATAGATAAAAGTGAGATTCTAACTACTTCTGTTTCCCAAACATCATGAGAAAGGGAAGAATAAAATATGTGCGTTTACCTGAGATAAAAGGAAATCCTGCAGTTCTTGCTCTTGATGGGACAGTGTAATAACTCTTCCATCTCTATGCACAACTCTGATTTGTTCAACTCCAATGTTCAGCTGTAGTTGAATGGATCTTTGAAGACAAGATCCATATTTATTCAAAAAGCATTAGAACACTTAGAACAGGAAACTAACAACACAGAATCCCACCCAGTCATTGACAAGAATTCCTAAGACAAATGGTGGGTGCAAAGCTTACAGAATGTGACAGCGACTCCAAACATTCCAGTTTCATAAGTCGCCACAACAGCTCCCTCTATATGGCAGGTGACATATTTTGTGGCATACTGCCGGACCTGGCCTACCCTTTGTTCAGGGGAAAATGGTGTGTTCTATGCTACAGACAAGACTTGGGCAGCTTATGTACTCTGGAACCAAGACTGGAAATATACCAATGACTGCAGGCTGCCCCACACTGTGGTCACAGCCAGAGAGCAGTGCTCCAAATGGAAAAAAACACTGTTGATGCATTAATGAATTCACTGCTGGTCAGTCTGCAGGCATATATTTCTGGAACATGAAATCCCATATTTTAGTAACAACATACATAATTATTGAGCGAATTCCACATTTACATGAGTTCCACATTACAGAACCTATGCAACCAAGCTAGGACTGAGCACTGATTAGCTTCCCATGACCAGACTGGAAGTTTAGACTCCAGCACATCAAATGATACTTTGTATTCAGTCATCTCTACCCAAAGTAAATTCCCTCCCCAACTGTCCATTCTCAAATTTCTGCTTTGAAAGGAAACTGTATTAATTAAAGAAGTACTAAATATCTTCATTGAAGGGTAAAGTGGGTGAAGTTTTCTTAAGGTGACTGTTCACCCCACAGCCAAGTCAGAAAAAGAAACACACACAAATCATGGACTCCTACTTGTCTGAAGAGAATCTAAACCTTTAAAGCACAATGTGAATACACACTGCCTTTGCTTCATGCTTCTACAACTAAAAGGACATGCATTCTCATACTTACTTGCAGATCTGCTCATATCCTTGAGATGTTATTAGAACTTTAACACTGGATTCATAAACATCATTGATATTGGACCAGTGAGCCTGAATCTGAGGATCCTCAATACGACTCGCCAGACTGTCAATGGTTCGAGCAGTTCTAGAAGATA
>VXBN01011195.1:0-150003 GCA_013397395.1 Sinosuthora webbiana
TTTTTTTTTTGTTTTGTGTGTTATTTTCCCAAGGGAAAGCATTTATAGGCTGCTGCCTCAGACCACCCCAGAGAACGTGAGTAAAAACTTCAGCCATTACAGCATTGATCCTGCCACCCGATACCCCAACATCAACGTCAACTTCCTACGGCCACAGCAGGTGAGTCACAAATGGTGCTCGTGAGTGCTTGTAACCTGCAGGGTCTGTCCTCAGGTGAAGCTCTGCTGATGTTTTGGGAGCAGAGAGTGATGTGTGTATAACGTGGAAGCAGTGAAAGGCAGCTGCATCAGTCAAGAGCAGGCTTTTGTCCTTGAATAAATTCCTTTTTAGGAATGTTTGGTAATTTTAACTGTGATATAGGGGTACAGGAAACCTGTAAATTCGTGTTTTCCACGTGTGCATGTGCATTTTCTTTGAAATAATCCAGTCTAGCAGTCTGTCATTGCAATTTGGTACCCACTGAGCAGCAGCAGTCAGCTGGACTGCTCAGCACTGATGAGCTGATCCTTGCTGTTGTGAGGTTCTTGGGGTCAGATTTTTGCTGCCTGCATGTACTTACCTTCCTTTTTGAACCTTGGGATGTCTCCTTATTGTCTTCTGGTTATTTCTGTGTGTATCTGGGGTGCATGGGGTCTCGATTATCCTAAATGTTTTTGTGTGTCATTTTAGGTACGCCACTTGTATAATACAGGAGACTTGAAAGACATTCACCTGGAGATAGAGAACTTTGTGAACTCCAGGACACCAAAGCTGACTCGAAATGGTAGGCCTGCCTGCTGTCCTTTTGGTATTCTGGAGCTAGATCAGTGCAGGAACTAGAGAGCAGCAGGGCTGCAGGGTATAATTTAACCAGTCTCTGCATTTAGAAAATCCAGCAATTGTTTTGTCAACAGTCTGAGCTTATAATTTTTCAAGTTTCCATTAGCATGGGAATTGATTTTTGTTTGCCTAATTTCCCTTGCCTTATAATGCTGTTAATTTTCTAAGCATATTTGTTTGTATAGTCAGTTCTTTTCACCTCCTTTATCTCTAACAATGTCCTTGCTTCAAGTGCAGAAGCCTGGGCTGAGTTCACTCTTAGAGTAGACTCAGAACTCTTACAAATGTAAAAAGGTATTGCTTGTGGAGTCTTGCACTGTTCCTGCTTTCCTTTTCTTCATCTCATCTCTCAACTAAATGAAACCTCTACTTTGCTTGCATTATTCTGAGAACTAGATGCCTTGTGATAAGCATTTCAGATTTGTCTCTCCCCTGAGGGCTATGTCAGACTTTTCCTTTCGCACACCTTGTCTTGGATGCCCAGGGAGTGTTTTGGGATTCCCAGAGTGGCTCTGTGCTGCTAAGCCTCCCTTTCACTGCTGAATAGCTGTGTAGTGTCTGCTCTTTGCCCCCCAGCCATGTCCCTTTAGGCTGTAATCTCGTCAGATCTTCTGGTGAGACAAGGTCAGAAGAGGTCAGTGCCTTTAAAGGAAAGTTTTCAAGGGAGAAGAAGTTGTTACAGAAGTACATTTGCAGTTCTTCCTCTAGAAATAGTATGTGTGGGTTTAGAAAGAGCATTGTATGTCCTTTTGATCATACTTAACAAGCCTTTGCAACTGTTTTATATTTCCTGGGGCTCTTTTACAATGGCTAGGATGAAAAATCTGGCAAGTTTCAACTTAGATAATTACTTTCCAGCAAATTAAAAATACTTTCCTGGATTTAAAATAGATATGATAGTGTTTTTCAAAGAAAATAAGGATCCTGTCTTCCATTACTCATTGTGTAAGGAGCTTGCTTTTTACATTAAGGTTTTGCTTGTTGATTCATGGAGTTTGTGTTGTATTTAGCATTTGAGCTGTTGTGCATTTCTATTTTGAAAGGTGCTATATTTTTTTTTTTGCAGAGTCTGTAGCTCGCTCTAGTAAATTGCTCAGCTGGTGCCAGAGGCAGACTGATGGATATGCTGGTGTTAATGTGACAGATCTCACAATGTCATGGAAAAGTGGCTTAGCTTTGTGTGCCATTATCCACAGATACCGTCCAGACTTAATGTGAGTAACTGCCTGCTTCAAATTACTGGGAAGAGCAGGAAATTAGTGGTGTTTGGAACCATTAATATGGAGTTGGAGGCAGTGCATTTGTGACTTAAGAAATGGATTGAAATGAATTCAATTAAACTTGATGGAAGCCAATGTCCAGTGATTAATTATCAGAGTGGAAGGTCACGATAGCTTGATGAATTTTAAAATAAATGTGGTGTCATTGTCCTTTCTGGATGATTTGGCAGAATTGAGCTTCAGATTGGTACTGACTGGAAAGCATTATTGACTGACAGATTTTATGTGTGGAGTGAGTAAGGGAACAGTTCATCATTTAAATCTCTTGTGAACAAGTCTCTGCACGGTCCTCTATGAATTTCCTGTTGAACAAAGGAACCCTTTCTGAAGTCTTTCAGGCTGCTCTTTCTAGAAGTAGTGACCCACAGCCTAAATAGAGAGGTTTTTACTGTTTGCACAGTGACTTGGTTGGGTGAATGGCAGAGGTGTTCTCTTCAGTGATATATTGGGTAAAACGGTGCCCAGATTCTAAAATGGGAAAACACTGGCTGGAAAAAGTGACGGTAGCAAAGTCTCTGGTACTTTCATCTGAAATGTCTCCAACTTCCCAAAGGGACATCAAGAAAAGTAAATTCTAGAGCTGTACTTGCAGACATAATCCACTGTAAAACACACTGAAAAATTGTGGAGTTATTCCAGTCCATGTGCACTGAATTACTTCTATGTTGGTGTACTTGAGTTAACCTGAGCTACACTGTTTAATAGCTTTATAGCTTGTGGAGGGTTCAAACAGCTTTAAAAATGATTCATGTAACTCCCTACAAGCTTTTTTATATAGCTAGACAAATTTTGGAAAAGGCCAGCAGGACAAAACTATGGATCAGTCAAGAAAAAAGGGGACAAAAAAGTCAAGGTTTAATTTAGTTCCAAGCACACAGAAGATTTTGTGTAGGGGAAAATGTACAGTCTTCCAGCAAAGGAGGAAGTGGAGATGTATTTCAGAGCATAATGCCTTTTAAGAAGAAAAATCTAGGTTTTTAGGAAGAGCAAACAAATTTAAAAAGAATATATTTGAGTCAAAGTTCGCTGTAATTAAGTAGCATCAACTTTGCCATGTTGGGGACAAATAAAATTAGGATTTAAAGTGAGGGGAAAAAAAAAGATGGATGTCTGAGTTCTTTCAGAAGACTGGTTTCTACTTCATTCAGTGCAAGGCCTCTTTTTGCCCTTTGCAGAGACTTTGATTCCTTGGATGAGCACGATGTGGAGAAGAATAACCAACTGGCTTTTGACATTGCTGAGAAGGAGTTTGGAATATCTCCCATTATGACTGGAAAGGAAATGGCATCTGTTGGAGAGCCAGATAAGCTCTCGATGGTGATGTACCTCACACAGTTCTATGAGATGTTCAAAGACACCATCCCCTCTAGTGGTAAGCAGTTTGGGGCACTTGTAACACCTTCAAAACATCTTTGATCAGAATTGGAATATGTAATTACCTAACCCAAATCAATATGGCCAGCCTTTAAATACTGATAATGTTGTTACAGCTCTTTATTGCTGATGATCTTAATTCACATGTGTCTCTCTGCTGAGGGGGGAAAAATAGAGTTTAATAACCTTTAAAAAATATAGCATGTATTACTTCTAAAACTCTGTACTCTATTTAAGAACACTGGCATTCATGCTCTTTAAATCATGCTCTTTAAATATAAAAGTAGATAGACTAAGCTCAGTATCTGTTATGGGTGGTTATAAACCCTGAAAGAACTGCTTTGGGCAAAATGAAAAAAGCAGAATAGCTGAGAAAGGTGTTAATTCTAGACATTAGACATTTTGTACAGAGAATTTAGGAAAAAGACCGCTATGTTAAAAAGGAATCAGTGAGTCCTTCAATTGTGTATTAAATAACAGCACCACAGGAAAGAACTTCATGGAATTCCCTTTTTCCACTAACAGATACCCTGGACCTGAATGCAGAGGAAAAGGCTGCCCTGATTGCCAGTACCAAGTCTCCCATCTCCTTCCTCAGCAAACTGGGCCAGAGCATCTCTCGGAAGCGCACGCCCAAGGTGAGCAGGCACAGCCCTGGGAGCACCTGGGGCTGCCAGGCTGCTGCCCAAGCAGTGGCACTAAAAAATGCAGCTGTTAGTGTTTGTTAGTGCAGTTAGTTTGCAGGAGACCGTGTGTTCACCAGCCCTTGGTGTGGGACAGTACGTGACATTTGTGACTGTAGAATTGCATCTGTGTATGTACTCTCGGTCTGAAAATCTTAGCCTTGTGGTAGTGTTTGGGCATGTATTTTGTTTTGGAACAAAGCTGCTTGCTCAGTTTTCAGTGATTTGGAAGAAATTGTCCAGCTGAAGGTAAGAATCTCCTAAGGAGTGTCTAGGAAAAAAGCCTTTTTCTTAAACAAATGGAGAATGAGCCCAGAGAATTAAATAAGCTTTGCAACTAAACTGATTAAATGCACTGATGACATTTATCTCAGCCCAGAGAGGTATGAGAGTTATTTTTGTTTTCTTTCCCCTACTCCTTTGTTTTCAGGACAAAAAAGAAAAGGAACTGGATGGTGCAGGAAAGAGGAGAAAAACCAGCCAATCTGAGGATGTAAGTATTACAGTGAGAGGTGTCAGGGAGCAAAATGAATGGTAGGTACCTTTCCCCCACTTCAGTTCTTTCATTTTTCTTATATCCAGGTAGGGTTTATATAGGATTTTTTAGATAAAATTTAATTCTTCTTCAGAGGTTACACTTTCATGGTATCTTTAGTGCAAATGTTTTACTAATATTTATGAAAGAATACTGCATAACAAACGGAATGTTGCAGTTCCCTGGTGTTCTGTTTGTATTGCAAATTACTATGGTTTGCTGAGGACATCAGCACTCAAAACTTCTTAGTAAAGTTGTGCAGTATTGTCAGAAGTTTGATGCATATTTAAACTTGGTTTGTGCAAAAAACATCCATTTCCAGTATGCCCCTTAAGGCAGTCTTTCAAATTCAGTGTTTGCAGCCAAATGGGTACAGGTGAATTAAAATTCAGTGCCCTGGGTTTACTGTTTGAAGAGGGGCCTTTGGTTTGTGTCAGGGGCTTCACAGGGCTGTTTCAGCTGAGGTCTTTTTGGTAGGTAAGTGTATCAAATAAGGTTGAAAAGATAAGTAGTTTAACAGAACATTTGATGATTTGCCAGAGGAAATTAAAATCAGGTTTCGAGTGAGGCTTAAGAGATTTGTTATCTGTAGCATAAGTGACTTTTCACAGCGAAGGGGGAGAAAGGAAAAGGTGGTCTGGTGGTATCTTGTTGAATTTTGATGTCACTGACTGTTAGGAGGACCTCCCACGAAGCTACAGAGAAGACAGGCCCACACTGGTGAGTGCCCTGACCGAGAGGAGAATCGATGCTGCCATTGGGAATCAGAACAAAGTCAAGTCCATGGCAACCCAGCTCCTGGCCAAGTTTGAAGAGAACGCGCCGGTGCCGTCCTCAAACTTACGAAGACAGGTAGGAGAGGGATAATAAACCCCTTTGCTTTGGAATTGTAGAGGGAAAACCATGAATGATAGCATGCATTCCTCCAGACTGGGTGCTAGTGTTGCTTTTCTACTTCACTCTTCTCTAGGAGAGCCTTTGAAGTTTACCCAAAGCTTAAAATTTACAAGCACAGGGTGGAGAAGAACTTCCTTAAAAAAAAATCCGTTTTCTCTGTTATTGCCCTTATTATGTAATTTTTCACATATATTACCAGCAATTTAGTTCCTTTTATAACTATTATTGCTCTTTAAAAGCTTTCCAGGAACGTTCTGCTTATACTGTTTAAGAACAACCATTTGATTTCTGATTTGAATATTTTCATATCAGGTTACATCTGTTTGTTCTTGTGAAGTGTGGTTAAGCTTTGTGTGTGTGTGTGTATGTATGTGCAGCAGATAAATGCCTGGGAGTTTCTTGGCAATCAGGGTGCTTGTGTCATTCCAAGTGAGGCCTGTTTGTTATCCAGGATGGTATCTGAACTGCTGCAGTTGCAGGGTAATTGTCTTTGAAGTCAGATTGAGTCACTTCAAGCTGCTGCTTGGCAGTGCAGTGTCAGCAGGATGAGGCTCAGCGTGGTTTAAGTGCCAGAGTCCTTGCTCTGCTGCATGAGTCCATCTCCACAGCTTGTGCCCAGCTCTGTGCTGCCATGGCCACATCGTGAGTGGGACCTGACCTGGCTGCTTGAAAGCCAGGTCAAGTTTGTCTGTGCCCCACTACATCAGCATTAGTAGTGTAACATAGTCAGAATGCTGATGTCTGCCCACACAATAAAATGTTTCTTCAGCTGCTGCATTGGCTGGCATACTCAGCCAATGATTTGAAGAAACAATGAAATTAGAGGAAAGGTCCAAAAATATGTGAAGCTTCTGATTTTTGGATTTTTTTTTTTCCTTTTTATATTTTACTTGCTAAATGAATTCCCCCCTACCCTATTTTTTTTTCCCCTTAAATGTTTGTCTGTCTTATTCTGTATTCCATTCCTGTGGCTTTCTTGGAGTTTTCTTCACTATTTTATCTTTCCTCCTTGGTCCCACCCTCCCTACAACCTGCATGCAGCAACCTGTCCTGCCTTATCAAGAACGTGTTCACAGCCAAGCATCCAGCAGACGAGAGCAGGGCCGGCTTGCCCCCATACCCCAGTGGAAACAGGTAAAGAAACTCATTCTGACTACAATGCACTGCACCCAGCACCACCTATCACTGGTGTGCTTTTAAGCCAGCCCTTTTCCAGCCCCTTATTCATTATTTTAAACGGCTTTCAGTGAATAAAGTCGACAGCTCCCTTTGGTGATGATGCATGTTTCGAAAATAAAACGTTTCCAAAATGTTTAATCAGATTTTCCCTGCCCTTTTATGCTAGTTTCAACTTACATAGATTTTCATGGATGTTGCAGCAGAGGATTTTTGCTGTAGAATTTCTAGATTCTTCTGCTAGAAAGAAAGGAAATATGTAAGCAATTATGGAAACTCGTGAGGTAAAAGATGTCATATCATCTATGATGTTAAAGCTCTTCCTTGATATAATGAGTAAAATTGATTATCAGTTTTGCTATTCCTATGTGAAATCTTAGGTGTTCTGTAGTTGCAGAAGACTGTCCTGTGGTTTCCCTTTCTTTAATGACACTTTCTTTAATGCAGCCTTCCTTGCCAACTTCTCAGACTTGTTACTTTGCAGACTCCTGTGTTACTATGAATTCAGTAAATTTTAGTTTTTCTTCCTCAGAGGTGTTCAGAATAGGGACCAACAGCAGAAAAATTAACAGGTATCAAATTCTATTTTCTCTCCAATGATTTGGGCCATTGTCATTGCTGCTGTTTTTCTTTCAGCCATGCACTTTCCAAACCTAAGGCTTCTGATAGATGATCTTTTCAGGTATTTAAGGTTACTTATCTCACTGGCTTCATCTGCTTCCACTGTTTCCCTGTGCAAATGGCCTCCTCATGTTTCTGAGGGTGCTCAGAGGTATTTTGCTGACAGCCATAATTTGGAGAAACATCTACTTCTTTCTGGACGGAGTTTAATCAGAGCAGACCTCAGAGTCAAGAGGAAGAAGATGACACTGCTTTGGAAATTTGCTCTTCTTGATGAATATGGATTCACAGGGATCTTCGTGTCTGAGGCATTCAGCACAATTAATGCTGCATGTCATGACTGGTGCTGTGATCTGGAAGATTTCTTTACAAGGAAGAAGACCTAAGCCCAGGGGAGTTATTGTCAGTAGAACTGTCAGGATGCTTTGGTTTCCTGACTCAGTGTTTGTTCTTCTACCTTTTGTCTCATCAAAATCTTCTTTATAAGCTAATGAGCACTTTGAGATGGATTCACATCATTCATGATTAAGGCAAATTTTATTTCTCAAGAATACTTAGCAAGGGGGAAAAAAAAAACCTGACCCAAAAAATCTCTACAATATTAAGTGAGTTGATGAGCAGTGCTTATATTACCTCCTAGAAAAAGGAAAACTGGATTGTACTGGCTGTCTCTCCCTGTTTTAGCACTTGGAAAATACCACGTTCCTGCACCCTTGAGATTTCTATTTGAACCTGTTACTGAAAGTTTATGAAGGCTTTATAGTGAAACACAAAAGTTCTTCTTGTCATCCTTTTGTCATTGATAAAAAAGGACAAAGTTTTATTTCCTGTTTTTATTGAGGAATTTTCTCCTCACCAGGGAGCAGCTTTTTGTTTTTATTTGTTCTTGTTTATACCTACACTACACAGCTTAAAAGAAATTTTAAAAAAGGAAGAAGAAAAATCCTTCTGCTCATCCTTGACATCGATAGCATCGCTGTATAGGAAGCAGTCTGTTTTATATCTTTGAAAAACCTTTCTGCAACAGTTTTACTTTCAGAGGATTTAAATTCTTTCTTTCAACAGTGGCAGTGATTGCCTTGTGTGGATGATTTCCCTCTCAATATTACACATGGAGATGATCTTTCCTTGATTGGCTTTACTGCATCAACAGAAGATGATTGATTCCTGGGTCCAGATTTCTTGCAGGATTTGCAGTGTTTTTGTAATGAAGAAGTATAAAACTGGCTCTCTCTGCTACTGACTGAATTTATCACATAGCAGATACCTTCTAGTGGAGAGTGCTTTGAAGAGGAGCAAAGTAGCTCCTAAGGGGACAAGGGGTGGTGTTACTGAGAGAAACCACAGGTTGCCTCATGTTCTTACTAACTAGCAAAATGAAGTTGAGATCCTTTCTTTGGGAGAAGGTCGGTTGTGTGGTTGGAAACTGCATGGAAGAGGAAAATATTTTGCAAAAGCCTAAGGGTGGTTGCAAAGGAAAGTGGTCTGGGTTGGACCCACAGTCCTGAGGAGAAATTGGCATCTGCCTTGGGGTGTTGTCTCCTGGTGTCTGTCAGATGGTGTTCCTAAGCTGTACTTGCTTACCAGTTTAAATCTAGACTCTTGCTTTACCCTTGGATTAAGGTATTAGGTGTGCACTTTCCATCAGCTTGCAAGGCAGGATACCTCTGTGTGTTGTGTAAGGCTGGGCAGGAGCAGCTTGCTAAGAGAGAATTCCTAGAAGGAGTGAAATCTTGGCAGAATGTGTTCTGAAGCCGTTTTTACTTTGATCACAAGACCTTTAATGCTGTCTCTCTTGGAAAGGCAATATCTTCCAAAGAGCAAAGGGGTTAAAAAACTCACCAATCTGCTCCTCACAGCATCCTTTGTGAGTTGGATTATAAAGTTGGATTTATTGAGTTACGCTTGGAGGATGTTGGCCTGTGTTGTCAAAATTGGTTTTGTGTTCTTAGGAGCACCACAGCAGCATCTAATGATGCATGAAGATACTGTGAAGTGAATGTGCACAGTGGAAATGTAATTTTTTTTTAATATGGTGGTAATATCTAAAAAGGTTGGATTGTGTTTCATGTTGTGGTGGTTAATGTCCTCAGATGAATGCCTGCTTCTGTAAGGAAATCTTCCATCATGTGCTCTGTTGCTTTCTGAGCCATTTTGGCTGCTTTTGGGAAAGAGCATCTCATCCAGGATCGTGAAGCCATTGAAAGCCACCTGGTCTATCCAGAAGAGGATCTGACTGGGCATGGTGTGAGAGACAAACCTTTTAAACTGAATTTTGCCCTGGATTTCCAGACTCTCAGCTTGTAGCCTTCAGCAGCCTTCTGCTGTTGTTCCATAGGTCTCCTGTCAGCAGCAACTTCTGTGTGTAATAGATAAACTTAAATCATGTTTGATTTGTACAAAGATACTTGTAAGGTGAAGATCCCACATCTTTTGGTGCATGTCTTTTCTGCCTCTGGAGATCTGCTGCTTATTCTTTTGAGACCATTCCCTAGAGTGTGCTGAAGGGCAGCAGTACAAACTTTGCAGTAGTTTTGTTGGAACTGTGTTTTTTGGAGATAAGCACTGACTGAGATGACCACAGACAGCAAGGGCTGAAACCTCAGCAGGAGAGAACTTAAAACACCAATGACTTCTGCAAATACTGCTTTTTTTTAACCTTAATATTTTTATTTAAATCTGATGATTATTTTCTGCTTTCCTGTAGTCATCCTTTTCTTTGTGTGCTTGGAAATACATTCTCCTGGAGGACTGACTGAACACGTACTTCATCCATTTATCCAGTATTTTATTCTGAGATTTGCCTTGGAGAAATAAGCAAGTTTGTGAACATTTTGACACTTGAAATGCAAACTTGGCCACGGACAGATGAAAATCCATGAGCAGCTCTATGCTTCAGAGTGTTGCCATGCTTTCAGTTAGAAATTAATAGTGACTTCATAGCTGAGCCTTTTGAAACAGCACGTAAATGTTCCTCATCCACTGCAGTGCAAAGGCATGTGCTTTAGTTTAAGCTGCTTGTAGCATCTGTTTGAGATAGAGGAGTTATTATTTATTTAAGTGTTTTGTTGAAGAGAGCACCCAAACAGATGTTAGTGCCAGCTCATCTGCAAAGGCAGTAATAAACATCTGTAATATCTCTATACCACGTGCAGTTTTTTACAGATTTCTCCAACAGTGCTTTTGGGTCCACAGCATTTTGGTTTTTTCCCAGTGCAACCATTTGCAGATATGCTCTGGTGAGAGCTCAGAAAGAAAGGAAAAATCAGGCAGAAGGCACATTGTGAAACAAGAAATGGTGAAAAAAAGACTGTACATAAAAAGGAGTACAGCACTTAGAAGGGCTGGTTTTCTGGTGTGTAAATTGAGGACATTGTATGTGCAATGTGTAATATGCAGACTATTAGATACAGCTCTATTTTATCTACAAACCAGCTGGATTTCTGTTCTAATAGAATGTAGCACATTTAAGCTTGCCTGAGATGGTGCAATGTCTGTAAGGTAGAGAGGAAGGATCTGAAGCTGGGAGCAAAGCACTGAGACCTGAATTGTATTAGTAATGAGCTGCAAGCAAGAGTAATTAGGTCAACAGGATGGATATTTTTAAGCATTTTAAGGCACAGCAATAAGTAATTTTTCATGAAGCAAAGAGAGCAGTCCAGTTGTGCTATGGGGATTTCCAAGGTTTGGCTTTAACTGACTGTAGGACCTTGACTCAAAAGCTGTTGGTTTAATTGCTGATTGATACAAGTCTGTGTTCACTGTCAAATGTGATCCTGTGGCTCTGGGTAAAAACTGGGGTCTCTCAGCTTCAGGTACACTGTGGCTTCAGCTCATTTGAGGGAGGTGTGATCACAGTCTCAGTTCATGCATCCTGGCCTGTCTCACCAAACCACTGGTAATGTTACCTCTTTCCTACCATTGTTATGATTTTTTTTTTTCTTTTTCTGTTTTAAAAAAAAGATGAGGCATAAGGAACGTTCTCGGACCTGCCCCAAAAAAGTGATCATGCTTTCCTCTTGCACTCCATCTTCCTCTCCATCGTATCCCAGGCAGCAGGTGATTCCCTCTGCATGCTCTGTCCCTTTCTCTTCATTGCTGCTTGTACAAGTGACTAGCTCAGTTACCAAACAGCTTATTTTACAAACACCTTTCCAATTTTCTTTCTTTCGGGTGCTGAGGTGATTCTCAGCCTCTTAGGTTAGGAAGATAGGGCAGCATTAACTCACTGGAAGCATGAAGAGTTCTCCACTGGAGACTGAGATTTTGCTGTAGGCAAATTTTTATTACAGTAGCCTTTTTCAGTTTTGAGATGCAGCAAAGGAGAAATTAAATGCTTGGAGTAATGCAGGGAAAGAAAATTAAACTTTGTTCTATGTCCACTCTCCATTTAAATGGGTGTGACTGAAAATTTGTCCTTGTGTCCATGTAACTTTTTTAGGATTGCTTATCTGAAGTGGGTTTTGAGTGTTGTAGTGGCCTGCACATGTCCACTGTATTCCTTCTGTTTCTCCCACGCCAGGCTCTTGTCTCAGTCTGTCTGACTTTGAACCCAGAGCAGTGGGAGCTGTTCTGAGCACAGTATATAAATGTGCATCCAGATGTTTGTGCACATGTATTTGTTGTCCCACTTAAACATTACCTGAAATCCTTCTAATATTTCTGTCTTCTTGTATATTGTCATTGTGCTTCTTTGAGTTGTATCCTTTCAGTTTATTTGTTTTGTTTTCCTACTTTCAAATCCACTTGTTGATCAGGCCTGAACTAGAGGTCCTGAAAAGGCAGCTGCAGTTCCACAGAACTGTCATGACATCTCATAAGGATTGTAGAAATGAATTTCCCCAGAGATGGAGCATGTTTCTTTGCTAAACTGTAAAGGAGCATTACCTTTTAGCAGATTAGAAAAGTTTTATTCTTTGGCAGAAAGTTTGACTTTCCTTATTGCTGTGATTCCTCGAATTTTAATTACATGTTGCAGTTTATCTGGTGTAATTATTGCCAGCCTCCAGGACACACATTCTTTGCTGCCTCTGTGGTGTCTGCATCTGCAAGATAGATCAGCTCTGCCTACTGATCCCATTTGAAACTGTCCTAACAAAGAAGGGGTTGATTTTCTGCCTCACTGTGGACAGCAGACTTTTCAGGAAGGGTGCAGGAGAGAACATCTAGGTAGAATGGGTGAGGAAATGGGCAAAACCTGCATTTAAACTGCAGTGTAATGTTATCAGATGATGCCATAGCTAGCTGCCTTCCTCGTGTCAAAATCCTTTGAAAATTTTGTTGGCTACATTTTATGAAAGAAATTTCATAAAGGTTTTCCCCAACCTTACAGATAGAGAAACTAAGGCAGTTAAATGCTGAGTTTTACTTTCTAATTTATAGTGTGGTATTCATTTTCCATATAGAGAAATTTGTTCACTCACTAAGGATCTGGTAGCTCTGTATTTTCTTTCTGTCACCTCTCCCAGTGTTTGTTTGTCCCGTGTCTTTTTGGTTGCCTAGCTCAGTCATGAAAGCTGCTGCCAAGTGTATTTTGACCATTTTCTGTGTTGTGTCCTACAGAATTCTTCCTTCTTTTAAGTCGGGAATTTTTACCCTCTGTGCTACAGAACTGATGGTAGACTCAGTTGAGTAATCTGCTTTTGGAGACATTCTTTTTCCTTAGGAATGATTTTTTTCCCTGAAATTGTCTTGGCCCAGACCTCATAGCAAGTCAGATGGATCTGTATCCTTGTTACACTGATGTCTTTTAAAGCCTTTAATTCTGCTCTTCTACTGCATTTATTCTGCCACTTCTTTTAAACTTTCCATCTCCTTCCTCTGAACTAACATCACAGTGTGAGTTATTCTGAGTGTCTTACCATCTTTATTGCACTAATTTGATTACATTGTGATACTATGCTGTTGTTTATTGACTTATATATTTATATTACTTCTTAAAAAAATTCCCTTCAGGAGCCAACTTTTTATTGCCAGGTTTAGAATATTCTTAATAAACTTCTGTTCTTGTTATGGCTTTTCTTCTGCCTGCATCATAAGAAAAATCAGTTAAAGTGTGTTCTGAGTGGGAAGTTGGTCTGTGATTGTTTTTAAGCTCATCATTTGTTGCCTGCAGAGATTCAGGGAACCTGGCGCCGGCTATCGCGGGGAGCAGAATCCCAGACAGGAAAGGGTAAAGAGCATGAACACATGGCATGGGTGCTGATGGCACAAAGCTGTGGTGGGTGTGTGCAGCACAGAGGTCAGATCCAGGGGGTGGTGAAGCACACTTATCCTAATGCTGCTGTTAACACGCTGGAACTGCTGAGAGTCAGGCAGGAGCCATCCTTTCCTGTGTGATACCCACATAACAAGCCTTCATCAACAGTTTGCTGTATGCTTTTATTTTTGCCCTAGGTCGAGCACTCGAGCTCTTGTCCTCCTCCTTTTTCTCTTACACCTCTTTAGTGAAGTATGCTGTGGCTGTAGCAGGACAAGAAGAGTTATGTTTTGTGCTAATTCATGCGAACGTGGTTGCATTGTGTTCACCGCTTGCTTTCTGGATGGTTAAACAACTGGCATTCCATCTTGCCTCCTACAGGCCAAAGTAAAAGGAAAAATGATGAGACATTATTTGGTATGGAGACTTTGAAGCCTTCTTAACAATGAAATATTCAACAGTCTGTCTGAATGGCTCAGTATTGTACAGAAGCATGGGAAAAGAAAAGATGGGCACTCAAAAGGACCGGTTGATTTGAATTCATATTGACAAATTAATTGACATTCCAGTGCAGGCTTTGAATGAATTAAGTCATAAATGGGAGCCAGCAATAAAACTGTTGCAACTTCCAGAATGTGTTCTAACAAAAGCCTCTTGTGGGCCGAATGTTTTCTGACAGGCAGTAGAAAATGAGTACACGTGTCTGCAATGACACAGAAGCCCACAGCTTCATAACAGGCCCCAGTTTTAGTGGAAATGATCTAGTAGGAAGGAGTAGGTGGAACAGAAAGCAGCTTTGAAAGTAGAGAGTATTATTAATGGGTCTGAATGGGAGAAGTGTTTGTTGTAACCTGAGTGTGAACCCAATTTTCTGTTCTGGATTGGAGGACAGTTAGCAATACAGAACAGCACCTCGGCATTCTGGACAGATCAAGCCTCAGATTTCTTGATGCACATGTTTGCAGTTCCTGGTCCATTTACTTCTGCACTCTACAAACAAATTAGCTGAAGGCTCTGTGATACTGCAGTGATAGTCCTGCCTTATATAGCAGGCCACCTGCCAGGTCTTTTTTCATATCACTAAGTGCACCACAGAACACTTTAGGAACATTGATATGAAAGACCAGAATAGCTGAGGTGTCAAAAATTGTGCCTGGGGCGTATTGACACGGCAGTGCAATCAGAACAAGTAGGACAGTGAAGTTGCATAAGTGAGACTGGCAGCTTCTGTGAGTATTTGATTTTGCTGTTGTCTGCTTTATTTAGACAGGCTCATTAAACATGCTCTCTTTGGCATGTGGAGTATTTATTTTGCATATACCAACATCTTCAAGAAATTAATTCCTTCTTTATGAGAACTGAAGTACATTACCCTCAGATGTGTTTCTGTACACAAAATCTAAGAAACAAATAAATTCAGGTTGAGATATTTAAAGGAAATCCTTGAGAATGGACAACTATGGGGAGATAAACTGACAAATAAGGCTCTTTGTGCATGATAAAGCCACATTTTAAATTTATTTTTTGATGGTAATGCCAGAAAGAGAGGCTATGTGCTTGTTTGATTTTGGCTGCAGCAGTCCTAGGAAGAATTGTGAAAAACAATTAATTCAACCTTTTTTTCTTGCCCCTGAGGGTCAAAATGAAGCACTTCATTAGGAAAGTAGATACTGGGGGGAAAACCCCCCCCAGTTTTCACATGAGAGCTTTTGTCACTGTTCTGCATGTGAATGTCCTACCTTTTGGCTGGCATTTTGGTGTGTCTTCCTTTTTTGTGCTGGTTTGTTTACCCCCTGCCTCCTTCCTCGTCTCGCAGAGATGTCCTCGTTTGTTGTCTCATGACCAAGTGCCCATGAGTGTTGAGCAGAGGGCATGTCAGCTGGCTGCCCTGCTGGAGTCCAGACGTGCACTGAGGCATCAGGTGACTACAGCCCTGCCTACCTGGAGTCCTGGAGCAGTGTGGGGTTCTGGGTACAGGTGAAATCTTGGGTCAGAGAGAGAAAAAAAAAAAATCACCAGAATATGATGAGCGCTGCTCTGCAGTCATGTGGTTAAAATGACTGTCAAGACTGTTTCGTGCAGTGTCTTTATTTGACTTGCTGTTTCTTAGCTGTCTGCTTGTTTGGTGAGTGACCCTTTCTGTTCCTCAAAACAAAATGTAAACAATGAAGTAAAAAGCAGCCTCTGAGCTTCAGAGTGAATGCTGAAAACCAGCTGGGCTCTGGATCAAGTTGTCTCACGGTGGTCATTTAGCAGTCAGTCGCTCACAAATTTTACTTGCTTCTGGAAGCAAGAATATTCACATTTTCCAAGCTTAGTTCCTGGCTCTGTAGTACTCCTCTTGTGTCCATCCTTCCTGTGCAGTTGTTTCCAATGGTAGAGCTGGCAGTTTGTGCAGGTTGTCTTTGATTCCAGTGTACACTTTTGTTTTGCTTTGGTTTTGTGCTTCATTTTCTCTCCAGTCTGTTGTCTTTGGGCTGTGGGAGCATGCCAGTTGGAGCTGTGGTTTCCTTTGGTTGCTCTCTGTTTTCAGTTATCTTCAGCAGTGCTTGGCAAACTGCAGAGTGCTTTTTTGGAAAGCACCATCTACAGAAGTGATTTTTTTTTCATAACTTACTGTTTTGTGTTAACCATCCCAAATCAAGCTGTCTTCTTGAGCTGGAGCATAAACAGTCCCAGAAGTTTTCCTGGTGGGCATAACTTTTGCAAGCCCTACTAAAAAGAATTTTGTGACTTCTAGGTCACTTCCCATTGCTGGGGCTTTTTTGGGATTCCATCTTTTGGAGATGGAATCCCAAGAAGAAACACCAAACCTTTGGCTAGATTGGAAATTATGAGGACAAGCTCTGAATAAGAAGACTACTTTAAATATAGTGACACTTCTTTGTTAATGGGTGCCACGACTTAATATCTCAAGCAAGGTCCACAATGCTCCATGTGCATTTCCTTATTCATTTAAAATGATGAACAGAATTGAAGATCTAGACTAAAATATCTTGCTCCTACCTTTTGTAGTGGTCTCTGGAAATTTTTAAGCTCCTTCTGAGGCTGTAAAACATTACAGCATTGAGGTGCAGAGATAGAAATTATTTTTGAAATTGTCTAATTTCTGTATCGTGCAGAATTGAAAAGGAGGAGAGACTGAGAACACAAAGTAGAGGAAAGTATAAAGTGGGTAGGGCAGAGAGGAAAAAGGAAACAGATGTTGGAACACTGCGAGCAATGATGGATTATGATGTGGGATTTAAGGGAAGAAAACAAGAAAAATACTAAGAGAGAGAAAGCTTAGCAAAGTAAAGACATTTTCAGAGAGGAAACTTGATTAAATGTTGATGTACAGAAAATTTTTGTATGAACAGTTATATTTCCATAAATTGGGGAAATTGTGAAAGCCAAGCTCTTTTGCATTTTGCCCAGTAAATTTTATCTTGAGGTTAGCCTATTCCAAGTGGCTGGAAGTAGCTATTTTCATGGATCATGCAGTTACATGACATTTAGTTTTCCTTATTATAACTAAAACCATAATTTTTTTTTCAAAGAAAGCCAGTTATTCGTAATGTGCATGTTTTTTTCTTTCCAGAATTTTTAGGAATGCACAGTTTCTTCCAGTGCTGTTTGTCTGATACTTCCAACTTTCTTTTTTTTTACCTATTTAGATGAAGTATTTCTTGGGAGATGAGCATGATCCTCCATAGAGATAATGATAAGGGTATATTAGAAGACCAAATTTTGGGTTCTCCTGTGAGGAATCAGTTTCAGAAGGATGCAGGTCCTCAGTCCAATTTATTCTTTGCCATTTGATCATCAAGATCAGCAGACTAATTTATACTGATTTGTTCTTTTTTGGTTCATTGTTTCTAATCTGCTTACAATGAATTTTAGGTTGGAAATTTGCTGATAATTACTGAAAATAAATACAAGCTAACTTCTTTCTCTTCTGTCCCCTCAGGAGAGCAGACTTTTGGTTTATTCAGTTAAAATGTAGAAGAGATCTCACATGGCCTGAAAGATGATCTTAGTGCCTTGGGCCAGTAATAGAGAACAATGGGAGATACAGAAGGAACAGAGGAAATTGATTTGGGGTCTTTGCCAGTGGCTTAGTTGGTTGGGTTACAGGAGATTGGACATCTGTGGAAGTAGGTAACTGCTTCCAAATGGTCCTAAATAATGTAAAACCTAATAAAGAGCAAATTAAGAATAACTACTCTGCCTCACTAGGGAGAAAATAAAGATACACTGGGTATTTTTCTCTTTAAGTTTTCCTGTAAGAGTCTTTACAGAATTGTTGATGGTAGCCAGAAAAGCCTGGGTTGCTTGTTTTTTTGTTTTAAGTTTTAATTTTCTCTTAGAAGAGAACACATATGATTGTGCTGATGTTTATTTTATGTTTTAGCCCGAGACCGAGCCGTCTCGCCGATTCTTTGTTGACCAGTGGGAGCTCTCCCTTAGCCTCCGCTCCTCCAACCGCCCTTCCTCACCCTCCTCCGACTCTCTCCGACAGGTAGCCCTCACCTGAGCACTGCAGGTGCACTCAGCTGCCTTTGCTTGGCCAGGACACCCCCCGGGACACGGCCAGGCTGGCGCTGCTTCACCTGCGGGACCTCTGCGCTTGTTCGCGCCCGGACGAGAAGCCAGAGGCGGCCTGTGCCCGGCACATAAAGCAGTTTGAAACTAAATGTTTTTAACATCCCGTGTCCGTGAGAAGCTTGTGGTGCATCTCACACGCTCAAACCAGGGGTTTGGAGCGCTGATAGTCCTTCTGGCTTTGCAGTGAAGCTTTTCTGGTTTTGCCTGCTGCTTTCGTTGGAGTTTTGGGCTAAACGACAGAACGTGTTTGTGCGTTTGCGGTTGATGGGGAGTGTGAAATAAAAAGTGCTTGGCTTTTTGAAAAGTCACTGGGAATTTGAGCTAGTTACAGTTGTCCTGTGTCAACAGCAGGAACTTGATTTGACCTAAGCTGGAGGAGGGTATTTACCTCCTTTTGAAAATGTTGCAGGACGTTGTATGTCTTGAAGACCATGGGAGGAAGGATAAAATGCTTCGCTGAATACCCATAATTAAGCCAGATGTGAGATGTAGGCAGAAAAGCAAAACAAATCAGAAACACACAAGCCAAAATGAAAAATTCAGCAAGGAGATTTCTCACACCAAATAGTCCGAGGTACTGTGAGTTAATATTAACATTCATTTTTTGAGCATGGAACTTCTTACATGCTGGTAGAAATTTAAAGATCCTGAGGGATCTGCAGCTGAAGATTTAAAATCAAAAGTTGCTCAGGGGAAACCTGGTTCATCTAAAAGGAAGTTTTTCCCCTGGACATGTTTGATCTCTCTTCTGAGAAAACTTAAAAAGCCTCAAAGGCTCTGATCATTCAGAGGAAATGGAAAATTCTTGGCCAAATTATTACGATTGCAAGATAAAAATCAATGATGAAGAAAATTTTAGTAGTGAGCACCATTTTAAATGTAATGTTTGACAAGACATTTGTCATTGAAAAGCAACTCTGCACATGTGTATGTGGAACCTGGGAAACTCTGAAAGACAAATCATTTATTATTTCTTGCATATAGAAATACTGCAAGTGCTCTATCTTTTGGAATGGAATCAGTAGACAGGTATAAATTCTTTCTGGGTAGAAATAAACCCTCCCCTCGTTACTGTGACAAAGAGCTTAAGGATTTAGGATTGTAGTGACAGCAGCAGTAATCTCTAGCTGAGCACTCCACGTTCATAATCTTTTTTTCCCAAAGAAGTACCCATTCTTTGGTGAATTTCAGTTTTTGTGATGCTTCCTGCTGTTCTCGTGTCTGAACCTGTGAAGGTTTTAAACGTTCCTAAAAGGCTAATGACCACACATATTAAATTAGCTATTAGTTGTGGGAAATTACTGCTGTGCTTCAAGCAAGTTCTGCTATACAAGTAAAGGGGGTTTTAAGATACAACTTTCCTTTTGTTATTCTTGGCATTTCACACTTGCTATAAGCTGAGTGGCTCTCTGATCCTGCATTAGCTCAGAATCCAGCCAGAAACATTCATAATGCTGCTTAGTCTGGAAGAGGGAAGTTGCTTGGCGTGCCCTTTGCTGCTCTGAGTCAAATCCGTGGCGTTTGCAGTGTGACTGAGCTAACACGGATGTGACCACCTCATTTTCTTAACCGTGTCATTATTGCCAACGGTTGTGTTTCCTGTGAAAAACACTTCCTCCGCTCCTGCAGTGACTGAACTTGGCTTGCAGACACTCATTTGGTACCAGCTAAGGTAACAGCCAACTCGCCTAGGCTGCTGAAAATACTGCAGGGTTTTTAGATAGCCAGAGTTAAGGAGTTAGTATGTGCCCATGATGGAGAAAAAACAAGTCATAAAGCCGTGTTCAGGGTTGAACAAATGTTCCAGATGCAGGTGTGGCTTTAATGCATTGGATGAGGCTCTTCCATCTTTTTCCATAGAAACCTCTGCATATTTTTTAGCACTGAAAGAATTAATATTTTTGAATCACTGTGAGTTCTTTAGTTAAGGGCTTCTCCCTGCTCTGTGAATGCTCTGTAAATTAATTCTTTCCAGGTGCAAAGCATACAAATATACCATTGTAAATCAGCGTGTTGCGTTAGACTTGGTAACATGCCTTCTAAAAGATCTTTGTTTCTGATGTCAGTTTTACCTGCAACCCAAGATCTTAACCTGGATTTGGCCTCATCCTTTAGAAATGTCTACTCAAGTTTCCAGGCACAAAATACCCCACAGGTGAAAACAAGATCTGTTCCCTTCATCGTCATAGTATTTCTGGAACACTTAAAAAATGCAAAATTCAAGCCTTCCTGTCCATTCCTACAGGTGATCCTGGACTGTACTGGTTATTTCTGATGACACTGGCTTTGCTGTTACTACTTGTCACTTTATATTGTCCACTGTCTTGGCATGATTTGACCTCTCTGCACCTTTTCACCACCTAACCTCTCATCATTCTAGTTATTTTTTTTTCTTTTAATTTGATTCTTTTTTTTTTTTCTTTTTCTCACACCACTCTTGTTTTATTCAACCCATCTGGTAGAAGTACATAAAGATGTACACAGGCGGAGTGAGCTCATTGGCTGAGCAGATAGCCAATCAGCTTCAAAGGAAAGAGCAACCCAAAACCCTTCTAGACAAGAAGGAACTGGTAAGATGATGTGCCAGAGATGATGCGTGTTTGTGATTAGATGTCGTGTAGCTCTCAAGTTTTGTGAGTGTCCAGTTGTTACACCGCTGATGGAATCTGTCGTAGCTTTGTGAGAGATTTTTTGTTTCCCTTTCTCCATCCACCCTCACTCTTGTCCTCGTTTCCTTTGCCAAATATTTTAATCTGATGCCAGCGTCCAAAGCAATCTGTTCATAACACTTCTGCACTGCTGCTTTGTGGAGGAGACACTGGTTTTGGTAATGTAGGTCTAAGAATTGCTGTTTGAGGGTGTTCTAAGGATTTTGCCTTTCTTCACAATGCCTCCTTAAGTCACTGATTTCAGGGTCATCATTATTAGTGCTGGTGTCCACTCTGAACTTGTTTTACTCCTGATAGATGTAGGCATGGCATCCTAGGAGCCTTTTTCCTGGACAACAAGGTTAGTTTCTGGTCTCCTGGCTAAAACCTTGAGCTGTGTCCGAGAACCGCGGCAGCATTCCAGGTGCTCCCGTATCCACATAAACGACGAGAAACCCTGACCCTGGGTGTGTGATCTGGGTGAGGCTGGCCACACACCAACTCAGCCCTGCCTCTTTGTGCCCAGGGCTCGCTCAAGAAGGAGTTCCCCCAGAACCTGGGAGGCAGCGACGTGTGTTACTTCTGCCGCAAGCGCGTCTACGTGATGGAGAGGCTCAGTGCCGAGGGCAAGTTCTTCCACCGCAGCTGCTTCAAGTGCGAGTACTGCGCCACCACCCTGCGCCTGTCCTCCTACGCCTACGACATCGAGGACGGTAAGGGAGGGGCCCTTCTCTCTCCTGGAAGAGCTTTTTGTAAGAGAGTGACCTCCCCAGCTGTTTTGGGGCTTCCTGGATTTCCTTCCTATGGCCGGGTCGTGGCGGCAGCAGAGCAGCCAAACTCGTAGGAATTAATGCGACGTCGTCATGATGCCTAGAGAGGCCACCTGGGGCAGAGGCTGGACAGGGTTAAAAGAATAAAGGAGGTATTTATTAAATAAAGGAGGTATTTATTAAATAAAGGAGGTATTTATTAAAAGGCCTTCAAAGAATGCACCTTGGGCAGTACAAGAGCCTGGCCGTGGCTCAACCCAAGATGGACAGTGAGTCACGAGTTTTCACACTTTTGTAAGTTTTGGTCCATTTCCATATTGGGGTTAATTGTCCAATTACAGCTTCAGGTTCTGAAGTCACATCCTCCCAGATTGCTTTCCTCACTTCGCTGTTGTTTATAGTTTTTGGGCCTGAAGCTGTAATGGAGTCCTTGGTTCTCAGGCTGGAAGAGGATTGTTTTGTCTGACTAAACTGTGAGGAGAATTTGCTAACACTTTTTTTGAAGTTCAGAGTCACACTAAGGCAGTACAGAATCTGAAAAATATGGAAGCTAAAACTTAAGGCATCATTAGTAACTGCTAGAGTGCAGGGAAACAAATAATAACTGGAGGCTTTAAAAAGCTTTACAGGCTGAGTTTGAGGGCTAGACCTTTTACTCACCTCATTGGACAGCATTTGAATAAAACTCCTTTGTGTTTAATACCAATTAAGAGAAAATAACAAGTTGGAAAGAAATTCAGTCAGCTTGTTCTTGAAGATACCACAACTGTCCAACTCTGTATGTTTATCTTAGAACAAAATAGGAACTTCATAATCAGGGGCTGTGATAATAGGTCATTACAAGCTAAGTTCTGTTTATATAGAAAATATGGAACATCAGAGTTGAGTAGAGGTAAGTCAGAGTGTTGGTGCAGTAGTTAATGAAGATTCAGTAATTACTCATTTTCTGTATCTGATAGACTGGGGAGAAAAGAATGATTGCAAAACTTACTGATGGCTCAATTAAAAGCATCTAGCAGCTAAGAATTAAGGGAAGCTTCAGATATACCCTACAAGTCTGAGAAACCAGACAATATGGCAGCAGGTGAAACTCACTTTATCAACAAAGTGTGCCTCTTGAAAGTGATAATTTGAGATTATCCATCACTTGTGAAAAGTGATCCCCTTGCAAGGGTAGCTATGTATTAAAATCTAGGATTCTAGTTTGGACATGATGGTGTAGAAAACAGAATAGCAGGAAAAAAGTGTTAATACCAGTAGTTTTCCCCACTGAGGCAAAGATGAAGTAAAAATTTAAAATTGATGTCACAGGATGACACTCCAAGATATTCTACTGCATATTGAAATTGGTGGGTACTCAATCTGTGTAAAGAATCTTTTAGTATATACTGGGTAGAAAAATGGCTGTGGAAACACCATCTGGTTTAAGGGGCAAAAAGAACTAAAATTGTCTATTCAAAATGCATTATATAATGACTTTAAGTCATGGACTTGCTGGGTCGTGAAGAGTTGAGGAAACTTAGAATCATCAAACCAGACTCCCAGTAAGGAATAGAAACCCCTTTATTGCTTGGCTGGAAGGTCAGCAGACTTGGCACGGAAGTTTAAAGGGGCCAGTGGTAATTTTGAAACCAGCATATAAAAGTCACATCTTTGTCAAAAATCAGAGTTGGGGGAAAGCATTTTTTGAGCCCTGCTGTTATTTTGAGCTCTCACAAGTGTCTGACTGTCTGTTAAGCAGTAACAGACTGAGCTCCTCTGTCAGCTGTATGGGCTGGAACAGTTTTTACCATCAGATTTTTAGTGATTCCCTCTGCAGGCATGCTTGTGTGTGCAGTTATGGCCAGACAGTTCTCAGTGAAGCAAACACAAAGCTTGGAGTTTCAGCAGGCTTATAGCATTCATTCTGAAATATTACATGCCTAACAGTTGTGTGTGTCTATGAAGCAGATGTGGCTGAACAGAAATCTGTGGTGTCCGATCTACTGTAATGGTTGTGAAAGTGTAGCTTGTATTTCATTCTGGGTTTTCTTTGAGAGGAAAAAAAACCAGAGCTATACACACATTGTTGCTGTTCATCTGGTTGTTTGGGCTGACAGGCATTCTGCAGCATTCTGCAGTTGGTGTCTGGTTTTAGGCCTCAGAGTCTGACAGTTTTTATGTAAGAGCTTTTCAGTTGTTGCTCATTTCAGACAATCTCAAAAACCAGGTTTTGGTGAGAGTAAATATTAAATACTTACTGAAGTCAAGATTTCTAGAAAGAAAGTAAAGATTTTTAGATAGAAAAGCTTGTCACTTTTCTATCATAAAGCATTTCACAAATACCAGCACAGAGGAACCAGAGGAAGAAGCAGAGGTCAGAATGTGTGTTGGGAATGCATTTGCAAAGCTCTAGGAATGGGACAGCAGTGGAGAGTGCTGTGGGCTGCAAATGCCAGGCAGGATACACTGACAGAGGTACAGTGGAAGATAATGATGAGGCATCAGTTTGCTGCTTTTATTAGCACCAGTAGTATTTGCATGATGGTATTGCTAACACTGCTTTGTCCTCCTGACAGTGCTCAGATACCAGTGAAAAACCTCTCTAGACTTCTGGGGGGTTAGTAAAACCAGCAGGATCACAAAAGGTCTCATTTGTGAAAATGAGTCATTGTCCTTTCTACAAGTAGCCACTGTGCATTTTGAGAGATGGTTCTTTGGGAGTTAACACTGTCCTCTCCCACTTTTCCTCTGCTGGTTGTATTCATTCTTGCTTTTTTCCAGAAGTGCTTCTGCCAGCTTTTCATGTGATGATTTCTTTGTTCCTCACACACTGCCGCATTGTTAGCACGTGATACCACACAAGCCTCACAGCTTTGCTTTGGTGTTTGATAGGATTTTAAGCTAAATGGCTGTCAGGCACCCAATGGAAAGGAGGCTAGTTACAAGGGGAGAGAGCAGGGCTGGAGCTAAAACTTCAGCCAGTGTTTGCCTCTGCATATAGTGAAGAAATTAGAGAGAGCAACGGGAGCGGCAGCAGAAAATAAGTTGCAATGAGATGGACGATTTGTATTGTGCTAAATTCCTGTGTTCCTGTTGCTGACCACCATTTGTGTTTTATCTGCAGGTAAATTCTACTGTAAACCTCACTACTGTTACCGAGTCTCTGGTTATGCTCAGAGGAAGAGGCCAGCTGTGGGTCCTCTGTCAGGAAAGGTAACTCGTTATTTTCATCTAACATGCCGTGTTAATGGATTTTAATTCTTAACATTGAGAAAGTATATTGTGATGGTTTGGGGTTTTTTTCAGAAGGTAGAAAAATTCTGAGTGCATTTAGTTGCTTTATATATCATGAAAGCTTGCAGTTCAACTAAATCTTATTTAAAACCAATTCCTCTACTTAGTACTAATCTTTTCATGGTACTTATTATGAAATGATGTTGCTATCCTGTTCAAAACAGAATTTTGATCTGTTTTTCTTGTCAGCTGAAATACTTTCTCAGTGTATGCCGAGACTAAATGAACAATGTTACCAGTTCTGGTTTTGCTTTGTCTCTCCATGGTTTTACTTATGATGAAACAAATTGTTTGCATTTCCTTTGAAACATAAAGTTCTACCCCACTTGCATAAGCTATGAGGATCACATGCCTTCATTTCTGAGGGTCTGCTGTGTGTTAACAGGAACCTGCATGAAAAGACAGAATATCCCCTTTCCTATACTATCATAATAGAAGTATTTGTGCTGTAAATATAGGATGAATACAGAAATAATAATACAGTAATACAGAAAAGTCCCTCAGCTTTTGTCATTATAGTCCAAGGCACCTAATTTTTCTCCTCAAGCCCCTTTTCAGTATTTTTGCATACACTGAGCAAGCTTACATGCTGGTTTCTTAAGTTCTGTTAAGCTTGAATGCTGCAAACTGCCCTTCTCCCTTGAGTTATATTTTCTTTTGTGCTAGCAGTGGTGCCTGTCCTGCTGCCTCATTCTCAGGTTTTATTAGTACAAGCTGAAGCTGTTCTCCTTTTTGGAAGGATAATGGATCCATCCTAATATGTGCCAAAAATAAAGACTAAACATGGTACCTGTTTTATTTCCCAGAGGAGCAGACTTCAGGGATCCTACTGCTTTGACTTTCTTGGCTATCCAGTTTGTTTTTCAGAGCTTTAATAAAGCCTTAAATTGAGAAGGAACATGCTGGTTTTCCAGACCTTGCCTTATGTGATGGTTACAGGGTATCACAATTCCTAGCCTGACATGTTCAGCATGATGGCTTGGGAAGGCTGACCTGAAACAGAGATGGACAGAGCTAGAGAATAAAGTAGATATTTATTAAAAGGCCTCCAGGATCCACCTTGGGCAGGACAAGAGCCTGACCAGGGCTACACCCAAGGTGGACAAAGAATGGTCACAAAATGGATGATCGGTCATGAGATCTTACATTTTTATAAGTTTTGGTCCATTTGCATGTTGGGGTTTAATTGTCCAATTCCAGCTTCAGGTTGTGAGGTCCCATCCTGCTTGTTTTCTCTCTTCAGTCCACCGTTGTTTATGCTGTTGGGCTGAAAGTTGTCCTTGGTGTGCAGCAGGAAAAGGATTTGTTTTGTGTCCCTGCTGTGTGCAGAGCTGAGTGACACTGAACATGAGGCTCAGAGCTGCACCCCTAGGCACCACAGAACCTGAAAAACACGAAAGCCAAAACTTAAGGCATCGACCACACGCAGCAATTCCGATTCTCACATGGCTTTACCTTCCCCCCCCCACGTTGTTGCAGGACGCCAAAGGAGCTCTGCAGGACGCCATGGCCAGCGACGGGAGCGGACGGGCCAACAGCATCCCCTCCTCAGCTGAGAGAGCCCCAGGTAGCTCCGCTTCCTTCTTTGGCAGGGTGGTGCAGTACTCGCTCGGCCTCGTGGGCAGAGTTAGGGTGGTGAGCCAGCGCCTGCACAGCACGCTCTCCTCCCTTGGGCACCACGTAGCCCAGAACCCTCTGGACTCCTTTTTCATGTGTCAGCTGCTGGCGTTTGGGGTTCCCTTTCTCTATGTCCAGTCAGAAGTTCTCGGGCAGATCCTAGGGGAATTCTGTGGGCAGCCTGCTGACCAGTGAGAATTGATGTGACCCGACTTGGAGCTGTTGTAACTCGTTTGGTTTTTGGTTTTTTTTTTTGCGGTGCCATGTGAATTTCGTGTGTGTTACGTGGAAATCTCAATATATTGTTTTGCACTGTGGCTTTTGGGGCCTAGATGTTCTCGGTTCTTTCAAGGGCGTTGTTTGGAAGAATTCCAGGAAAACACAGATGCTCATTTGAGGGTCTCCTCTGAGTCAGCCCAGATAAAGAGCTCTGTGGTGTATGCAGCTCAATGTCAGTGGAATTAAAAGTTTTTCTGAAGCACTGGAATAGCTCAATAGCTCAAACTGGATTTCTGTGTTTTCCTGAATTCTGGGTGTGGTTTCTCGTTCTCCCAAGCTTCTCTTTATCAATCTGGTACTTGAATGGGAAAGATCCCATTATCTTTGGGTTGTGTCTCCTTTGGAACTCTGGGTGTCTGACAGCTAATGGGATTGGATTCCTTAAACCCCTCGAATTTCATGGTGCTGGCAAGGTCATGGTGCATTTCCCTCTGCCAGCATCTGTGCTGCTCCTGGCCGTGGCTTTGGGAATGGGGTGGTGGATGCCTGTGTCTTACTGTGATGTAGTTTTCCCTTTTAACTTGAAATTCTAATTCCTTCTAACACATGAGAAGTGTCTGTGCTACAAATGCTCGTTTGCCCAGCCCCAAGTGCTCATTTTGTGATGTCAGAAAAAGGTAGAAATATTAATTTCTAGTGCTTGTTCCAAAGACTATGGATAAGCTAAATCAGCTGCTTTTAGAAAGGGAAGGTACTTAGAGCAATACTTTGAGAAAATAATATTTTCATAGTGCCAGTTGAGAAGACCTTAACAACACAGGAGCAGAGAAAAATCATGGTATTCTTTGACTTATATTATTCTACAAATGTTTCTAAGATTGTAGCTGAATGCAATCTGAGAGAAATTTATTCTTAGTGTGTTGATTCTTGGAGTGTAGTTACTTTCAAGATTTCCTCTTTTGTGTGTGTGCAATTTCCATATGGCAAAAGTAAGAAAAGGGTAGGGAAGAATATTTGCAAAATGCTGTGGACAGATGAGTGAACTACAGCATTTTTTGCATAACTGGATAGATTTAAAACTGCTTTCTCTGAAAGTGAAAGAACTTTATTTTTCTGTAGCTTGGAGCATATTCTTAAAAATGAATAGAAAAAATATTTATTGATACACAGGGGGACTGATGTGAGCATAAGATGTTTTGTGGAGTGAAGCTGTAGGTGATGAGAATTGGAAGGAGGAGATTTTAATTACACTTATCAATTAGTTTATCACAGCAGCTGCTGGCAGAAAGTCTCCTATGATTTAGTCCTTCCAACAAATCACATTTAATTGCTTTTACAAAGGAACGTTCAGCAAGTAGCACCTAAATTACCACTAAGTAGAGCAAACAACAGGACATAGTTTGTGATAAACTTCAATAAATCAGATAAAAATCACTATAAATCAGATGTCTCCTTCTGTAGTGGTGGCACAATCCTGTAGCAGCACTGTAGTACTTCCAGAGGAGTAAGGTGGAACAAGACACCATTTTGTCTGATGGCAAAACTTGAAATCTAGGGCTCCTGTTGGCTTTCTGCCTTTTTAAAGCAGTGTGTAAAACTGTAGCATAATGTTTAGAGCTTTTGGACCTTTTAGAGCTTTGCCCCTTGCAGTGCCCAAAGTGCATCAGGACATGCTCAGCTTAGCTGGGTCACCTTTCAGGCAGGGTGTTGTGTGTGCATGGCAGAAGGACATTCAGTGCTAGGAGAGGTGAGCAGTGCCTCTGCTGTGCTAAAGAAATGCCATTAGTGGCTGAATTTCCTTTTCTTTGTGCAGTGTGATTTACCTAAATTGTGGAACTACTGATTAGCAATGGTTAAGAAGCAGGAGGAAGCTAAATGGAATGTACTTGAAAAACAAGCTGCCTTCATTCTTGCTGGGGAGCTAGGTCAGGAAACCTGTGATGGGTTTTACAGTTATTTATGGTTTGAAAAAAACAAACATTTTTGAACTACCAAGCTTATCTATACAGTGGAAAAACAGGAAATTATTCCTGAACAGTCAAAAGGAGTCTGTAAGATTACATCTCAGTGTAACTGCTGAATTTAAATTATTTGTGTCTGTGCTTTCTTGCAAGCTTTCACTGTAGACTAGACAAATTCCTTGAGGAAAAAAAACCTGTGTGAGATGAAGACAGAGGGCAGAGCTCTGTTTCCTACCCTCCACTTCATCCCTCTGGTCACTCACCTAGTACAGGTCACACCTCTGAAAGTGTTTGACTTCCTTTAGGGCGAGACCACCAAATGGAATTTGGCAATAGCAATTTCAGGCCCTGAGGTCTGAGCTGTACCTCAGTAGTGAGGTAGATCTTGGTGCAGAGTGTTAGGTGCCTCTAAAAGGATTAAGTAAAAGCAGAAAAGCCTGTAACATGCTCAGGTTTGGTATTTGGTGGAGATGTAAAGATAGCTTAGAGGACAGAGGTGTACAACACTAACATCCATTGTGGAATATATAAAAAGGCATCCATTTCTAAATTTCATACCTGAGGGTTAAATTCAGCCCTAAGTTACCAAAAGTGCTTGTTTCAGGGAGCTTTATGGTGACTCACGCATGATTATGCTCATGATGGTCACCTGCTTTTTAGTAGTTGTCATGAAATCCCAAATGGATGTAAACTGCATGGGTTTTCTCCCTGCATTCACTGCCCCCTTTGCTATACCACCAAACCTTTTTTTTTTAGCCAGCTTTAATGCTTCAAATCTATTCAACCACAAAATAGCCTTCAGCAGGTTTAGTCAGGTGAGCTGAGACAGGGCTTGTTGTGACCGTTCTTGTGCTGTCACTAACCTGTTTGGCACGGATTAACTTTCCTAAAGGTGTCACTCCCTGCCTGGGTGGCCACAGTCCTGGCTGGCATTTAGTGATTCTGAGTGTCCCTTGCACAGGGATGGTTACAGGGCACAGTCTGTGATCAGCAAGGTGAGGTTTGTTCAGCTGTCAGCTGGAATCACCCTTTTTTGGGAGGGGTTTGCAGAGAGCCTGTGTGGCTTCTGCCCTGCTGCTCACAGGGGAGTTCATGGGCAAAGTGGCTTCTGGAGCCCTTCAGGGTGGGAAGTGGCAACAAGCTTTTGGGAAGTGGCAACAAGCTTTTTGAGCAGTGGCTGCCATTCTCTCTGGGAAAGGGGAGTTGGGGACAGCTCTTACTGTGCTTTTGGTCCCTCTGAACTGTGGCATGCTTGTAGATTCTGTAACTTTCACTGTACTTTGTCTGCCTGTTTTTCTCTATCTTCTGCATTTGCCTTTGTGCCAAAATGCTGCTATTGCCAAGGAAAAAAAAACAAACAAGAGAACAAAAAACTTTTTGCTTTTCAACTGTCTCTCCCTCTGATAATCTGTAACTGCTGTGTCTTGGAATTTATTTTTTTTAATATTATTTACAGTACTTGATATGGTTTTGATGTGCTTTTAATGCAAATGCTGTTCTTCTGTTTGTTCTAAAGGTCTGTAAGAATGTTTCTGAATTTTCAGCTCTGTCTTGACAGATGGACTTGGAACAGTCTTTACCCCTGTCAGCTTTATGATGTGCTCCTTGGGGTGATGTTAGGCAACAATGTTTTGTTGTAAAATATTTCCCATTTCAGGCTCGTGTTTTCACAACAATGCATTTCTGTCCCTATCAGCAATAGGAAGTTCATAAAGGAAAGACTGCCTAGGGAAGCTCATACTTGTGCAGCAATAAAAGGCAAGTCATGAGATCTTTTGCTTTGGTTACTTGACCTGTGAAAGATTTAGAAATTAAATATAAGCAATAGATGGAAAAATTGAAAAATATGATACAAAACTGAGGTACTTGGACTTTTGCATAAATATCACATAAATGTGGAGTGTATATGGTACAGGTATGCAATCTGAAAAGTTAAAATCCTCCTATGGATGTGCCTTAAGTGTTTTCAGGGAGAAATACTGAGAGCAAAGCCCTTCACAGTAGACCCTTAAACAAGAACTGTTGTATATAGCAAGCAATATACACGAGGAAGTTCTTTGGCTGACCTGGAGAACTGGGAAAGAGTGGCTGTTTCCTCTAAAGGGCATGTGCTTTAAAGTAAATTATCTTAGCCACATCTGGAAAAGGATCTTAAGTGTCTGTCCAAATACAAGGAATACTTCTAATGCACCCAATCTTCTTTGCACACAATTCAATTTTGTGTCTGAAAAAAATGGAAATCGATATTTCTGTTTAGGAATAAGCTTCTTGTCCATGAGCATTGCCTCTTCACCTTTCTGCATACATTGAACATGCCTTACTTGTAAAATGATTTAGCTCAAAGCAATACTGTTTGCTGTGCAAACAAACATCTTGATGAAATCCTCTACTTGGTCACTTCTTTCCATTATTATTCACCTTTGGGTTTTGTTCTTGTTTTGATTTGGTCTAGTTTGAACATTAAATTACGGAAGGTAACAGCAAACAAATTCTGTGACGTGGCATTGTGTTTGAGGTGCCTTCATTTTAAACCACTGCACGTTTACAAATATATCCCACTCTTCTTCCCTGCCAAAAATAAAAAAGAAAAAGGAAAAGGTTCATATTTCAGGATGCACCACCAAATTGGGATGAAAGCTGTTTCCTCTGCTAGCGTGCCTGTTGTCTGTTCTGTTTGGAGGAGCCACGGTGGTGTGTTTAGCAGGACATGGCACATGATGCTGAACCCTTTTTTTGGGGTATCCTGCAACTGCAGAGAGATCTGATGGAAGATTGACTTCTCTCTGGAACATTTACAATACAAACTTAAGAACCAGACCCTGTATTTTTGGAAGCTGAGGGGAGTATACAGGTTGCCTGATTAGAACCAGGGTTCAGTGCCCAGTTGAATCATCCCTCAATAACAAGCCAGGAATCTGTTAGGATAAGTGCTTGACTGTTCCCAGTCCATCATGTTCCTTTTCAGTGTTCTTATCAGGATTTGGGTGGCTTTGGCATAAAGGAAAGGAGAATGGTTAAGGGTTGGTAATTTCAAGCCCAGAAAATTTGGAAAGGAATAAACATGGTGGGGAGGTTTTTTGTCCTTAAGAACTTGAGATGCAGCTGACCTGATGGGAGTTTCAGTGAAAAAAATCCTGAAAAACATTTTGAGGACTGAGAAGTCCTCAAGATAGAAAATAACAATGTGCTGAGTTTGTGCTCATGGCTGGATCCTGCTAAGAACACTTTGTCTTGGGAGTTACTGGGGTCCCAACTCCTCCTCCTCTCTCTGGCTTTCAGACCTGTAGACTTGTGCCACTGGAATATTTGTTGTTTGTATGTGTATATTCTGAAGGGTGATATGAATTTTTCTGGGCACTTTAAGAGCTTCATTGAATGTTTTTTTGTGTCTTAGAAAAATAGTATTAAGTTTGTGCTGAAAGAGTTGGATTTTTTTTTTCCTTAATTGCAGAATTAAAATGTCTGGTTTTTTGAAAAGTGGAATCTGAGTAATACCATTTTGAGATTGTTTCCCTCAGAGCAAAGGAGGGAAAAAAGGACTGTGCATAAAATAAGTTCAGTGACAGATAATGTTCAAGTGAGATGATTTAGTGCTCAGAAAGGCTTCATGTCTCCTCTGTATAGTCCCTTTGAAGACTTTGATTTATGCAGTTGTTTTTAACCTGTTTTTGTTTTGGGTTGCGTGTGTGTCTCTGAATTATGTAACACGTGGTTTCCCTGTTGCTGTGAAACTGAGATATTTTTTTTGTTCAACTGTGTGAAATGATCAAGGGAATAAATTCCAAACAAACTTCAGGTTTCTGAGTTTTTCTTTGTCCTCCCCACTTTGTCCCTCCACTGGTTCCAGGTGAGGGATGCTGCAGGGGATACAGAATTGGAACGAATAGATCTAGCAAGCTCAAATACAGCAGCCATTTGGGGAGCTCCATGGCATGTGCCATCTGTCACTGCAAAGTCCTTCTTTTCAGGCTCTTTCTGTATTGTGGTGGCTTTTTAAAATTCTGCTGTTACGTTGTGGTTTGCTCGGAGCGCAGGGCACACGTTGTGCACAGACAGACAGCATGACCTGCTGAGCTCCTCCTTGCTAGATACTCTGCTGCCTTGGCAAAGCTGACTTTGGGTAGATGTGCTCTCAGCACTGTGGCTTCACAGAGTTTGGTGTCTTTAGGAGGTTGTTTTGGGTGGCTTGCTGCAGGCAAAGGTCTTTGTCATGCTCTGTGACCAGGCAGTCACAGCCCTGGGGGGACAGGGACACGTGGTGTGACAGGTAAGAGTCTTGACAGGCTTTGGTTGCTCTGCTTGGTGTAGATGTGCTGTGGTGGTGGGATGTTTTGGTGTGGAGAAAAGACAGATGATGAGTAAATACTGGGCTTTGTAGCCAAATCCTGTGTCTCGTGTTGTAGCTGGGCTGTTGTGTTTTCTGAGGAGAGCTGCACACAAGGAGGTGACCTGCCTTCCTCAAGACCCTGAAGAGTTTATTCTGTGATGTTCCCACCATGACAAACAGACTGGGATTGTAGTTCTGAGCTGCACTTTCAAAAATATGACGAGTTACTCTACATCAGGGACTTGTTCTGTGTTTTTTCCTCACGTGCTTCTCCTGCTTCCCACTGCAGCATCCACAGCTAAAAGCTTCTTATAGCAGATGGTGTTTGAAAGTTCAGTTGTGAACTGTATTGGGCCAGGTCACAACCACAAACCAGTTCTGTTATATGTAAAATTTCCTTCTTTGGAGGGAGGGAATGGCTTTATGCCTTTGAAATTGCCTGTAGTTTTTCATTACTGTGTTAAGCAGTGGCAGTTTTGGGGTTAAGATGTTCAGTTCTGAGGAGGAGCCGTGAGCAGTCAGTGTGAAACTTCATGTGCTGGTGCATGAACTAGAAATGTCATTTTGATGTACCACTCCAACAGCCTCCACAGTCCTGTATCAGGAAAGCTGTTAACTCTTCAGCTACATACATGCTCTCCAGAAAGCAAATGTTTGCTTCATGAATTCAGAAGAAAAAAAAAAAATAAAGGATGAAGGGAGGTGCATTTCTAGAGATTGCCCCCATCAGAGTAGAAATCAGACCTCCTTGCTGTACCAATGTAGGAAGCCATGTAAAACTTGGAGTAACCAAGTTGTAGCAGTTTTAGGAGAGACAACCCTCACCTCAATTCTCTTTTCAGTCTACACTGATACCTCCCACTTTCTGTGCCTGTGGTTCTTCTCTAGCGTCATTTCTGTAACAGGGATGAAAAGTGTAAGAAGGTACCTCTAAAATAATGAGTGAATAAAAATTAATACAAATTAAAACAAGGGAGTTAGTTTTACCACCTGCTTGTGATCAGCAGCAAAATAAATTAAGATATGTAATTGGTGATGTATCTAAAAATGCAACAAATAAGGGGAGAAAACCAAATTAAAACAAACAAACAAACAAAAAAACCAACCAAACAAAAAACCCCAAAAAGTTGCTGCACCCAAAGCAAAAAAAAATCAAAACAAAAAGCCACAAACCCAAAACAAATAGAAATAATCTCAAGGGAAGGAGCAGATAATCTAGAGTCAACATCAAAGGTGTTCTCCTGCTTCTTTGATGTGTATTTATGAAGGAAGGTGAATTAGTTGCTGAGCTGATCCTGAGGATGTTTAGCTTGAGTTTTCCAGACAAAAGTGGGCAGATGCTCTTTAAGGATGAGGTGGCACTTCTGTGCCCTGTTTAGTAGTTGCTTACATCTTCTCTCCAAAATGTATGTTTAGTCTGACGTTTCTCATGTTTGCTGTCATCCCAGAAGGCTGTGTTTGCTTTTTTAGGAAAATTTCATAACCCTCCTTTCTGCTGTTATGGACGTTTATCTGATGGCTTGAGGGTAGAAGTGTTTAAAAATAGGAATTTTTTTACCCAAGAGATGTTTTGAATACTTCCAGGCTGATGTGAAAACACATCAGAAGTGATGTGTAAACTATTTTTAATCAGTAATAAGCCTTTTGGAAGCTTTCTTCCTGGAACTGTGTCAGATTTTTAATGTAGCTCTCTACATATATAATTACAAGAATTTTCTTAGTTTTAGGAAAAATTTCCACTAAGGTGTGAAGCTCTGGATTGCTTGGAATATTCGACTGCTTTGTGAAATCTACACAAGAGGATGTGGTATAAATGTAGATAATAGAAAAGTGTGCAACAGAAAGGGGGAGCAGATGTTGAACCTTTTTGGAGTATGTGACTCTTTTACTTGTGGCAGGTATTCCCCACTATATTTTCCTGTAGCTGCCAGCCCAAGATTTCAGCCTGTTCCATTTGCAGCACTTGATAATCTTGACATAAGTGGCAGAAATTAGGTAAAGACATGCTTAATATCTAAATACATTCGGAGAGCCAGTGATTATGGAAATCTGTAGGACGTTGCCTCAGAAGAGATGTAGTGGTTGTTGGCTCAGTAGTTGAAAGAAGGCAGCTGTTCACAGTTGGTGTTTTGAATCTGATCACAAGCTGAACAGGAACCTGAAAATATTACATTCCACATTTTTATTATGCATGATAAAATCTCAGGTTTCTGATGGGTTGTTCTTTAATGATCAAAATACTGTCCATTATCCCATGTGGAACTAGAAGTACCAGTTTTTATAAGAAATAAGCAATATTTGCCCTGAAAGAGTCATAGAATGAATCACACAATGGTTGGGTTGGAGGGACCTTAAAGACTGTTCAGTTTCAACCCCTTGCCCTTGTCAGGGACACTTTGCAATGGACCAAGTGGCCAAAAGTCCTGTCCAGCCTGACCTTGAACCCCTCCAGGGATGGGACATCCACATCTTTGGGCAAATCTGTTCCAGTGCTTCATCACCCTCGCAGTAAAGAATTCCTTCCTGGTGGTTCTTTGAGGTACCATACCTTGAATAACTTTCAGAAGAAAATTTATGCCTGCAGAGTAATGTTATTTTATCCTCTTCAGCCTTCCCACACTCAGCTTCTTTCAGAGAATGGAAATGAGGACAGGCAATGTATGATAGAGCTGATCAAAATATCAGGGAAAGCTCTGACATCCCAGATGATACCAGCAAATTGGAGAATGATTGGTAATAGGTTACTGACTTACCAATGCTCCTGAGCGATTTACAGCCTTAAAAACCCTACATTAATTACAACATAATTTATGTTGTATCTCTAGTGCTGGAGAGCAGTTTTGGGCAGCAGTGAATTCTGTACAAACAAAGGTTTTCCTGCCAGAAGAGATGTAATAAGGAATATTGAGCTTAGCAGTGTTCCCTGGGGCTTGGATTAGGTGACCTAATACCTCCTTTCCCCTGATTCTCTTCTCCACCCACCGGTGACAGCACTGGCCACTTTCCAGGAGTCAAAAATAGCCACACTCCTGGATTATTCTGTACCTCTGCTGTAAGGAAGGCAACTTTTCTGTGTTGTTAAACCATATACTGAACTCCTAACCTTCATTGCATAATGCTGCTGCTTCATGTCTCTGCATATGGGGGCAACTGTTCCTCAGACATGACTTACACTGTGGGTTAGGTGAATTTCTGTTTGTTTGCAAGACATCAGTATAAATTACAGATGACCTTGATCTTAAACTGGCTAATTATCTTCACTTCTGGTTGCTCCCACTAAAACCAGAGAAAGGTCAGATCAATGCAGTTGCCAGCTGTTTGTGAGCTCAGCCCTGCTGATGCAGTAAGCAACTGTTTTGTCAGTGTGTTTTGGGAATTCTAGAAGTCTGTTTTAACCAAAGTAATGGGAGGAGTGGGGCAAAATGTTGTAACGCTCGTTAGACAAATGTGTGAGTTTTCAATTTCATTCAGTAGTCAGGCCTATTAATTTTCACTGTTATGAAGAGAATGGGCTTCCACATTTATGGACAGGATCTGAGAATGGAGAACTTAATTCTAGCTGGACGTTGTGGAATGTGTGGAGGAGGATTTACACCTTCCTATGTTTGTTTCTGGGGTGTCTGTTTCAGAATCCCGTGAGTATTTTAGCTGTCAGCTGTTCCTGTACACATTAGAATGGTTTGGGGGCTTTCTGCTCTTCATTGCTTAGGGGACCAGTAGATATCGACATCTCACTGATTTTTAGTTCATGTGGTGTTGAATTAATGCTGTCAAACTCCTTGGCCAGCACTAGAAGTGGTTCTTTGATAACTCTGCTGGGTACTGCTGCATCAGAGGGTTTTTTAGTTAAACACCTTTCTGTCTGTACAGCTTAATCTCCCCATTTATCTGCTTAGGTCCCCAGTTTTCTGGGGAGAATTTCTAGACTCATAGTGTGAGAGTGGAGCCTGACATGGTAGCAGAGGTCTTGAGAATGTTGGTTGCTTGTCAATTTAAGGACAGTTTTATTGATCAGGTCCAGCATAACCCAGTTTGCATTTGAAATTCCCAAGAGCTCTGACTCAGTAAAACACATTTTCTAGACAGCTTGGTTACTATTTACTGTTAGGATGGGTACATGTGCATTACAGGAGAATTTCAGGGGGGCTGTCTTCAGGTTTAGCACATTCTGAATGCTGTGCATGGATATTGGGTATCTTGAATAGATTTTGTTTTTCTTGTCATACTTATCATTCAAATCCTGTTTGAATTCAGGCCTTTTATATTTAGCAGAATGTGTTATGGATCAAACGGGAGACATCAGAAAACTCAAGATGTAATGGCTTCATAGGACAGCAGAGTAATTCAGGCTCCCTGAGGGCTTGGGAATACCCTGGGATAGTAAGAGAGAAAGTTGAGGTATTGTATCAAAATAACATTGACATTTAATGCCTGCTTGTCATGGTTTAACCCCAGCTGGCAACTTAAGTACCACACAGCTGTGGGGAGCAGGATCAGAAAGTAAAACTGGTGGGTTGAGATAAGAACAGTTTGATAATTGAAGCAAAGTAAAATACTGTAATAACAACAACAGCAATAATAATAATTGTAATGAAAATGAGAGTAATAACCCCAAAGAACAGCTGATGCACAGTGCAGTTTGCTCACCACCCACTGACTGATTCCCAGCTAATCCCGGAGCAGATATCAGTCCCTGCTGGCCAGCTCCCCCCAGTTTATATTCTGGCCATGACATTCTGTGGATGGAATATCCCTCTGGCCATTTGGGGTCAGCTGTCCTGGCCACACTCCCTGCCAGCCTTTTGTGCACCTGCTCAGTGGCAGAGCTTGGGATGCTGCAGAGTCCTTGGCTCGGGGTAAGCCCTGCTTAGCAACAGCCAAAACATCAGTGTGTCACCATTAAACCACACCAAACCCGAAACACAGCGTGGTACCAGCTACTGGGAAGAAAATCAACTCTATCCCAGCCCAAACCAGGACATTATTAAGTATTTAAATTCAAACAAGTGTCTGTTTGAGGAGGTGTTGCAATGTTGCACTTCTTCTTTCCCCCCCTTCTCTCTCAGAACCAGTCTTAAAGGTACAGAACTTAATATACAGCATAAACAGAACAGACAACCGAGGATAAAAGCATCACAAAGTCACCCCAGGACACCCCTTTTGTCTTTGAGAATGTGCTTATCCAAATTCAGGGCCTCCTACCAGGAAATGTGCAGTTGTGCAGCTCGTGATGTGAGGCTGTGTGAACAAGCACTGACAAGAATGCTGCAGGTCTGTTGGGCTCTTGCCAGGGGTTTCCTGGAGAAATTGCCTAAATCAGAAGATAAATGTAAAAGGGCAGATGAATCCAGGTTTAAAACTTTGAACTTATTACTAACCCTTTAAAAAATCCATTCTGTTTAACACCCTTCTGCAGTCAGTCTAGAATTGCCATGCACATGCTTGATCTGTTGCTGTGCAGCACAGAAATTGTTAACAGTGTCTAGATAATAATTTTTGAGAGGATTAAGGGAAGGATTTCAGGAGAAACCAGTTGCACTTTTATTTAAATGGAATGTCTTAATTGGCTTACTGTTCGAATGTGTGCAGCATCTAACAATTATAAAATACCAAGATTTCCTTTCTTACTGTGCACACAATGCTGGGCACTTCCTTACATCAAAGTGCTTTTTTTTTTTTGACTTGAAGTGGAGAGTGAAGTGCTTGGTGTTGTGCATTCTGGATCCTGTTTTTGGCACTGCCACCAGACTGTTGTGAGATTGCCTTGCTGGTATTTAATCTCTGTGTCTGGACTTGTGCAGTGCCTCTGCAGTACTTACCTACTTCCAAAATAGGTTTGTTTTAGTGTGCTGGTGCTTGTAAAGCATTTTGGAGGCCCTTGGATGAGGAGTGGAGTTGGAATACAAACAGGCAGTTAATGGAACTGAAGTGGGTGAGGGTGAAACTTCTAGGAAAAATCAGGAAACTCAATGTGACATGAACACAGATGAAAAATGAGAAGCTAAAAATACTGCTGGATCTCGTTTGCTGCCTTTTTTACCTCAGTGATAATGTTTGCTGAATTGATAGCACACTTGAGAAACTCTACCCCAAAAGGTATTTCTTAGAAAGAAATTGCAAGGGAATATAATTTCAAACTCAGAGCTCACTGCATCACTTTTAACCTCCCCTGGAAAAGTTCCCATCTTCCTTTTCAGTGCTTGGTCTTATGTGCTGCTGTTTCTATAGGGTTTGTTTTATCTGACAGAGTTCTCAAACAGTTGTGTGGAGGTAGAAGTAATTGAAGTGTTTGGAAAAGACAAGTGAAAACAAACAGGCAACAGGTACAATGTTTTCACATTACCACAAAACCACAACCTTTGGGAAATCCATAATGAAGATTTTTTTTCCTGAGAGTGCATTAATTAATTCCTTCCCCCTTTTTGCATGTGTTTCAAAGTAGACTCCTTTGTTTGAATTTCCATAATTCCCCAAGGCCACGGCTAAGTCTGTGCAAAGTACTGCACAAGAGATGACACGTACCTCAGTCAGATGTTAAGATAGCAAGCTAAGAAAAGCAAGTCTAGAGGTACTGCATGATTATTGAAAAATAACTTCTAGTGAAATAGCCAGGTATTTTCCCTTTGGGAAGAACTCATTGTTCTCAGATTCCCAGTTCTCTCCTGCATCTTCAGCACGGAGGTGTTGTGTAAAGGAGTGAGCTTGGCAGGATTTCATGGGAATAATGCTTAGATTTTACAGAATCTAAGGTTATACTGGGGGGGGGAATTGAGATCTTTTCTCAAGAGGAGCTTCTCAGGCCTTCCAGGAATTGCCAGACATGCAAGCAAGGAACGATTCTGTTAGGAATGTTATCTCTGATCAGACACTTATCATTTCAGGAGGCAAGCTCTGTCAAAGCTGAGATAAATAAAGGACTCTGGCAGCTTTCATGCACCAGCTGAGCAGCCTGTCCTGTTAAGAAAAGCAGCTCCCTTCAGATGATCTATGTAATAATGTTCATGGCACACTGACTCTTCCAAAGTAAAAGAGTCGGATTTTAAAATGTGTCCTATTTTGGATGTTGTTTATGGGTTTTTAGCTGATCAGACGATTGTTCAAGAAGCTACACTTGGCTTTGAGGTAGTTCCCCTCTCTGGGTACCAACACAGCTTTTCTTCCTGGCAAATGCAGCCACATCAGCCCTTTTTCTCACTTGTGAGTGGTTGCTGATTTTTATCTCCGTGGGCCCAGGTGCAGTGACCAAGTAGAAGGTCAGGTACTGGCTGAGTCTCCTGCCAGCAAGCTACAAAACATCTGGGGAATACATCTGGTTGGAGAGAGGCAGCTTTCCCCTCCAGAGGAACTTTAGGTCTACAAGAACTGCATTGGAATAAACTTTGCCCATGCATGAGCACCAAAAATGTATGAGAGACAAATGAGAGTTGACAGGAAGCTTCAGAATTCCTCAGTCTTATTTTTATTGTAGTATTTTTATGGTTTTTTTTTATTGTAGCATCAAATTAGTTGGTGTGAACTTCAGAGTATAAAATGGGGGAATTGTCCATCATCTGAAGGCTTCAGTGATGCCTGTACCTCACACTTACTCTCATCCCTTGTATGAATTTTTTAATAATTCTTTATATAATATAAAGTGCAGTGTTTTTCCTTCTGGTAGTTGATGGCTTCATGGTGCAGGGAGTTGGCCATCAGCAGCATTTCTTTCGTTTCATATTTGGTGATGAGTTGGACAGTGGCTTTGCAGACAGCCAGATTGGCTAAATAAATACATGGCATCTTTTAGAAACAAAACTAGTGGGTGAAGTAGACTAAATAGTCTGTGTAGTGCAAATTCCTGGAAAACCCATGCTGAAAGTGGTAGTCAGTGGAGTTTCTGTATCATGTTCTCTGATGCAGAACTGTTTTCTTGGCAGAGTGGGGGGATGTGACCACTTTTGCATTTTCAGTGTACAGATATATAAATTAATAACAGAAAGTGCTGGGAATGCCCTTCCCTTCTTTGAGATTTTGAGGCATGGTGTGCTTGTCAAGCTCACAGGACATCTTGGCTTGACCACATCTTTTTTGCCTTAAAGTTCAGGTTGGTTTTTCCATCTTTAAAGGTTTTTAACACAGTTGCATTGAGTCACTCCCACTTTACAGTTTGTGCTGTGATGGGATTTGTTTGATTCTCTGTCTGTGAGTTACACTGGGTCTCTCTGGTGAGGAGGGCAGTGATGATTTGTGTTTTGAAAAACTTACCTGGAGGATCACATATGTCCATGGAATGCATCTAAACAGATGTCAGCTTGATTTTTAGCCCTTCTCTGCCTTACAGTGATTGCTGCCAGTCTTTCTGCCCACACTAGATATTGGGGTATTGAAACAGCCTTTTTATTAAGAGTTCTACTCATTTGAATTATATGGAAATTGTTTGTTTGTATGGGTTTGGTGTTTTTGTTGGATTTGTTTTGGGTTTGTGGGGTTTTTTTTGTTTTGTTTTTGTTTGTTTGGGTTTTTGTGTGGGGTGGTTTTTTGTTTTGTTTTGTTTTTCTTTGAAAAGGGTGACAAAAAAGCCCCTAAGATGATTAGAAAACAAAAGGAGTGAAATAATATGGAATGGATAAAAGTTCTTGTCCTTTGGTTTTCGGAATTCTTTTTCTTGTGAACTTTGCAGCTGTGTCAGGGTTTGCATCAGAAGAGAATAAGTTAAAAACAGCTTGTGGAAAGACATTCCTGTTAAAGTAGCTGGGCTTTGCTGATGGCTCTGTGGATATAAAGAGTTCTGAGTACTACAAAACTTTTTTTTTTTTAATCATTATTTTAGTAAATTCCTTGTTCGTTTCCCCTGACCTTGATGTTACTGTGTTACTCAGACTCCTGTGATTTTTTACTGTCAACCAGAGTGGCAGAGCAAAATTCGAGGTCAGTTCCCCTGTTACTTTTGAGCTCAGGGTTGGGTAACTTAACAAGGATTGTAAAAGTAGATTTGGCTGAGTTGGTGTCACCATGGAGAGAGAGAATGAAATGAAAGGTGAATCCCAGTGAAAAAGGCAGTTCATTCCCACTCAGCTTTGCAAATCAAAGCACAACAGGAGGCTTAGCAGCAGGAAATGGTGGAGGCCACAATATCCCTGGAAGTGCAAGGCAGTGTTGCCACCTGGCCAAGCCGCTTTGTTTATACCATGAAAAAGCTCTGTAGTTCCAGCTAAAGGCATGGCAGCTGCTTGCCCACATCATGGAAGGGTTAAATCATGCTAAGGAAGAGAGGAAAAAACACTTCTGGCAGTTGTCTTTGAGAGTTTATCTTTGAGGAGGGGGATTGGAAATAGATGCCAGTAATTATGTAAAGACCTGTGTAATTTTGTGTGAAATATGAAGGTGGTACTGAGTGAGTAACTGTCCTGAAAAAAAAACCTGTTAGGAATAAAGTGAGAAACTACAAAGGATGAAGAAAGGAAACAAAAACTGTCTCAGAGGTTAAAATGTGTGAGGATAAAGTAAATGTTACCAAAGCTCATGCTGGGTTAGACTTTGCAAAGGACAGCAAAGCAAAGAGCTCTATTTCTTAAGCATCAAAGTAAGAGCAAAGTAAGGGAAAGCAGAAATGTGTTCACAGAGAAGATGGAGCTGCCATCAAATGCAATTTTATGTGTATCAATCAGATGGACATGGGAGCAGAAGAGTCAGTGTGCAGCAAGATTGGGAAATGAGGACTCGTACAACAAAGCCAATAGTCTTTGTCTCAGGAGTGGGAGAAGTGTAAGATGAAATTTTGAGCTTTGTGGTAACAATTTGTGACTAAATCCAGCTGTCCTGATGTACTTTGACTCAGGAAATACTGGGTGGTAACAGAAGTATGTCCTGCAGATAAAAAACTAAAAGGAAAACAAAACAAACTTTAAAAAGTGGTCTGAACAAGTCCATATCAGTTAAACAGTAGGTGTAACACCTTCTTTTAAGGAATAACTAAAACCTGCCAGTTCTGCCAGGGAAGTCCTTTGACCTCATGCAGGTAAGTGCTGTAAAATGTGGCATGGGTTCACCAGAGACTGTGCTGGACAGGCTTGAGCAGCTTTTATTGAGAACTGATGCCTCCATGAGGGAAACTGTAGTGCACTTGAGCAGTCTGGACTTGAGTAAAGCACAGGAATGCTGACACATGGAAATAATTATTGGAACTGGGTAAAATGGGGGAGTCATACATGAAGTGTGAGAAGCTAAGAAGTTGGCCTAGATTAGAGATGAGAGGTTTTCTTAAAAGAGGAAATAATGGGGTTGGATGTCACCTACAGACTGTGCAGTGTCCCAAAAAGTGATCTGGGGACTGATCACTGTAATCCTGTCACTAAGGTTTACCAGCCAAAAAAGAAAAAAAATCTGCTAATGAAATTCAGTGCTGAGGCAACGTTTCAAACCCTCTTCAGTGCAGAGGAGGACAGGCATATCATTCTCTAAGAGCTGCAAGATGTTGCCAACTGTGAGATTAAACTTAGCAACATAATAGTGGAAAGTACCAGGTCAAGCACTAAGAAGATGTTGAGAATTTTGGCTGCCAACAAAGTGCTTATGAGTTTGAAAGCAAAGAAGGAGAAAGATCTAAACTTCATAAAAGGCAGCCAGTGTTATATGTGGCATATAAACAGGCAGGTGTGCTCTCAGCATTGTATCAGATGAGAGATTTGTGGCAGGGCCTCATCTGCAAAGCCACGTTCACTTTTAATCACCCAGGTTGTGGAAAGATTAATCCAAACTGGGACAGGTGCAGAGACCTAGGGGATGATCAGTGCTCTGAAGAGCTTATCTTCAGTGAGGAGAAGGCTTGGCTTGTTTAGCAAAGCAAAACAAAATATGGAAATATTGGGCTCTGTGTATAGTAAGCTGGGTCAAGAGTGGCGTGGTATTCAAGCTAAAATATTGCAATTTAAAAAATAAGTGGATGAAAGCAGGATGGAATAAAATTCATTGAATTTTATTAATTTCCATCCATTCCTGAATGAAGCTTCTCAATACTTTCCTACAACTGTCTGGTTCACATATCCTTGCAATTCTTGGGGATTTCTGGGATTTTTGCTTGCAAATGTCTCTCTGAGGTTTGTCCCTGTGATTCATTTCATTGCAAATTCTGATTGAAAAGTAAATCAAGTCAAAAAGCTTTAAAGCTTGGCCTTTTTCATTCCTTCCCTCATCCTTAAGTAGTAACAATATTGTTTTGCTCCTCAACTCTGTAGGTTTCCCTTGGCTGAACACAGAGCAGGGTTGCCCCAGAGCATTCCTGCTTCACATAATACACCCAGCCTGTGCCCAGGTCTTCCCCAGTACTTACCACACAGATAGTTTTTGCAGCTCAAACGGCCCTATTTCCTCTCTCCACTAGCACATTTAACATTCTTTCTAGCATCTATTATCCAAACCCACTAAGGTTCCCTTTTGCAGTCTGCCTTCCCAGTAGTGGCGAACAGGAAAATGACGTAAGGTATTCTCTCGCTTTATTTACCTCCCTCTGCCTCGTGCCCCCTTTTTCTCCCAATCGCTCAGTTCTCTAAAGAACACGAATTCCTGACTGTTGGATCTGTTGTTTGTTGCCTGGCTCGTTCTCAGGTTCCAGTGTGAACGGGCTGGAGGAGCCCAGCCTGGCCAAGAGGCTGCGGGGCACTCCGGAGCGCATCGAGCTGGAGAATTACCGCCTGTCGCTGCAGCGCGAGGAGGAGCTGGAGGAGGTGCCCGAGGAGACCCTGGCAGAGCACAACCTCAGCAGCGTGCTGGACAAAGGGACAGAGGAGGATGTGCCCAGCAGGTCAGCACACATTGCCCAGCAGCTTTTTCTACACCCATCCCAGCAGACTTTCCTTTTTCTTGAACTGTTTACCGCGTTGCCCTTTCTAAAGTTTTTGAAGCACAGGGACACTTCATCTTGTAGTTTCTGTTCTAAATAGCTCACTACTGATAGTTTTGCAGTGTGTAATAAGCCCCCTGAAGATGTGTCAAGTCTGAGGGTTGACCTGCAACTTCTCAGAGTGGCTTAATAGAGAGACAGCTTCTCTGGACATGCTTGGTAAAAGAAAAGGGTTTAATAATGACAAAAGTAATGAACAGTACCAAACAAAAGAAATATAAGTTGAACACAGTGTAGAGAACACTCTTACACTGCTAAGGCAGTCCAAAAAAGCAGTTGAGCAGTTCTGTGTAGTCTTTTAAGTACTGAATGGTCCAGGTAGGGTTTTTGGCACCTTGCCCAGTGAAATTGGCAACAGGTTTTGAGGTGCAGGTGTCCAACCAGTATCTCTGCTTGGCACCTCGCAGTTACTGGGAAAAGGACATCCAAGTTTCTGGGTCCTTTACCTTATTAGAACAGCAAGGGGTGAGTCTTGAACCTTTCCCTGTATGGAAACACCTGTTTGGGTGTGGGAGTCCATTCCTACACACCCCTATCAGAAGACACCCACAGCACCATAATACCGTGAGATTACATTCTAAATTGGAAGGGATTTTTTTAAAATTTAATTTTTCATCTGTATCAAAGGTGAGTGAGCAAACAGAACATGCATTCAAATGGAAGGGGGTTCCAAAGTTACCTTCTTTTCTGTGTGCTTTGCATTACAATTCAAAACCATGTTTGGTTTCAAGATTTAGGCTTGACACACTTGTAATCCTGACTGAATGCTGGTCAGGATTGCAGTGCCTGAGAGATATTAATGGGAAGCAACAGCTGTGGCTGTTGAAAAATGTGTTGTTACCTTCATGATAATAAAATGAAGGTAAATAGATGTATCTTACCTTCATGAATTTCTCTTGATCTGCAAAATTTTGTGCAAGCACACCAGGATCCACATCCATGCAGGTAGAGCTACTGGAAACAATTGTTCCAACAATCATTGAGAGAAAATCCTTGAGGAAGAATGCTCATGAGCTTTATAATCAATCACACACTTCTGCAGAGTCTTGATCTCTTAATGCAATTTCTCATCTACTTGTCTTTGTAGCAATAGCAGCCCTTACCTTTTCAGCTCTGAGTCTGTCCAGTAGTCTTGAAATAAACTCAGAAAATGCTGTTATTTGTTTGCTGAAACTTAGATCCTACAATCATATTCTATATATGAATTACCTGCAGTTACAGATCTGTATGAGAAATTGAATAATCTTGGCCTGTTTGTGGGAGATACAGACTATATTTTCTTAACTTATCCTTCCTTCAGTTACCTGCTCAGGTTTAGGAATTATATCAACTATGACAATATAAGCATTGATGATCTCAGGGGATTCTCATGTTTCTGTTTCTAAAACAAAAGTGTGGACCTATTGGCTGTTGTTATTCTTTGTCTTGATTTCTATAAATCAAGGACACAATAGACCTCCTCAATAAATGGCAGAAAACTTAAAAAGGCCAAGAGTTAATTAAAAAAAAATGTGGAGTTTTGACATTTTGGCATGAAGCTGATGGTCATCTCCTAGAGATGTTTTGTGAGATTCTGGAGATTGAGGGCAGTACAGTATTAGGTTAGCAAATTTGATTTTTGTCTTGTAGGGTGTTACATTTAGTTCCTTTTATCCTACATTCATTCCTATAAATTATCAGTATGAGTATTTCTGTCTGTAATAGACTGCATTGTATAATTTTCCATGTGAGAAGCAGTGTGGGCAACTCACATTCTGTCATAAGGAGAAAAGAGAAAAGACATCAAATTCCCTGTCAGTTTGACCTGGAAGAATTTATATTCCAAATCCAAATATGGCAAGCAGTTTACTCAGAAAATGGACAAGGCCTTGTGGGGCAAATATCAGAGAAAGCAGAGGGAGAATTTTCGAGGGGATGTAGCAATTGGGTATCCAGCTGTATCCAGCTATATCCCCTCCATGGATAGACTCAAAGACAGGCTGAGAAGGAAAAACAAAAAAAAAAAAAAAAAAGGGAAGAGGCCTGACTACTTTTTCAGCAGCAAAAAAAAACCTTTTGACTCCTGCAACCAAGCTAACCAAGGCCCTGATTTAATCATCTTCACTGTCTTGGTGCAGCCCTGCAGGGTTAGGAGCAGGCAGAGGAGATGGGGAACTCTTTGTTCTCTCCATGTCTTACAAAGGATGGGTTGGGCTTTCAGGGGTCACTGAGGTGGCTGATGGAAATCAGGCAGAGACCTCAGTTTTGGTGCACAGCTTCCCATCATGCACACCCTGCAGAGAAAGTTTATGTGGAACAGTATTCCAAGGATATTTTTTCAAAAGAGAGTTAATCTTATTTAGGTTTTAATAAGGAAAAAGATCAATTAAGCAGCTAATCTCAGACTACACAGTAGTGTGAGGTGTGGGAAACCTTTTATATGCCTTATTCATTGCCTTTAAGTTGCAATAACCCCCAGTGTGCCATCTCCAGTGTTGGTGTCATGTCCTGTGGCCTTTCAGAGGAGTGTCATAGGACAGCTTGTGCTCTATAGGTCTCTATGGCAAGGGAAGAGATTCATTGCCAGAGTTCTGGTTTCAGTTCCTCTCCTCAGCACTAAATCTGTGTACATACACCTTTTTCAAATGAGACACTCAACTGCTTATGCAAATCCTGCAGAGCAACCTCCTTTGGTCTTTGATTTCTATTTATAGAAAAATAGAATTTCAGCTGTTGAATGAATTCCTACGGCACAGGGTTTCCATGCTGAAAGGAATGCTCACTATACCAGGCCATCTCTCACTGCTGTCTTTCAGCTTCTCATTTCTCAGCATTCAAAGGTCAAACAAAAGCCAAGTGATAAATAAAAGCCAAAGAAGGTGAAGTGAGCTGTGTGGTGAAGAATTTGTGTCGTCACTCCTCCATGCGATAAGCTGGCTGGGGGAAGAGCAGCAGCTCATCCCATCCAGCACCCCGTGGCAACAGTTTGAGCAGCACTAAACCTTATTGACAGCACACCAAGCCCCCAGCATGCAGCACCTGTCAGGTTTATTTCCATACCAAAGGGTGGGAAAGTAAATCAGGGAGAAGGGAAATATCACTTTTTATCTCTGTGACAATATGTGCATAAAGCCTTTGGAGTGTGTGCTCTGGTCTCCATGCACCAAGCCCGTGGCTTGCCCACAGTGTTTGCAATCAGTGTGTCACATGTGAAAATCAGGCAGTGTGTTATATAAATAACTATTGAGTTTCTGCTGTGAAAAAGTGGTTTGTAATTTGAGCAAAAATAATGTTATTTGTATGCAGACCGGTGAGGAGAATTTAAGAGCCTGTGGACAGAAGTGTGTGACAATCAGAGCGTGAACAAAGTGTTTTCCTTATTAGGTTTGCTATCAAAAATAGGCTCTCAGACAAGTAGATGAATAAAATTATGTAAATATGATAGTACAACTGCACAAGTTGTATTTTATAGACCTACGTGAAGTGTAAACTTCATTACTTTCAATTTGTTGGCTTTCCCTTTCGTTGTCCATATGGAATGGGATCTGCCTGAGGCTGTTAGCCAGTGATAGTGGGCATAAGGAAGCAGCAGAAATACTATTCTCAGATTATTCCCCCAAACTTTAATTATTCTCAAACAGTTTTCTCCTTCAGTCAGATGAATGGAGCCTTTTAAGATTTATAGGGGAAGCAGCATCCAACAGTTGCTTTAATAAATGCAGTTCTGTTATAACAATGGTCTATTAAGGTAAAACAAAGCTAGAGCACCTTTTCACCCTGCAGAGAGGATCTGTGAGTGTGTTGTAGCTCTCAGTCATTTGCCAGTGATGAATGCAACCATATTTCTCCTCAGTCCCTCTAGGTAGTCTAGCATGTAAGAGTGAGCTAGATTAAATGTCATTGGATAAATGGTTTCATTTCCTGCCCCTGCTGCATATGCTGAGGAATTATTAGAATTAAACAGAGGTGACTTCTAAAAGGCACTAGTGATTTATTGCTTTGCATGGTTTAGACTTTGCTGTGGGAATAATAATCTCATTATTGTAATTATCTTTGCACTGCTTCCTACAGTTTCTTGCCACCGTGTGTACACTGTGTACTTAATTGGATACATATTTCTGTCTGTGATGCAGAAGAGTGAAGAATTTCGGTGTTTTTTTCCTCCATCTCTCCTTAGTTCACATGCTGTATCCTTTGCCTGATGTGTTTTGTATTCTTTCTACTCCCAAAGACTTCTCTGGTTCACAGGAGCAAGTGCCAAAATCATCTTAGGTATTTTAGCAGTAGCTGCTGTATCTAAAGGCATGACCTTCAGCATTCTGACACTGTGAAGAACTCTTGCACTGATTTATCAAGAGCAGTGGGATAGGAAGAAAATAGTTTCTTTCTGTTTGAAATTGTCTTGAGCTGTAACAATAATTGCTGCACAAATATTTGGACTTGGCTTCACAGGCACTTTTCTGCTGCCTCACCTTCTTTAAAAGAAGCAGGGCAATGACCATACTGCAGCCCACAGGTGATTCTGTCACTAAAAGGCCCACGAAACATTGAAAGCTGAAAACCAATGTTATGTTTTAGCTTTATGTGTGTTGAAATGACTTGTTACTGATCTAAGACTAATCAAGAAAACATTGACTTCATAATCTTTAATATTATTATTTATTATTAGGAATATAATATCCTTTTTCTTTTTTTCCTAAAACAGTAGTTCAGAATCTGAGATGGAGGAGGAAGATGAGGAGGAAGATGATGAACTACTGCTACCTCAGCAGCCCCCTTCAGATTTGGGTGGGGTGCCATGGAAAGAGGCCGTGCGTATCCATGCCCTCCTGAAGGGAAAAAGTGAAGAAGAGATTGAGGCTGAGCAAAACCATGAGATTGAGTACAAATACGATGATGAGGAGGAGGAGTACGAAGAGGAAGAAGATGAGGAGTCAAGTGAAGGTTAGCTTGGTTTGTCCTTTCTTTCTGCTAGCCAGCAGGGAAAAATGAGTATTTGCCACGCAGAATAAGGAAGATTTGCCTTGGAAGACCTTACTTCTTCTTTCACTTCTTTGTTGCTCTGATTTTTTGAAGGAGTTGTTGTCAAGGAAAGCTCGAGGTGGTTCATTCTGGATACTGAAGGACTTTGCTCACAGGACAGTTTAGAGTACTAATACTAACACAATATGCTTCCCATATACACCATGGCAACATGTCAATTCACAGCCTTGTGCTGCTGTATTGGCTTATGGTTGGTTTTGATTATTATTTGGAATTAGATTTGAATGTGCCCTTTGTTCTGTGACAGCAGGAGCTGGAAGCATTGTGGTTGCAGTGTTTTCAGTTTCAGAGTGCCTCGCTAAGGGGTAGTGCCCTGTCACTGTCAGCAGGGCATGCCACAAGAAGGTGCTTGTAGCTGTCCAAGGTTAAAAGATGGCCCTGAGAAATAAGGGAGTTCAGGTAGTTCCCGTTTTGGCTTTGAAGGATTTCTGTGGAAAACCTTAGGGAAAGACTCCTTCCCCTGTGTTTGTCTCAGTCATCAAAATGCAAAGTTTGTGCTCAGAATGGACATGTTTCCAGTGTTTCACCACCATGCCAAATTTCTCACTGCTCTTGTCTTTGTCTTTATACTCACATTCTCCTTTTGAGGAGACTTGCAGACTCCAAAGAGCTTTTTTTTGTAAAGGTCTTTGGCTGCCTGCTGCAAGCAGAGGTCCAGTTTTTTGAGTCTTAAGTGGCAGTGTCGTTGATGAGCTCAGCAGGCTCCTTGGCTACTTTCTCAACACAGGAGCTGAATGTCCATGAGTGAAGTCTGTGGAAATCAAGACTTCTTTCTAAGTGTGGTAAACATGCATGTTGTGTGTTCAGTCTGCTGAGCAGTGCTGTCCTTGGACGGGTGTTGTTCCATCCAAGCAGTTTTCCTGTCAGGCACTTTGGAATACAGCGGGAGCTCGGGGAGTTGCAGCACTTCCAGGCAGTCTCTCTTTTCTGATCCTGTCCTCTCTCTTTCTCTCTCTCTCTCTCCCTCTCTCCATGGCTTGTGTGTGCACACGGGTGTCTGGTGTTAAATGTGGATGTGTGCTTCCCTCTGCTGTAGAGGGGGAGTATAACCCTTGGGAGAGAGAGCTGCAGCAAGGCCTCTGGCTCCAACGTCTCTCAGACGAAGAGGACTCGGGTACACACAAAGGTACCCGTACACCATCTCCACTTCCACGTCCCCACAGGACAGGGGAAGGTATTAAAGAGCAGGTCCCACATGAAGAGTTTCTGTGGTTTTTGTTTAATTGTGTTTATTTAACCAGCTCCCTCAAAACTGATTCAGTAGGTGTTTGTTCGTCTCCTGGTTCGAGGGCCGTAAATCAGATCTGTCACTGCCACTGGTTTTAGGAAGGTGATAAAGCTGCCAAGTACCTCAGGATTTCTAGAAAACCTGGACACTTTGCTTCTGTAATTTGCATGAACAGGGACTTGCAGGTAATAAGGAGTATCAGATTTGTTCTGTACATGCAGACTGCTTGCACCTGTGCATCATCTCAGACACACAGGACACATCAGAAGTACTGCCTTTGGACTGCTTGTGTCAGCAGATTTGCTTTTTTTGTTGTCCTCTGTGCGTGTCTGTCTGTGGGGAGAGTCTGGAAGGAAACTAATCAAGCTACAGCAATCCCTCAAGATTCTTCAAACAGTTACATAATGGTCATAAAATGAATCAGACATTCAAATCTAACTGGTTGTGTCATTTCCCATGATTTTTCCATGATGAATAATCTCTTGCAGATTATTTTTGATAGTTGTTTTTTGGTTTTTTTTTGGTAACACTTGATCCTAAGAGTTTATTAATCCCTTATTCCCTCAATGTGTTTCATTAGAGGCAGAATATATGAGGAAAATCCAAGTGCCTTCCTGCACGTAAGGGGGCATATTGCAGTTGTCAAACTGCATATTTGACAGTTTATGGTTGTAATAACAGTAGCTTAGCTTCTAACTTTTTTTTTTCCAAGAGAAGAAAAAAAAAAAAAAGAAGAAGCATTACAATTCTTTTGCCATTTAACTTTCCTGTGATGAGAATGAGAAGTATTAGTAAGGTGGCTGAAGGGCGTACCTGAAGAAGTTCCCCCTGCTGCAGTTGCTAGAGAGCTTCAGACCTGACTCTTAAGGAGTTGGTTTGCAGGTGGCTCCTTACTCCAATAAAGTGAGAACATTGAGCCAATAAAGTGAAAACACTGATCCTGCCCACAGCTTATAAATTGCTGGTGGGTGCTGCAGTGGAAATGGAGGAAAGCTCCCGATCCATATCTAAGAGCAATAAATGCTCAGCTTCCTGCAAAGCTTAGCAGGCAGTCCTGAGGAGAGGCTGTGCCAGGTGTTGTTTGAAATCCTCAAGCACTTAGACATTAAAGAAGTGTTAGGTTTGCCTCTAAGCCAAGCAGCAGCCCTTCATGTCTGGCTGTGCTGCTCGTTATTTATTGGAAAAGGTGGGAGGGACAGGACAGGCTCAGGCCTCTGTGCAGAGGCTTGTGGAGAAACTAAAGATGGGTATGTTACAGTGGTCTAAATCGCAGAGCAATCCACTTTAAAACATGCAGATCATGTGGGACCTGCTCTTTGTGAGCCTTGCTGAGTGACTCTGTACTTCTCAGCCGTTGCTGGCAAACCTAAACCTTTTAACACAGACCTTTGTGTGGCGATGCAAACGCTAACTCTACTCATCCTGGGGCCTGCATGCGAGTGCTTTGGAGTGGGAACAGCCCAGGTTCCTGTCCCTGCAGGATGGCCAGAGCCTCTGGAAGCCCCTGTGGTTGTGCTGTTTGATCCAAAAACTCTCTGGTGAGGCAACAGAGACATAAAGCTGCTGAGTACTTGGCTACCTTGTGAATCCTGCTCTGCATTTGAGTTTGTGCCTCTGAGAGCCCGTTTCCCTTTAATAACCATCTGCTGATTTCTGTCCTTCCTGCAGTTCCTTCTGCCTGTTTCTTCTGCCAAATCTCACACATAGTCATTCCTGCAATGGAAATCCCAAACACTTTGTCATGTCTGGGGAAAACGTGGCTGGGAGAGAGGAACTTGTTAAAATGAGACAGCAGGAAATAATGAGTGCAAGCTCTAAATGCTGCTAATGTGTCTTGTTTCGTTCAAGCACTAGAGCACCATATGAAAATCTAACTGCTTTTGAGGTTCTAAACTGCTGCAACAGTGCTTTGCCCTACTCAGCAGTAATCCAGTTGTTGTGAAAATTGACTCCCTGCTTTATAAAGTAAGCGGGCATTTTCCTTTCAGGTTGAGACATTTGCTTTTGAAGACCACTCCTGCAGACAGTGTACAGGTGAACACCTGTCCCCTGCAGAACCAGTTATTTTATTATGGATAAGTGAAGCCTGAGTTACAGAACCAGAGCAGACAGCAATAGAGACAGGGTCTGTAAATTTAATACCTCAGAGTAAGTGCTCTCAAGGCAGGTGTTCTGCAGAAGTTAAACAAGCTCATTAATTGCTTTAGGTGCCCATTGTTCTCTTTGACATTCCATAAGCAGCTGAGCTTTGTGTAGGCAGGCAATTGAGGAGTAATGCAATTTCTCTTAAACAGAATAATTTGTGTGACAGGAATTCCCTTCTGGGGAGCTCTTAAGTCACAACCAAAACGCTGTTACCCTTCAGAAAAAATCCTCCCTTTGAACAAGTCAGTACAGAAGAGCCAGGAGTAAACAAAGTGATGTTTTAGGTGCTAAAATTAGCATGTGCCCATGTGTGCATACACAGATGAAACTCTCAGATCCACCATATTATTTAATTCACAAAGTGTGTGCCCAGACTAGAAAGAAATGCCTAACTCAATTAGCAGGGAATGAAGAACCTTTTGTCTTGGTGCATCAATCAGATGGAGACTGTCCCTCACCTTTAACACCAAGACATCCTTGGCAATAATCATAACGAATAGGCTGAAGGAGCTGGAAGTTTCTGCTAAATTGATGCTGTGGGACACCCAGAAGAACCTCTTTCATTTCAGCAAAGCTTCTGGCAATAGACACGGTGTCTAAAGATGTTTTTAAGAACATCCCTGTGCCTTTGGAATGGCGTTTCTCAGCTTTGATGGGAGCGTGAGGAGCGCTGCGTTGGTGTATGGGTGCGCACACAATGCTGAGCTTTTTTCTGTCTGTCTTGCCAAACTGACCTTAGCCAATAATATTTTCTTTTCTTATTTCCTTTCCTATGATGTGCTACCTTTCCTTTCCACTGTTTCTCCCATCTTTTCCTCCCTGCCCTTCATACGCCCTGCCTACAACCTGTTATGCCATGCCCTCCTCCTGCTAGCTGGAAACCTTAGGCTGCAGCAGATTGTAAATCCGGTTGATCCTCTGGAGATCCTGGCAGATGTGCACTGGACACACATCCGTGAGAAAGAGGAGGAGGAAAAAATGGTCTCAGCCTCCAAGTCCTCCACCTCCAGAGGTAATCTCCCCCAAGCCCCACACCATCAGTGCTTGGATCACAGTTGCAGCTGTTTAACTCTGTTGCTTCTGCGCCCTTCAAGAGCAGTGACTTCAAGCAGGGGCAGCAGTGATTGAGAGGAACTGCTTTCAAATTGCACTGAAATTACACTTGGTTAAACATTTTGCTTTTCAGGTCAGTGTCTGTTGAAAATTGCTGCTTTCTCAGCTCCGTGACAGTGTGACTTTCTGACCTGTTTGTCTGTTGTCTGCTTTGACTCCATAGCATTTTTCCTCACCTCGCACGATTTGGTAGTGCTGGCAATCAGCCCTCTGTAACTGACGTGGGATGCTAATAGTAGTAGTCTCCTGCTTTTTGTGCCAGTGAGGACTCTACACTTTTTAGGGAAAGCTGAGGGGTTGTGTAGCTACTACAGCAAAAACTGAACAGGGTCAGCTTCTGTATTGAGCCTATTTCTCTGCTGCTTCTTTCTCAAGTTTATAACTACATCTGATATTAGCAGGGAATGATAGGAGTCAAAGGGCTTGCAAATCTCATCAGTGGGGGCTTTGACTCCCTGTGTTTAAGATTTGAGAGTGTATCAACCTCTGATGTGCAAGTTATCAGTAACTCAAAGGAAAACTTTGGAGGGGGAAAATGCTGTTAGTCAGATCTCATGTGAGCACCTTCCAGCAGTCCCTGCTGACCTTGTTCTAGGCTATGGTACAGTGTGTCTCCAGGTAAGTATGTCATAAGTGCTTTATCTGTGGGCTTAAATCAAAGTTCACCATGCAGCTGATGAGCAGTGATCTTCTCTTGGTCTGCAACCACAGTGACAGAATTGTAGAGGGAGTGTATCTGCTGTGAGAAGGGATGTCTTTCACAGAAAGATGAAATTAGGTTAAAAATCCGGAGCTCTACCTCATGATACTTGATTCTTTTCTATTCCACATAATTATCTTTCCCTTACAGTTTTAGATGCTTGGTATAGGGGCTTTTTTAATCCTGGTCTAGCTCGAGACACAATTCCAGATCAGTTTGGCTATATTTGCAGTTTGTAGAATGCACTGGGGTTTTCTGGTGTGAAATCAGCTCCCTACAAATAAGAGCTGGGTATTTTGTTCCCTCTGCAGCCACAGAAATAGGCTGTGTTCAACTTTCTGTAACGTTCAGTATTGCTAGAGTGGTTGATTAATATTTTTCTGAAGTTTACAACGATTAAGGTTACTTGTGCTTCTGCTTGGGAGTCTGTGTCACTCTAGTTTCCAAATTTTTTATTTTAATTTGTATTTTATAATCCTTACTTTTCCTGTGGGGTACTATTACAGTCGCCAGGGACAGGTGATCTTTCCAAATTCCTTTTGGGAAGGGAATCAGTATTTCCTTTCTGTCTCCTGAAACTGGGCCAACCTAGGACTGTCTTTATTTATAATGAGCTGCTTTTGTTGCTCTGTCATATGGTAGAGGTGTGTGCAGGTATTATCAGCAGTTTGGGTGTTTAAAAGGCTGTAAGTTTTCAGCCTGAGTTCACTAGACAGATTGTTCCTGGCTGAGGAGCTGTATTCTGTGATCTGAGGTGTTTGGAGTGCCCGCTGGCAGCAGCAGTGATCAGGATTGATGTGACAGCCTGGGACAGTGTCACAGTTCCCAGAACTCCCTCTCCTTCTGCTTTGGGAGCTCTTCTTCCTCTGCTGGCCAGCGCAGGTTCTGGGACACCTGGGAGCCCTCTCTCATTGCTCAGCTCTTCCTTCTCTGTTTCCCTCCTCTGCAGAGTTCTAAGGCGAGCACAGTAGCAGCAGGCTGCTGGTCAGATGCTGTGTTCTCCTCCCTGTGCCACACGTTATTTCCTCTAACATTACAGATCCCAAAGGAAGATTAGGCCCCCGATACTCGTGTGTTATCTCGATTTAATTCTCAAGCCTGGAATCGGTTGTTTGAAATCTCATCGGTTTTACTCCTGTATTTGCTGCTGAAGAACTCCCCTCTGTCACTCTTCTGTTTTAGACACTGCCTTGATGCTCTGATTTTGACTTCTTACAATTTATTGTTTTTTAAATTCAGCATCCGACCTTCCCTCCGTACGCCATGAGGCGGTACAGGCGTGGCTGGAGACGGTCCCTGGAGGTAGTTTGGTGATGTTCTCTGTATTCCAACGCACAATAACCCTGCCCTTCTCCGTGCCTTCAGCAGCTCAGCTGGTCCTTTAACCCTGGAACTGACGGCCCTGTCGCTACTGCATGAGTGGACGTGGAGGGGGGGACGGGGAGTGTGCATGCCCGCCTCGCTCAGACAGCCCCTTCTCGCATGAAGTCCTCCCTCATCGTAAACCCTCCCAAGGCAGGCCAAGGACAGCTTCTCCTGGGGGCAGGGATGGAGGAGGGAGCCAGCTGAGAGCTTTGATTTCCTTCCCAAACTGAAGATGGGGCTAGTTTTTCTTCGCCCAACCCTTAGACTAAAAGAACGTGGGGCTTTCTTGCAGTTGAAAGGTGAAGTGACAGAGTGCTTAAAGCAATTGCACTTCTCTGTAGCAATTGCAAACTGTAGTTAAGCAGTGAAGTGCTTGTCAGCACAGAAAGTCTAAGATTCCCAGTGACCAGGGTTCCAACATCGAAGAAAACAGGAAAGAAGAATAAGTTGAAGCTAAGATCTTTGGGAATAGTGGTGGTTGTTGTATCTCTTTTGCTCTGGCGTTCACATTACTCAGGAAATCCTGAGGAATGTTGAAGGATGGTAGAGCTCAGCTGATTTTTTTCTTTTTTGTGGTCCTCTGAGCTTTATTACAAGCCTGAAGATTCTGGGATGACAGTGAGGGAGTACATTGTGTAAAGCTGTGAAGGTGTCTAAATCAGTGGAGCAGTGTGTGCTAGGTAGTTGATCTACAGCTGAGGTGCTTTTGGCACATCAGAATAACCAGCTTGCCTTTAAAACTTCGCTTCTGCTGCTGCTTTGGCAAGTCAGCAGTGTTTACAAGGTGTCTGCACACGATGCAAGCTGCTCACAGCTGCCAGCTAATCCCAACCAAGTGCTGATCCCGGTTCCTGGCTGCCCTAGTGTGTAACTTCTGAGTTATTGTGTGACAGCTTTTGGCCTCTTGCTCCTTATCCTAACTGCATATCTGTATATGCACAGTATATGTATCATATAACCAGCCACCTGCAAAGCTTCCTGTGTCCCTCAGAGTGGGATCCACCCTTGCACCAAGTCGTTACTTATCGATGCATCTGTAACCTTCCGTTGAGTTTTTTTGTACCAACCTATTGAAAACCTGATTTTCTCCTCTCTCTCCAACACAATCTTGGTGTGTGTCACGTCCATTCATGGTTTCTGGATCTGAAGAGCCACACATATGTAGTGGATTCAGATATTCTTAACATCAGTCATGTTTTTTGCAAGTTTTGATTAAGATTACTCACATTTGCTGTTACCATAAAGCCATTCCATGACATAATCATTTCCAAAGTAACATAAGCTATTGCATACCTAAGCAACAATCAGACTGGGACATGGTTTGGTTTTGTTCAGTAGATTTATAAATGCTCCTGTGGGCAGTCCAGCCTTTGCCACATGGTTCAGTTTTCCTGTGCTTGACATTGGTCTGGATTTAAAAATCCTCTGATGTAAAGGAATAGTCCATCATCACACAGGAGTGGAGCTGCCTTTTCACAGTAGCTGACAGAAAATAAACTAATCCATACATTTGTCTGTCTGAATAATACTGCAGAGCACAGAAAAAAGGAGATTCTCAGGTTGAAGGAAGAAGACAAACCACCTGCTGAAGGCTGTCTTTTGAAATAAGCAAAAACCTGTGTTAAAACAGAGGCTGCAAGACCTCAGTTTTAGGGAGGGTTAGTTTGTTTTCAAGATTGTCTTAATTAGCAATGCAATGATATTAATAGTTCTAAGAGCCACATCATCACTAGTAAATAAAAAGGATCAGGAACTGGATGTGCTCACCTTTTTTTAATATTTAAATTATGTTTGATGGAAATGTTTAACCAAAAAAAGAGCAGCAAATCATCTATTGCACAGTTTGTTTTTTTTTTAAAGTATCATTTAATACTGAGATTTATACTTTGGTCTTGTCTCTCCTCCTGTAATTAAATCTTGTCAAAAGCAGTAGTGTCAGATGTCATAGTTTTCAGAGTTACAAATTCAAGAATCTCTTCTTTGTTTTGACCCAGCAAGTCAAATTGCAGTCTGTAAATGAAAAAATACCAACGTTTTGAATATTTAATTTGAATTACTTGAAAGTGTCTCAGTTAATGATCTGTAACAGAAAAAAGGTTTTATATCTATCATTTTAATTACTTTAAAGTATCTCAATTTGTGCACTAGTCACTTGTACAGTATATGCACTTTCTTAAACTTTATTACCAAAGACTGCTGTAGCTGCACAGAGTTAAACAGTTTCCAAGTGTAATAATGGTAAATCCCCTACCTAGACTCTGTCTTTGACTTACACCCTCAAAGCCAGTTTCAATTTCAAGGTGAACAATCCTGGTTAATTGTAAAGTTTCAGTTTTGACCTAACACACATACGCTATCAAGTGGTGGTAACTGTTCTGTTGTGGTAAAGAAAGAACCAAAATCTTCCTGGAAGAACAGTAACCTTTATTGTGGTTTGATGTCCTCCCAGTCCCCTTCTCATTTGATTTTTCACAATGCCTGTTGCTCAGAAAAGCCCTGGCAGCTTTCACTGCAAGGAGTGAGACTCCCCAAGGACAGGCATTCCCTGATTCCTCCAGGCAGGAGTCTGGAAGTGTCACTTCACCATAGATGTCTCTCCAGGTGACACACTTCAGGATTTCTTGTTTTGACAGTAACTGATAAACATCTCCAGTATAAACTGTTGGTGCAGTTCAATATCGAACCTTTTCACTGTGTAGTGTTTGTTTTCTTTTCTTTTTTTTTTTCCCCTCAATATTTGAATATATTCTAGCTCCATGTGAGGAGGATGATGTGGAGGATGAGCTGGGCACAGAGCCTGCAGACACAGAAGGGCAGGCAGGTGAAGAGGGAGACACGGGTGCAGAGCTGGACGATGGTAGGGTACCACTGTGCAGCCTTTAAACCTCTTGTGTGAACAGAATGTATTGGCAGTGAACACTTTGCATGAGGGTACTTAAACCTGGTCTTATTTTTAGAGGTGTGGGAGTTTGTTTCAAATATTCAAGAGGGAGCCAGGAGTGAGGGGCAAAGAGAAAGAGAAGAACCTCAGTGTCCTGGATTATGTAATGAATTTCTCATGTCCTCTCACCACACGTCTTGTGTCTGTGTTCAATACTCATCCTAATGAATAATAGAAATAGAATTAAATTTGTGTAAGTTCCATAATGCTATGTCAGAATGCTTCCCTTGCTATTGTAAAATTAACTGCATATGGCAGAAAACATGGAAGATTTTTCTGGAGAACTGATAAGGCAGTTACTGATTTAACTCTTTGTACTAACAATCCAATCATTTACTGCTTACATTTACTTGCTTAAATGACTAATTATCATACCAAAAATGGAGTGAACATTGAAATGTTCAGGTTATGAAAGTTGCTAGCACCATGTGAATAGAAAGTATGATGTCCTGATGGACTTGTATCCAAGTTCTCTTGGTTTTTCCATCCGTGATTAGAAGACATCGCATCTGATGCAGAGGCAGAGTTCCGCTTACGTCAGGCTGCTGCAGAAGAGCCAGGACTAAAAGTCTCTGAGGAAGAAGAAGAGGAAGAAGAAGCAGAAGGTGCTTCTGGCAGTGTGACAGAAGGTAATTACTCTCTCTTCAGTGCTTGAATGATGTTAATTGTTAATTTGAGATAGTCTGTACAGTTGTGGGATTTAGGAGAGGAGAGTCTCTTGGATTTGAACCATCTCGCTACTCTCAGTGGCAAGGTCTGCACTTGCATTAACATTTTGAGAAGAATGTTCTGAACCCATTAATTACAGCTTTGTAAAATGTGAGAACCCTTCTAGATGCTTTTTCTTGTAGAAGATGTTGCATTAAAAACCTTGTACCATTTTGGGCATTTAAAAATGTTTGTTGTTTTCCAGACGTCCAATCTAAAATTTGTAAAAGGCCAAGAAATTTGTCACTACTTGCTGTGTGTAACATTAAAAAAAAGGTAGAATATTAATGGCTTATGTATTTTTGGAACATTTTTCCTTTCCCTAGATCCATGCAAGCCATCCATCCCTATCCAGCCCTCTAGTGACAGTGTTCTTCCTCTGTCTCCAGCTGCTAGTCCCAAAGCAAAACAAGCAGAGGTAAGAAAGGGAGTCTTTGACATTTTCTTCTTAGCACCTGTAGTTCAATAAAACTGTTTGTTGGATAAACTAATGAGGACTGACAGCAGTGGGCTCTCCTTCTTTCCTGTCTCTAATATTTATGTTGATCTTGAAATCTGACTTCATTTAGGCTTAAAACATGATGTATACTACTTTTCTTTCCTGTCCTCAGAGTGTAGTGGCTCTGTCACAGCCACACAAGTTCCTCTCACAAAGCCCCAGGCAGAATTATCCAGGGTATTTTAATTTCAGTGAGCAGTTAACAACAGGTGTATGTGATAACTGTGGGGAGCCACAGGTAAGGTGTTTCCTGTTTAGCCTGGTCTGGCTGTCTTTTATGTGCCAAAAGCAGATTCTGTGCAGTTGGAATTGAAAATGACAGTAGGAACCAAAGCAGTGCCTCTTTGTTCCAGAGCTCAACTTAGTTCAGCTTAAGGAAGTGAGGCATGGCAGTGCTGGACTGTCGTGTTGTCATGTTCCTAGTGTGCTGCAGTGTGTAAGAGCTGGAAGTACATGACCCTTAAAATGTTCAATTCAAATTTTCCCTTCCAAATGCTTTGTTGTTTTGGTTTTTTCTAAGGAATTGCTGAAATATTGTCTCGGAGAGTTTTGGCATAGGCCAGTTTACTTTTACAGCGGGCTGAGTGTGGTTTGCTGACAGCAATTGCTGACAACATTCACTTTCTATTAAAATGAAGTTCGTTTTTTTGATGGCAAATGATTCTATCAGACACAGTTATTGTTTAGCAGACTTTAGGATGTTAAATTAGTATTTTGATACTTGGATGGTTTCCTTATTTCTAGCTTTGTTAAAAGGAATCATATTCTTGTGTGACTGTTAATATTCCCCTTTTCCATTTTTCTGTAGGATGTAGAAGATCCCCTGGCTGAAGTATGCCGTGCAATAAAATCCCCAGAGCCACGCTTTTTTCCTGAGCCTTTCATTCTTGAGGACAGACCAAAGGATGAAATTCCCAAAGACAGGAAAGTGAAGAGCCCTTTGGTGCCACCATCTCCAGTGTTGTCCCAGCCAGTCGCGTCACCAGAAGCCATTGCAGCCCCCTCACTAGCAGAGTCTCAGCCAGGGACACCAGGACTGGCCTCTACCCCAGCATCTGCTCAAATGCCTATCTGTTCCCAGCCTTTGCCTTCTGCTGAAACATCCATTCCATCCCCAGTGGAGCCTCCAGTATGTTTCCAACCTGTCCCAGCCTTAACTTCCACTCCTTTAGCCAAACTGGCCCTCAGGGGCCAGGATGGTGAGGTGGAAAAACTGGGGAGCCCTACTACTGCAGAAGAAGCCCTGAAACGGAGCAGCCTTGTGGAAGAGTTCTGGATGAAGAGCGCTGAAATCAGGAGGAGCTTAGGGCTCACCCCCGTGGACAGAAACAAGCGCTCAGAGAGCAACTTCACCGTGTCTGCTCTGGAGGCAACTCCTCAGAAGACTTTCAATAGCAGGAATATTTCAGGGGATGAAAGGATCCATCCCGTGAAACCCCAGCCTGCCCCAAGAAGACAGGGACTTCCCAAGTTAGAAAACGAGCAGATTTCTCTGCTCACTCCGAAGTCTCCATCAGAAAAAGAGCTAAAGGTTCCCAGTGAGCTACGGGGAGACGTATCCAGCAGCTCTGGGCTTGGCCTTCAGGAGAGCTCATCCAACATGAGAACTATGGCCAGCCAGAGCTTCAACACTTCCGACTCCACCATGCTGACTCCCCCGTCGAGCCCGCCCCCGCCGCCTCCCCAGAACGAGGAGCCGGCCACGCTGCGCAGGAAGAGGTACCAAGCGCTGTGGCAGAACGAGGTCGAAGCCTCCAGGTCGCCTCCAACACCAGCATCAACACCTCCCGTTCCCCGGCACCAGGAGCCAGCCCCTCCTGCCAGGGAGTCCCCCCCGGCCAGGAGAGACGACGTGCGGAAGTCGTTCGCGGAGAGCGTGGACGAAATTCCCTTTGCCGACGACGTGGAAGACACCTACGACGACAGGACCGAGGACTCGAGCCTTCACGAGAGGTTCTTCACGCCTCCCACCAGCAGGCCAAGGCCGGAGAAGCCGCATCTCTTGCCCCTGGTCAAAGAAAACGGTGGTCCGCCCTCACTGGAGGGAGGGGCTCACCAAAAGAAGAGGGTGTTCCCTGACGTTTCTGTGGAGGCCAAGGAGCTCGCTGAAGAAAGGATGAGAGCCAGAGAGAAGTCTGTCAAGAGCCCTGCGCTGCGTGATGCCATGGCTAAGCATCTGTGTAAGATGAGAGATATGGAGATGCCTTCTGCTGTCACTGTCGGGGCCACAAGGGCACGGAAGGCGTCTTCTATGCCCTTGAAGACCAAAGAGTTGTTTTATGAGTCTCCAAAGCATTTGGCCTTGAAATTAGCAGAGGGATCCCTACGGAAACATAATTCTGCTGAGAAGTACTCCACTCCTCCTGCCGAGGTGGCTGGACCTGAAGGGTCTGTCAGCTCTTCGGAAGGCTCCAGTGGGAAGAGTAAGAAAAGAAGTTCCCTCTTCTCCCCTCGTAAGAACAAAAAGGAGAAGAAATCCAAAAATGATAGCAGACTTTCTGACAAATCTAGTGGTGGGACGGACGAAGCAACAAAGCCCAGGTCGTTATGGAAGTCTGTGTTCTCTGGCTATAAGAAAGACAAGAAGAAAAAGGCTGATGAGAAATCCTGCCCAAGTACTCCCTCAAGTAATGCCACCGTGGATTCTGGCAAGCACAAACCCACTCCACTGATTACAGCTGCAGGTATAACAGATAAATACCTCTGCACTGTGCCCTTCATTTCCAAGGTATCCTTGAAAGTAGTTTTGGTTTGTTTTGTCATTCAGCTGCTGTGCTGAATGCTGCTGCTCCCCAGTGTTAGATGGGCAGGGGTAAGTGCTAGGGACTAGATTTGTGTCTGCATATTGACAGAATCTACTGGAAAAAAAATGGAGCCCTAACTAAAAGCTTAACTCTCAATATGTACAAGGTATGTCTGTTTTATGTGTTTTATCTTAGATTTGAGAAACAAGCATTGTTTGTTGGAGTTTGTGACATTCCATCCCTCCTTTAAATCTGATCTTCATCTTTTCTTTGGCCAATCTCTTTTCTTTCTTTCCACCTGACTCCATGAGAGCTGAAGACTGCAGAGATGTGTTGTTATTCCTGTTCTCAGGAATCTGGTGGCTGTCTGCTGATCTCTGAAGAAGGGATTTGGCAGCCTCCTGTAAATCTTTCACGTGCCTACCAGTTGCAGGCAGAGACGTTTAATGACAATTTGGGATACAGTAAAGAAGTTACCTCTAAATGTGATTGAAAGCAGTTACATTTCTCTGGCATTGTACAAGCAGCCGAAATAGAGCCAGCTGTGTCTGTCCTAAGGGCATTGATACAGCACAAAAAGAGAGCCATCACCATTATTTCTAACAGCAGCTGAACAAAGTGATGCTCTCTTAGCACAGCTCAAACTCATGCTGGTCATTTTGTGGAGCAGGGCATCTTTGATCCCTCCCAGGCAAAACAACTGACACTGACAGAAAAGGGCTGAGTAGTTTTGGTGCTCAATCAAACAACCTACAACTGAGCTCTGAAGAGTTTACAGAAAGGATTGTTGCCATTTCTCTGACTTGCCCTTTTTATTCCCAACTTCACAGATTTACAGCTCCGTCAACACCTGAGCTTCTCAGAGGACTCCGACCTCTCCAGTGATGATATCCTGGAACGCTCCTCCCAGAAATCCAAACGAGAGGTATGTAGGTGGGAAATGCATTGTAGATGGACCTGGCACCATTCGGGTCACAGGCTCAGAGAATCACGTCAGAAACTTAGATAATTAATGTTGTTGTTTCTACTCTTTCTCCCATGGAGCAGGTTTTCCTGTAAGTCCCTGAGTGGCCTATCTAAAAAAGATGGTTTCTCTTGTTTTCATAATTACAAGCTACTCTCCACTGTTATTAGTAGAAGGATCCATTGTCTCACTGTCCCATTACTTCACTGGGCACTAAAAAGGAGATGAACTGGCCTGTAGTCTCCTGGGTATTCCTTTTCCCCTTTTTAAAAATGGGATTTTGTTTCCCCTTTTCTAGTCAGTGGGGACTCCACCAGACTGCCACAGCTTCTCACATACGATGGACAAGTGGCTTAGGCCCTTTCTCTGCCTATTCCCTCAGAACTTGTGCACCTGCAGGTGCCTTAGATGTTCTCAAATGTGACTTTCTCTTACATGGGCAGTTCTTCATTCTCCCAACCCCTTCTGTGACTGGGATGGTGTGGCTGGAGCCACATGCTGGTGCAAATCAAGGCAAAGTTAGAGTACCTCAGCCTTTTCCATATCCTGGATAACCAGGTTTCCAGTTTCCTTCTGGAGAGAGCCCATGTATTCCCTAGTCTTCCTTTATCACTGACATACCTATGCCCCTGTCAGGGCCTTAGCTCTCCTAACCTGATCCCTGGATGCTTGGAGAATTTCTCTGTTTTCCTCCCAGGTTACCTGCCCTTGCTTCTACCCTCTGTAGATTTCCTTTTTTCTGTTTGAGTTTGTCCAGGAGCCCCTTGTTTGTCCACACAGCCCTCCCAGCATTTTTGCCTGACTTCCTCTTCATTGGGATGCATTGCTTCTGAGGTTGGAGGAGGCAATCCTTGAATGTTAACTTTTCCTGGTTAATCCCTGAATGTTAACTTTTCCTGGTTAATCCTTGAATGTTAGCCAGCTTTCCTGGGCCCCTCCTCTCTCCAGGGCTTCATCCCATGGCACTCTACTAAGCAGATCCATGAAGAAGCCAAAGTCTGCTCTCCTGGAGTCCAGGGTAGGGAGCTTGCTGTGCACCCTCCCTACTGGCCTAATAATCTACTATAAGGATTTAGTTTAATTGCACACATTTATATGTGGAAAATGTATGGTGAAAGCAAAGTTTCAAAGCTAGTTTTTTTTTTAATTATTTGATTCAATTTTAGAATGTCACTATTAATGCAAAAAGAAGGGAATAATTTAAGGAACTGTTTGATCCTAATAATGAAGAATCCTGCTTTTATTCCTGAGAATCTCTAAGCTCTGCTAGACAGAATTGGCAAGGTTTGGAAGGACTGTGTAGAGATTTTATTGATCCCACGAAACACTAAGGCTCTTCTGGTACACCAAAGTGAAAACTGTGTTCCCACTGTTGTTTCCTGGTAGTGCCTGGTTTTAACACATGTTAAAAAAGCTCAAGAAGAAAAGAGCCTCTGGGAGGGAAATGTCACAGGCACAGTGGCCTGTGCCTCCTGTCTCAAACTTGTCATCCCACGTGCACTAATCAGTCTCAGATGCCAAGCTGAGCCTTGGCTGAGGTGGAAAAAGTGTGGAAGTTCTGCAAATTAAAGTGTCATATGAAATGTTTTCTAAGTATCTATATATAGTAGAATGAACTAGAATAGCTGATGAATGAATTTAAGGCTGGTGCAAGACATTGATGTACTAAATAGGAATTTTCTGTATTTACTTATCTCTCTTTTAATCTCTTTCCCTAGTTGGTCTAGATCTCATCTGAGAGGAAGATTATTTTGTTTTTATTTTATTCCCTCTTTTCTCTCCCCCTTCCATTCCCCCTTGCATGCCCTCAAGGCGTTTCATGAGAAATTCTGCATTTTCCAAGAGATGCAGAAGAATGAGGTACCTGGGGCCAGCAGAGGACAGATACCCAATACCTGGGGTTCAGATAAGAGTTTTTTTGGTCTGCCTTAATAGTCATTTTTTTTCTATGCTGGGCCACTTAGATTTCAGATGGCTTTTGCAGGAAGAAGGATCACATCTCTAAGCACAGGAGGGGTTGATAGGTGACAGTGGCAGATGCCTGGAATCCTCATACTGAAAATACCTCACAAGCTCTGCCAAGGGTGTGGTGGCAGTGTCTCTTTTTCCCCTCATTTGCTGTTGCTGAAGTTGCATTAAGAATTTATTTACTCAGCATCTGCCTGTTTTCCTAAGAATAGTTTTGAGAATGTATTTGTTTAGAGGATGTGGATCTGAAAACTCGACTTACCTCATTTTGTTGCATCCTATCCAAGGATGTAGAATATACATGCAAACACTGGAATGCCTTGCTGTCAAAAGAAATGTAACAAACTTCAAGCCTGACCAAGCTGGGTTTTTTACTGGTTTGGGGTGGGAGTTGTATTTTTTTAAGTTATAACCTGCCTGCTACTCTCTATGGGTAAGAGCTGACTTACTGTGTGCTACTTAACTTTTATGTGAACCCCTTCTCCAAAGTGAAATCCTGTTCATGCTGCTTTTTTTTGGTAATGTAGTGAGCTTGCTTCCCAGACAGCCTGCTCTGTTTAGCCTGTTCTTTGTGACCAGCAGTGAATTAATTCAGTGTTGTTTAGTGTGGTGTCTTTCCAGAGAAGCATCCTGTAAAGGATTCCTAAGGGGAACGCCCCGTGGGTGTTGTGTTTGTAGGTGTGTTGTCACCATGTGTGTGTTTGTCATTGTTCCTGTACACTTGTGGTGTTGTGCTCAGGTGTTCACCACCACAGGTAGCTTGCTTTTTTTCCTGGAGCCTGCAAAATGCTGGTGTTGTTCTTTGGCTTCTCATTTGTGACTGGTTTGAGTTAATTCAATGTGAGAGTGCAAAATGCTGTCTGTTTGCCCGGAGTGGCACAATGCCTTCTGGACTTTGTGACATGAAGGGAAATTTACTTCTCTTCTTAGCAAATGAATCTAAGTGTTTTACTTAGATCTACAAATCTACTAAGATTTTTACAAATAAATCTTAGTGCTTTACTTGCCTTATATTTGGGTACAGGGTAGTGTAGAATGTCCTTGGCTAGAGTAAGTGGTGATTTCTCCCTCTTTTTCCTGCTCCTTTCCCCCTCCAATCTTAGCTCCTCAAGGTCTTTGGAGGCTCTCCTTTTAGACAAGGAGGTTCCATTGCTGCAGGACACAGAACCCACTCTGAGCCCATCTGGTGTTTCTTAGTCCAGGAAGCACTGAGTAAGATTTATGATGTTGGTTAAATGTCAACTATAATATCTATGAAATAGAGATAATTTATGACTATAGAATAAACACAGCTCCTAGGAGAGACTGTGAATCAGAATGTAAATGGAGAGTTGTGTGACAAGAGTTGGCCGAGCCAGTTCAAACCAAGTATGTTCCAGAAATAAGCCATTATTCCAAATCTTAAGCCAGAATTTCCTACTCATACAGGTAGACAAAGGCCAAAAAATTCCTCTAGACAAGGGTATTTCCAAGCTGACTGTATCTTCAAGGAAGCTGCCAAAACCAATTGCCTGCAGGAAGGTGCTGCAAGCTCGACTTTGTGGCCAGAAGTTCCATTGTGCTTCATCAGCCTGGGACACGTTCAGCATTTGCACAAATTCGTTTCGTGTAAAAACCACTTTGTTTTATTACTGTGCATCTGTTTTCAACGTTGAACTGATTTTGCTTCATTTTGTGCGTTTTGTTTTTTTTTTTTGTTTTGTTTTTTTATTTTTCTCCCTTTACCATTCCCCCTTTAAAGTCGATCTATGTACCACACGCCTTGGCATTCAAGAGATCATACTCGTCAAAGGTAGTGTCTCCATTCCCACCTAGTTGGCCATTGTTGCATTGTTGCATGTCCCCCCTGTAAATTAACCCATTGAATCCCTAGCTCAGCACCACATGTGCACTAACATCAACACTGACTGTGCATGCCTGAGATGTTAGCAGACATGGGCAGCAAATTCTGTGTGGAGGATGTGTCCCAAAAGTGCATTAAGCTCCAAAATGTCTGGTTGGAATGCATGCCTTTATCAGTGCACCACCTGTACGGTGATGTGGGTGATCCGTGAGCTTCAGAACAAATTGGTTTTCAAGGCACTTAAGTATGTTTGCATATTCTTCTTTTTGAGTACTTCGAATGTGAGTTCAGGTGAATCATCACACTTTAATCAGCAGCCTTCAAAATGGCTGAGTTGCCTCAAATCTTGTGAAATTCTTTATCAAGCTAAAATCAAGGCAGAAGCTGCTGCTTTCTGAAATTCTTATTGTCTTGTCTTTGCAGTCACAACAGTGTCACACAGGATAGAAAGTCGTGTGCTCTGTCACTTTACCTTCTAATTTGAGAACCATTGTGGATTTGTGTTTTATAAAAAGAAAGAGTAAAGGGTGAGCTTTTTGAAGCTTTAACAGTGGTGCTTGCCAATGACCTACTTGAGGGATTTTTAATTAAGCTGTGATCCTGCCTGAAACTCTGTCCACTGAGAACCATCAACAGAGGTAGACTGACCAATGTGGCAGTACAATAACAAGATCAAGCAAATTTCAGGGTGGTCTGACATAACATTCTCTTCTTGAGGTTGACTCCACGGAGGAGATCTGTTTCCAGAAGTGGAAGACACATGTTTACAGCAGTCCCTTAAAGCTTACATACATGTACATGAGAAAAGAGGCTTTTTCTTCACTGGAGTTTACTTAGTGCAGCTGTCAAGGTTTTTTTGACACTCTTAAAACTCTTAGAGAGAAAGCCTTTCTAGGCTATGATATAGCCAACTAGTATATCTGGTAAGATCCTAAACCAAATTTCAGTAATGTGAGAAAGACATATTCTTAAAGTAGTTTCACTGACAGAAAAGAAGAGGAAATACCCTTCTCTTTCTATAAATACAGCTTTTCCTTTTTTTCTATAAACACAAGCTTTTTTGGATGGCTTCTGGTAGTGCAATATTCGACATTAGTCTATAGTAATTTCTTAGCTTACACTGCTGTAACTGTGACAAGCCTTCACCCTCTTTTAAAATGAAATCAAGAGGACCCCTATCAAGATGAACCCTCTATGTGGTACTCATTGATTTATCTAAATCCATTTGGCTAAATTTACTGAGAAATGAAAATTACTGAGAATAAAAACTGGCTTGATCTTTGGGAAGAGGTTTCATATAGCAGTGAAAGGCAGGGGTGGGATGTCATATAAAACCACAGCTTTGCAGCTGGCTTAAATGCTTCTTCACTCCTGATTCGATCCTGAAATTGTTGCTCACTGCACCGTGAACACCTTTGCCTACAGAAGCTTGACTTTTTGACACAGCCATGGCAAAGACAGAACACCTCCCTTCTGAGATTTTTGGAAGAGAAAATGGTCATCCCTGCCCCCTTTATCTCTGAGCATGTAAATAAGATGTGCTGCTGTTTTTCCTTCCTTCAGAGGGCCTACACAGAAGAGGAGCTGAACGCCAAGCTGACGCGGCGAGTGCAGAAAGCTGCGCGCAGACAAGCCAAGCAAGAGGAGCTCAAGAGGTTGCACAGAGCTCAGGTAGTGTCTCACAAGCCTCCTGTCATGGCACACAGGTAGCTCTGTGTGAAAGCATCCTGACATTCCTGTCAGTGTATCAGAGCAGTCCTCTCTTTCTCTTGCTCCTGCTCCCTCTTTCAAATTTCATGTCACGCCACAGAGAAGTGAAGATTGGCTGAAACCTTTCATGGGAGTTTTACAGCGAGAAAAATCATGCCCATAACACCTTGCTAGCTGGGCATGGATGAACCATCATGCACAGTGATACTCAGATAATGCCTGAGGGAGCTGCACCTATCATTGCTTTGCTATGGGTGGTGGGTGATGTGTTTTCAAATTAACCTGTAGTTACCAGAGAGTCTGCTGGAAAACTGTTCACATCATCTAGAGGTGATGAGATTTGTCAAAAACCCAAGGCAGGGGCTCAGCTGACTGAGTAGCATCACCTTTCAGTTCAGTGTTCAGGAGGGTGATAGGAGTTGTAGCAAATAAATGAATGTCAAGGTGTTTGCAAATTTAAGAGTTAAGATACAACAGGGCGGGGAGGGTGTTCTCACCAGAATCTGTGATGCTTGCTGTAGAAGCAGTGTGTTGTTGAATACAAATACTTGCTTTTGAAAAGGCAAATCTGACTGCAATCTCTTAGTGCTGGATGTGTGCTGCAGACAGAGCAAGAGAATTGCTTTGGTGAGGTTCTGCTCCATTCCTCTCTGAACAGATTATCCAGCGGCAGTTGGAACAGGTGGAAGAGAAGCAGAGGCAACTCGAGGAGAGAGGAGTTGCTGTGGAGAAGGCCCTTCGAGGAGAAGCAGGTATCCATCACAGCCTGGTCTGGTTTTTCCCTGTTTTCTTACCAAGTGCTTGTGCAGTAATTCGTAGCTGTTTGGATTTTAGAGGCAATTGGACCATTATAGCCTAGAGACCGAGCCCAGTGTGAATCCATTCTCCCTTTTCTGCTCTTTTTGAGGCCTTGTTTTTCCCGTTTCTTCTAATTCTGGGACTTCCCTATTGGCAGAGACTGAGTTCATAATTTACCTTTGCCTGAGGTGTAGGAGGTAATTCTCCAGCTACTACCAGTGGCTGACTGTTTCTGCATATTACTGCATCCTACAGCTAGAGCATTGCAGGGGTTTCCCAGCTGCCATTCACACAGAGTTGTCACAGTAAGACAACCCCGTTTGTATGTGAAGGAAATAACTGTGAAACTGTGTGTGCTTTCTCTCTATTGTGTTGGATTATCAAGGCAGTGTCCTTACAAGGGACCATCACAGAACATCTTCCTCACTGCACAGCCCAGCACACTGGCTGCCTCTGACAAAGATGTGCAGAGCAGAAGTGCACACGTGCACTGCAAGGTATCCATGTCAAGCTGTTAAAACAAATGTTGTGTGGACTTGAAATTAAATTACTAAATGAGTATCATCTGATCTGGCAAGCATATGAGCGGAGGAGTACCTGGTTCAGAGAATGCTGATGGTAGTTACAATGATTTGGACAAAAAATTCCTCGATTTGCAAGGAGTCAAATATCCAACAGGCAAATGCAGTGTGTGTATACCAGACAAGGCCAGGATTATGTACCTGATCATAAGGGTCAGAGCTCAGAAAAGGCAGCAGTGGAACAGGTGTTTGGAAAATGTTTGCTTGTTGCTTGAAGAGCCACATCCATGCCTCTGAAGATGGAGCTTGTGAGAGGAGTGAGTGAGCACCAGAGAAAAAAGTCTGTTGTGATTTCCTGCCAGTTACTACTCAGCCAGAATTAGGTATGTCTGGTGCTCCGTAAGGCCGTGCCAAAGAAGCAGGACTGAGCGCTCACCAAAGCAAATGGGTACTACAAGTGTGAAGAGCAGTCTCGAGGACTTTGATGTGTTTATGATCAGGATGTCTTTTTTCATTTGTGGGATCAAAAAATAGGCTTGTGCCAACGCCTGTCTTTGCAGAGCTGCCTCCTTCCTTATGCTGTGTGTTCCTGTGTGGCCCCACTCTGTTCTCTGGCCTGCCACTTACTGCACTTACTAAACCCACCTCCATTGTTTCTAATGGTTCTTTGCATTTTGCTTCTTTTCATCTGAAAGTCCAAATAATCTTGATTATTGAGCAGCTGAATGACTTTCATGTAAGGCATGCCAGCACAAGTGGGAAATCTTAGCAGCTGAGGGAATATTATTCATGACAGAGTTTTCTCACTGAAGAATCATAGAATGCCTAAAACACGCTCAGAGAGGACAGAATATGATCAAGAGTAAGAATTACAATTTTATTTGAGAGACTGCAGAATGAACTTTTGGATAAATAGCTTCTCACTCCCAGCTCTTCCAAATGGAAGCAGTCCTGGGTGAGCTTGTGTATTTGTGAATTTCCTAGGAGATCTGTGAAACTGAGGGTCCTGCTTTGCAAAAGGGACCTCATTTCTTCAGGAAGTGTCTTGGGTATGCTTTGCTCTTGCGAAATATTTCTATTGGCAGGCCATGTGTGATGTTTGCAGAGGCTTAACTCTGACATAAAGAATTCCCCATCCTAAATTCTTCCCCTTATTTCAGGGGATTAGCCCAAAACACATTCTGTTGGGGTGGGGGAAAAAAGCGTGTTCTAATCTGTGTTGACTGAAACACAAGATTATAAATCAGTTCCATGCTTCACCTCTCTAGGTCCTCTTGCCTGGCCACAGAACCCTTTAGGCTGGAAAAGACCTCTAAGATAATGAGTCCAACAATTAACCCAACGCTGCCAAGCCCACCATTAAACCACGTCCCCAAAATGCCACATCCACACGTCTTCTAAATACCTCCAGGCTGGGGACTCCACCTGGGCAACCTGTTCCAGGGCTTGACAAACCTTTCCATGAAGAAATGTTTCCTAGTATCCAATCTAAACCTCCCCTGGCACAATTTGAGGCCATTTCCTCTTGTTGTGTTGCTTGTTACTTGGGAGGGGAGACCGACCCCCACCTGGCTCCAACCTCCTTTCAGGAAGTTGTAGAGATAATAGGGTTTCCCATCAACTTCTTCTTTTCCAGGCATTTTACACATGTTTGCAATAAAAATAACTGAATTCCTTCTTTTTGAGATCTGTGGTATCACGTTCCATAAAGTTAATTTCTGCCTGCAATGCCCACTGATTATTCAAGAGGGAAGTGTCATTTTTCTGTCATCTGCAATGTGAGCCAGCAGTGACCACTAGATTCAGCAAGGACTGCTGTGTAAAGGTGTGGAGTCGTGCTCTTGTCTCTGATCAGTCCCTCCCCTAATGAAGCCGTGAAAACAAAAGTTCAGAAAGGGAAAAGCAGTGTGTAAAGTGGTGTTCCCATCTAAAAAAAAAAAAAAAATCAAAAAATCTCTTTATAAGGTTGTACAAGGAGAAAAAATAGGGGAGCTTGGGAGATGTGTCTGCTGTGCACTTACTTTGTCCACGTAAATAGAGAAGGATTTCAGTACAGCATCAAAACTGTTCTGGGACAATGTATTAGGCTCTGTAATGAGTGAGTTTTCAGGTTCCTTCCCTGTAGGGAAAGAGAAAAAAATCACTTACTGATCAGCATTTAAATACAAAGGTTTGGGTAATGTTAATTGTAGTTTCATACAACTTAAAAATCCAGACAGAAGAAACAGAATTCTTTAACTTGCAACGATTCTTTTCTTTTTCTATTATAGAAAAAGACAGACAAGACCATCTGAACTACTTCTCTGTGTAGTTTATCATCTTGTAGCATATTGCATCTTAGTCATCTTTCCTGTCTATAAAGAATTGCAAATTTTCTTTTGTGGAGGTCTCCCACTAACTTTTAATTCCTCAAATCTCTCACCTGTGGACCACTTTCCAGTTTTAGAAAAAAGTATTTTTCAGTTCCACTGGTAAGAACAGAAACCAGTTCTATAAATAAAGAATTTATTTACTGAGAATAATTTTGTTTCTGCTTTCTATCCATTGTGCATCATCCTTAATGTGTTATTGGCAAGTAACTTATACTGAGAAGATTGTCAATAAATTCTTCACAGTGATGACCTGCTGTGTTCCTGAGAGGCTACAGCTTTAGATCCTAGCAATAGATACAGGCAGCTCAATATTCTTTCCAGGAACTTTCACACCTTATCTGCTATTTGTCAAGGTGGAATATTTATAGGGTGATACTTGCTTTTCAACTATCAAACTCAGAAACATTTTGGAGGTCACCATCAACTTTAATTCTGACAAAATAATTGTACCTTCTTGGCTACCTCCTTTGTCTTTTCTTTTTTAAAATTAGCTCAGCCTCAGGCATGGCACAGTTGGTCTTTTATTCTCTCAAAAGCTGAATGCTCAATCTAATCTTCAGTTTCTGATTCAGAAAATCTCACAACCTGTGATGATTTAATTGCCTTAATGTGTTCCCTGTGCTTATCTTTGAGAGTCTCAGCCTTTGATAGTTGCATTCAGAGCAAGAATGAATGATCAGGAGGGTAAGCTCTATTTCAAGTGGCAGTGTGAGCTCTGTTTCAGGGGTAAGTTTGTCATACACAGGTGCTCTAAGCTGCTGCCATCCCTTGTTTTCCTTCCCTCCCTGCCCCCTTCCTGTTGCATTATGGTGTTTCACTCCAATGGCAAAGTAGCATCTCAGTGAAGGATTTTCTCAGTTTTCTGTGGTGTCCCCAGAGACACCTTGAAGGAGTTAATTAAGGTAATACAATATTACTAATTTAACAGTACTTTGTGTGATAGTGCATTCGCCTGTTTGGACATGCTAATGACTTGGATTTCCTCTGTGATATTTTTTTTCTCTTTTTTTTCAATGATTAACTTAAAAATATGTCAAATCAGAAATTTCCAGAATCTTTCTTTTATTCCCTCTAGCATAAACCTTGACAGTCAATTTTTAAGAGCTTGGAAAACATCTACTGTCAGATCAATACTGAAAAGTTTAAGAGCCACATTCTTTACCTCAAATGAATCGTATGCAGTGAGAAATATTGCTCTCAGTACTTCATCTGTCTCCTCCTAATGAAATGTTCCACAGTGCTAGACTCGTAGTGTGCCTGTCTCTAGCAGCTGTGGAAATGCACATCTGTGTCCTGAGAGCTGCTGTGCAGTTCTTCCCTGGCACAGAGGCTGTGGAAATGCACATCTGTGTCCTGGGAGCTGCTGTGCAGTTCTTCCCTGGCACAGAGGCTGTGGAAATGCACATCTGTGTCCTGGGAGCTGCTGTGCAGTTCTTCCCTGGCACAGAGGCTGCATCAGCAGGAGCACACAATCCCGTCTTCCTACCCCTGAGTGTTTGCCATTCGTGTTGGCACTCAGTGCCCCCACCTGTGTGCCATACACCATCCTCCTCCACTCACTCATTCTCACCTCCAAGAAATCAACCCTTCCACCTTTCCTGCAGCTGTCCTAAGAAATTACACTGTTTCCTTCTGACATGTTGCTCAGCTCCAAAGCAACAGGATTAATTCTGCTTTTCTCAGCGAGAACAGGAGAGACATCAGTGACAGGTACTGCTGCAAACACAAATAGGTGAAGTGTCTCTGTGTAAACCTCTTGGTTTTTTCCCCTTGGAAGTCCTTGCCTGCCCGCTGGAAATTTTTCTCTTCATCTTCCCAATATATATGTTTGTGATATATTTGTGTGTGTGTTCATGTATGTATCTATACAGAGAAAGAGAGAAGTGCAGTGTTTGTAAATATATGTGTGTGTGCCCACGTGTAGAGCTGCCTGTCTCTTGTTTGGCCTCTTTTTTTTTGTTTTGTTTCTATGTCTTTCTCATATATTGCTTTGATTGTATGGGGCTAGGGTGGGTATCTGACTCAATAACTCTGTCTTCACCAATTCCTTGTTGTAGACTATTGGGGAGAGTCTTATTACAGTGACCTCATCGACTTGCATCTGGGTGGTATGTATGGCTGAACCTCCTGCTGACACTAACCCTGCTGACACTCCTCCCCACCCTCCCTTCACCTACTTCTCCCATCCTTGGCTCACAAACAAAGAAGAAGCAGCCCTTGCACATGACTGATGATAGCAGAACCCCTTTTCCAGCTCAGGAACAGGAGATCCTGGCATGTTCCACGAACCACGTGTGAGGCTCCCTCTTCTGTTTTTCACAGTGCTGTTTTTTTTTCTAAATTTGCTTAGTGTTCTCACTCCAGCCACCTTCCCCGCTAGCAGTGGAAGGTTGTTCTGGGTTTTTTTGTTTGTTTCTTTAAAAAGTCCACCTCTGTGACTGAAGTTTTCTTTAGGGAAGTGTTTTTTAAGGGGGACAGCAAGAGCAAACAGCATTGTCAAGGATTAGTCATGCTACGTTTCCGTCTTGCCCTTCTCAGGATTGTTTTTTTTTTTTCTTCCAAAGAAGCCAGAGTGTGTTGCTGAGCTAACAAAACAAAAATGCTCCCTCAAGGGACTTTGGAAACAATTGCAGATGGCAGATACGTCTTCTTTCCTGTTTGGTCTTACTGTAGGGTTAGAAAACAATCTGCTGTTAGGAGTTCCAGTCGTTTTTGCTGGAATCCAGTTTGCATCATTACACAGCTATTAAGTTTCTTGCTATGCTGTTGCTTTAATACCCCATTTAGTGCTAAACACACATTACAGTGTTTAGTTCTCATTTTCACTCAAGAATCTGGTCACCACTCTGTACCATGGTTCTGCCCTTGCTTTAATTAATGTGACTTCCTGAGTCCCTTAGCAGGTGACTAACTTTTTGGCTGCAAATGACATTCGATTAGTGTTTGCCTATCTTGAAAATTAAAATTTCCTTTCCTAGTTTAACCACCCAAAATCTATTCTTACGAAGTGAGCACATCTGTCTGTCTGCAGATCCAAGAGAAAGCAAACTCTGCTCTGTTGCCTTGTTATCTGAGGGTCTCATTTAGTTTCTCTTTCAGAGTGGGAAGTTGCTTGATCTAAGCTGTGTGTTTTTGAGGGCCTGCATTGCAGACCAGCTCTGCAGAGGGAAAGATCCACACGCTCTAGGCCCGATCCAAGACACATCCCTGGAAGTCTTCCCCGATTTCATTGTGTTCTGTATTTGATCCTTCAAGTATTATCTTGCCCAGGTTTTTAACAGCCATTTTTACTCCTGCTCCAGGGAGGCTGTCCCACATGGTATCTCCCTGTACCTATCTGTTGTGAACTACTTGTGGCACAATAGACTTTTATTGAGGAACATCCACCTGAGTTCAGCAAATCCACCCAAGTGCGAGTTTCAGAATGGAAGACTTTCCTCCTTAGTAGTTCTGATTTGTTGCCCAGTTCCCCTGTGCTAATTTGGATGTGGTAGTCCTCTGCCAGCCCTGTGCTTCATTCACTGTTCAGACCCTCTGGCATTCATTCTTTCCTGGGCTATCTCCTGCAGAGAGACTTTGAAACCCTCTGCCTGGTTTTATCCACCAGGGATACTCGTATGTGCCTAGAGTAGGAGCTGTAAAAGGGTTGATGCTGAATTACCCTTAACAGACCCTTATCCCTATTTAATGCTGTCTCCACTACACCTCTCCCTCCTCCTGCCTCTGCTCCTAATGCCTCTCTAGAGACAGAGCAATCCCATCAAAATCACTAATAGTGCCTTTAAGAAAAAGCAAAATCATCTGCACTTAAAGGGACACTGTCACTGAGTAGAATTCGCTGTGCTGCAGAAAATCTTAATCGGAAATGGAATTTGGTGTTTGTCTCTCTGCCTGTTTGCTTTTCCATTTCTCTGAGCTCAGTCATCTCAGAGTGGTCATTTTTGAGCAGGCTGCTTTTGTTTTTATGGTGACTCAGTCACTTGGGCTTCCAACAGTCAGAGGCAATATTCATGGTTGTTTTAAAAACAGCTGATACATCTTAAAACTCTGTCAAATTTCTGCTCATCTCAAAAGCCCTGTTTTCAAACCAAATTTTAAAGAAACCATATTGGGCAGTATCCCTTTAAATGCAGTGAGCCGGTATAGCCTGGAGTACGTGGCTTTATAGTATTATTTCCTCGCCTCTGTAATTTGCTTTATATTTGCTTTTGGGGGCTGCCAGAACACTTTTGCCAGAAGGGATACATTTTTCTGGTGATACTTGCCAGCTCAAGTGGCAGATACAGAGCTCAGCTTCGAGATTAACATGTCTGTGCAGGATGCTGCGTCTGGGTGGAGTGCCATTAAAATCCCTGGAGGTCCTGCTGAATGCTGCAGGCAGCTTGGATGCTGCAAAGTTAATGATTCTATCAGCAGCCCATGTCTCCGAGGCATGGGCACGACTGTCATAGAATATTAACAAAAAACAGAAGAGCACTCTGGAAAGTTATCTGCAAACTGGTGATATTTAGTTGTTACAGATTGCGCAACAACTTCTGCAAAGGGGAATGGGAACTTCTGACATCCTGGTCAACTTCCAGCGTGTAGGATTACAGATTGCTGCCTTAACCAGCTCCGTTGCTCTGCTCAGATGTCATAATCCTCTCTTCCTGTTCTGAAATGTTTTGTGCCGTTGCTGTAACGCAGATGTTTCATTTCACGCTACAGATGGTCACAGTTCAGTCCCGAGGAATTATTCCTCTGTGTGTGTATTGTGTGCGTGGTGCGGTTAAAAGAGCATTGCAAAGGTTGCAAAGTCAGCTGAAATGAAGAGTTGATATTATGTTGATGTATCAACAGATTTATAACCTTCAGATCCACCACAGAGAGCTGTCTCATGTCCTTATGGAATAATTAGGTTGCTGTCTTCTGGGTGGATCCTTATGGAGAGGAAATGGGACACGATCAGTGGATTTTGTAGATGTTTGTTGGCAGCTGTGGAATAGTGAGACTTGAAAATATGGATTCTGAGCCAAACAGTGGAAAGATGCATTGGTCTGGTGAATATATACTCTTTGTCCTTTTGTTCCCTCTTTTGAGTCAGTCCTTGTCCTGATCCTGTCTTATTTCGTCCAGAGCTCCTTACCCCACTTCCATTTTCATTCTCAGGCATTTAATTTTAATCCTGCCTTCTTGACAAAGAAATCCTAGCATTCTACCCTTCAGACCTCCTGTTTCTCTCCACTAGCTACTCCTGGTCTCATCTTCCCACTGACACAGTCTCCACAGTTGAAATCCCAGCCTTTGGACTTCTTCCAAAATTTTTGGGCTCTGCTGGCTCTTCTGCCCAGCATTATTTGTCTGTAAATTTTAGGTCCTGCCTTCTTCTCAAGTCTACCTTCTCCCTTCATCCCTTACCCTTCTTTCCCTCTCCCTTGTCTGCTCTCCATTAGTCACCTTGCCTCCTTAGTCCCAGCCTCAAACCCCTCCTAACCCACTGGCTCCTTGTCTGCCTCTGGAAAGTACCTCCGTGGTTTCCTCTGTGCTCAAGTGAGCAGCTTCCTTTTCCTTGCACCCAGCAGGGAATCATTAAACAAACAGCCCATCTTGCTTTTTTTCTTGGCTGGAGTGTGCCAAGAGAGGCAAGAAGGATGTAGGGAAGAGAGCTGGTACATTTGATAGTGTTGATTTCATACGCAGGTTCTTCCTTCTTGACAAGAGCCTTAAGAACATCAGGTAAACAGGGCAGGGAAGTGCAATTGTTTTGGTTTTTTTTAAATCTTTGTACTCTGTTTAAAGCACGCTCTACAACAGCTTCACCCTTTTTTAAACTTACTTAAAACATTTGAGCTTACTATGCCCTTTAAAGTCTTGCAGGTTTAACTCTGCAAGGCTGGAGTCTGATATATTCAAGTAGGATCAGTCCTATTTCTTGTGATTGGCAAACACAGCTCTTCTGAAAGGGGAGTGGAGTTGTAAGATAAACATTGTTTTCGAAGTCTGCAGCTGTTTTTGACACTGAAGTGAATCGGTAACTTGTTTTCTTTGCTGTAAATGTTGAGCCGGAAAGAGCACTTGATAAGCAGAGCTTGTTAAGTACCAGTACTTGTTGGGCAATTGCCATTTACCTGCTTCTTTCTGCACACAAAAGCAGCAGTCTCGGGAGACAGGGTCAGTGCAGGACTGCATTCATTCTGAGTGCATTCTGAAGTGCCTCGAGGTCCAGTAGAAGCAGAAGACTTCTCTGGAGTCCTTTGTGTGTGTGTTCTACTCCAAGCATTGCTTTCCCCATTTTTTTCCTTCCCTTGCCTGCCTTTCCCCCGTCCCCTTCTGCTGGATAAATAAAAGTTGGTTCAGTTTGCATGACAATCCAGTGAGTTTTCCCCAGGTTTCTTCTAGTGATTGTACTGTAGAGGATATTGAGTTTGACCCAGATTTAATAAACTGTGACATGCTTGAGGGACATTTGTCAAAATCCTTGCTCTCAACCTGCAGTTCTGTGGATGTTCTCCAAGAGTTGGTTTTCTGTATCCTTGGTTTTTAACAACGCTGCTGGTGAACAACTTCACCAAATAGTAAAGTTAGAACGCTTTATTTTTCAGCACTTGTGTTTCTGACCATGACCTGATTTTTTTAAGGGTGGAAAAGATGACATTTCATGTGATCAGTGCCATGTGATCACTTTGGGACTGATCCGTATTTTAAGCACTGATTTAAAATCAGAGCTTTTAGTTTTCCTGATAAATAAGGGATTTGTCAGTAGAATAAATTTCCAAAGTGTCATGCTTTTAGGGCAAGTGCTTGTGAGGGCAAGTGCCACAGAACTGAGATTGGCCTCAGAGCTGGATTTTCCTGTCAGCGTTGCCGTCTTCCAAACCACCACGATTAGTCAACAATATAGAAATCCAAGTCTCTGGATATGATTGTGAAGGATGTGACCCACCTGCTGTTCACAAGTAAATTTAACTTGCAGTGACTCACCACTTCTCATAAATCATCACAGCTCTCGTTTTAAAGAAATGGGGCAGACAGTGAAGGGGACACTGGGGTCTGCCACCCCAAACTTTGTGCTGTGCTTTCTTCATCCTGATTGATCATTTTGGCCACTGTGCTTCTGACTGTGAAAAGAAGTGTTACAGAGCTGGAGGGGAAAAGGATAAAACCAATCTGAAAAATTGCTCTTTAATCAACAGGTGAATAAAGATTAGAAGAAAATGCAACAGTTCAATGTAGCTTCTGTAACAAAGAACAATGTACAGTGAAAATGGAGGTATATTTTATAGTGGCCATACAATTTCTGGTCTTTGTTTGGAAGAGACGTTGAAGCCATGGTATTTATTCTTGACCCGGCTCTTGGTTTCCACCACTGTAGCAAAGTCTGCAATCCCTCAGGAGTGCTGTGACAAACAGGGACATTCCTGTGGCTTTTTTACACAGAAGGAAGGTAGTTCCAGTCACTTGATTGATGGGATGTGTCTGCCTCTGGAGAATGTTCAGTGTGCTCAGGGACTGGGGCACACTCCTTTCCTCAATAAGCTGCAGCCCCTGCCTCCAAACCATGCTCTGGCTTGCCAGCAGCTGGGACTGCTGAGCTCTGCTGCCAAGGCTTTACACAGAAGAAGAGTTGGCTTGTGGCACTGAAAAGGGAGCAACTCGTGACTAACGCAGTCTGTTGGCAGCTTTATCCCTCTGGTGAAAAAAAAAAAAGGTGATTTTCTGTCCAGAGGCTATAGCCACGCCTTAGGCTCCTGCTTGGCAGCACAGGAGGACCCTAAGAAGGGAATGGTCACAGAAAAGTTTCTTCTCTTGCCCTTCAGCTCCTTCCATACAAACTGCTTCAGCAGGTGCTGCCAGGAGCACTCTTTCCTGTGTCAGTACATTTTTGGTGGTGAAGGAGACTTAAACAGAAAGGGAAGGTTAGCTTTGTTGGGGTTTTTCTAATTTGCACAACAAATGGGTTTTTCCCGATCTGGCCCTGGCTCCGCATCCAGAAAACTTGTCTTGCAGTGATGATCCTATTTATAATTTAATGAGACTAGGAGGTGGTGATTTCTCTTCTTTAAACAGCAACAACATAATAAGAATAACAATAATAGTAACAACAATAATATTTACTGTAGGATTAGTAATGGTTTTTGGAGCAATAAGCCATGAAATAAACTTCAGAGCACCATGGGAAGTAAGTTTTCAGGTTACATTTTGTTCTTGCTGTTAAGGAACTCCAATACATAAGGAAGACTTTCTAAAGCCTTGCTAATTATTCCACTTTGGACAGAAATTGTTTCCAAAGTAATTGCAATGATCATAACCTGTATTCACTGATGAATTAACTGTAATTTACATCTAGAGTAGCTGGAAAGGATCTTAATTGCAAAGGTTATGTTTATTATCTTACTGAAAAAACATGTTGACTTTTCTAGTAGCAGGACTAGTGTAGATAACGTGGACTTTGTAACTTGATTCAAGGACAAATTTTTTTTTTAGACAAGAATGAGAAGATAACTGAGAGCAAGGCAGGAAAATACAGTTGTGGGGAGTGAGCTCCATTATTGGTCAGGTGCTGTGTGATCCCTGGGGCTTTTTACTGGAGACCAAAGATGGGATCCTCTCCTAGTATCAGACTACTTGACTACTGATGGCAAAAGCTGGTAGTTTGTGGCCATTTTGCAATGAGATGAATGACATTTTCACATGCTGGGTATTTATTTTCAGCTCAAATATGGAAAACTGGAAGTTCCTCACCAAGTCTCTATGTTCATGGCTTGAAATGTATCAAATGCCCCCCAGCCCCCAAGTTCTGAATTGAAATCTCAAACCCTGAAAGAAGTGGATTTTTCCATACAGTTAAATCTCCATCTCCCTGACCACCCTCAAAACAGTGGTTAGGCCAAGTTAGAGTGTTAAAGCTTTTAGCTTAAAGAACTAATTTTGAATTAAAATAGGATGGGAAAATGACCTAGAGTGACTTTATGATGAAATTTTTAATAATCCAATGATGCTTGACCCCAGTTGCCTGTTCTGTTTTATTTAAAAGTATTTAACAAGTATCATGCACTAAATGCTCTGCTTTGTGTGGAAGCAAATTCTTCACTGTACCTTTGTGGTTTTTCTTGTTTGTTTTGGCTTTTGTAACCTGATCTGTGAAATGGCAGTTGTAGGAAAAAAAAAAACCTTAGTATTTTTCTATTTTAAATGAAGAAGTTGGAAAATTCAGAACAGCTGTAATTAATGTTCTAGTACTTTCTCAGCTATTGTTGGTACGATGCTTTATTTGTAGCTGTGGCACCTCTCCTGATGTTGCCCCTTCCTGCTCCCAGTACAGAGGTTTCCTCTTTTGAGAAAGCTGTGCTGCTCAGTCACAGGCTTTGAAGCTGGTGTGCTCTCCCTCTTGCTCCAGTGTGTCCTCCATGTGCTGGTCTAGTTCTGTGATGGTCCCTTCTAAAACCTTCCCAGTTCACTGGTACTCTGATTTCATAGAGCTTTCTCTGAAGCACAAACATCAAACTCTCTCTGCTGACTTCTCCAAAATGAGTGTTTTTCTTACCATACCGTTGTTGTGGAGTTTATGCCTTTTCCTAACACAGAAATGCTTCCTCTTTATAAATGCAGCTGTGCCCTGAGCCCAGGAGGTGTTCTGTTCTGGTAGCTCTGACATTTCAGGGTTCATCATCTCCCTGGTGCACATTGTCCTGTAACTATTAGTGATATTGTTTTTGGCCTCCTGTTTAGCTCTGTAATGTTAAGAACAGCTGAAAAGCAAACTCTTGGTGTTAAAGCAGCTGAACCTTTTGAGAGATGAGAAATGGTTGTCCTTCACTGGCTGATGGAAAAAGAGGATAAGGATTCAGTAAGTCACCGATGCTAACAGGACTTGCAAGCCTTAAAATGCCTTGTGGGATGAGAACACCAAGGGAGAGCTTTAAATTTACTGGTTTAACTCTGCAAAGTCCTCAGTTGGTCACTGGCCCTGCAGACCCTGATGTGAATCACTTTATCCATGTAAAAGCCTTTTCCCCCCTAAGCACAACAACCCAGTGGGGTACATGTTTTCTCACCACACTTGACACAGCAGATCCTGGCAGGCTGGTTCCATGGTAATCAGATTCTCCCTGTGATGTTCCCTGTCTGAAGACATTTTATTCCATTACAAAGGACACTTTTACCATCAGTGGATGCTGCCACGGTGATAAGAGCATGGTCCTGATAGAGCTTAAGGTAGGGTGGCTGCTTACAGCTGGTGTCTTGTGCATGCAGGCGAGACTTACTGTAACCCTGCTTGAAATCTGACGTTTGTCAGCAGAAGTGAAATACGTGTCTCCACTCGTCCTGACATCTGGGGCACAAACCTTTGGGTTAAAGACCTTGCACACCTGAGAACTGTACATTAGGAAAAGTGCAGTAACAGTAACCTCCTGCCTGGTATTTGTACAGCTCAGCAAGAGCTCACCAGTACCTCAGTCTACCTCTTACCTGTTATCTGTGCTTACTAGGGACATTATTCATCTGTAGACTGTATCCCTTGTTTCTGCTTCTCCATTTCTTGTATTTTTTTCTTTTCTTTTCTTCTTGTGTTTCCTTTCTTTCTCACTCTTATGCTTTTTTGTCCTTTGCTTGTCTTTTATTTCACCCCTTTCCTCCTCTTCCGTTCCACTTCCAACCTCCTCTTCCTCTCCTGCCTCTTCCTCTTCCTCGTTTGGTCCTATTGAAGTTGAGCCCAATGGCGGGACACCACGTCGTAGACCTCTCTCCTTCTGCCCTTGCTGTGCCCATGAAGGTAACGTAACCTCACTCACCCCGTGTCCTCCCTGCCCACAGCTGGGTTTCTCATAGCAGCACTAGTCAGCTAGTGACCACAAGGCCCCCCAAGCCCTTTTCTTGCCGTGTCCCCCAAACCAGCCTTGTCTGTAGCTTACCTGGTGACCAGCTTCTCTGAGCCTGTGGCAAGCTGTTAAAGGTACAGTATCCCTTTTGCTAGTCCCAGCTGTGCAAGAGGAGGTGCAGCGACTGGGAGGGACAATGGGCAGCAGCTGTGGGACCACGAGCATCACACTCGAAAGTTTCTATTTTCATTTTGGTGGCTTCAATTTCTCGATTCCTCCTGAAAGATGTTTGGAAGGTGGGGTAAGGGATGTCAATCTGTTTCCTTAAATGTGGCCTTTTGATTAGCATATAGGGATTAAAGGAATACTGTGTCTTTATAAGGACTGATTTGAAAAACATCCTTGAACTTTAAAAGCCAACAGACCTGAAGTTAGACTAGTTCTCCCTCATCTGTCTTGCTGAGTGCATTCTTTAACTATCCCCAACGGAGTGTGCTGTAGAGTTTTCCATTGCCAAGGCATGGGGAAGGGGTTGTTTATGTGTGTTCATGGTGTAATTTTGCTAACCACTTAACCTGCTTTCCATGGTCCTCCCTCACATCAGTTGTCAGTGCTCCCTTTCCAATCCTCCCATTATTCCTCTACTCATTGGCTGTTCAAAAATACTTCCGTGATTCCATAGGTCAGTAGCGTTGTGTTTTTGGCTTTTCCTTAGAGGCATTTGTTTCCTATTACATCCTGGCATCGGAGAGGAAGGGGAGACTTCCCAGTGTTCTCATGGCGCCACAGCACTGGACATCTGCATGTACAGTCTCCCTCTCCTGTCGCCACATTGGGCATTTTGTGCAGAGATGCTCGGAAAGGAATGCTTGGAACTGAGCAACACACTGGTATCAAGTCCACGGAGCCAGGGGCTCTTAGGGTGGTGCAGCAGAGTCTGGTATTCCCCCGGGGGCTGGTGTGACACGTTTCCACAGGCAGGGGACAGGCAGCCCCAAGCTGCAGCTTACTAGGAGTTGTAGGTTCTCCCCTGTGTAACTGCAGAGCAGCGCTCCTCTGGCACGCTGAGGATGAGGCAGGGCACTAATGTGGTGTTTGTGATGTGTCTGTGTCGTGGAGTTTGGATAGTAAGCTTGCTGCTTGATTATTTTAGCGTTAGATGGACTATCTGAGAGCTTTTGTTCTTGATGCAGAGAGTGCAAATCCATGATAACAAGCAGAGACAGGGCTCTTAGTTAACTTGCAGTGTAAGCTGATGGGATGCAGCAATCCAAAAGTGCTGCTGAGCTTGATTTGGGGCCTTGCTCCTGCTTCTACTTCCACACAGCAGGAGCCTTGCCACTGGCCTTGATGGGGTCTGATGTCAATCACAGCGTTCAGATGCAGGTGGTTCAGTGTGGAATAAGTGGCCCAGACCAAGAGCTTGCCAGGAGGAGCCTCCTTGGCAAGTTCTTGTGTTTGCTAAATATCAACAGAAGGCTTTGGGAAGAGCATTCTGCATTTATTCCACATGACTCCTGACAGACACAAGACTTATCAGTAGACTGTTGAATAAGTGTAGGAGTTCTTTCTAAAATAAAAGGACCAGCTAAGAGTTTTGTTCTAGGTGGTCAAGGCCCAAGGTTTCTTTATTCTTCTTTCATGCATTAGTAAATGTGTCTGAGGGTTCCTTTTCTTTCTAGCACTGGTATGCAGTACAGTAGAATTAGGTTCTGTGTTCAGTGTGCAGGGGGATCTTCAAGGTGAATAGATATATGTGTGGCTAGGAGGAGCAGTCAGAAAAGATTTACTTAACTGGTGAAAAAAGAAGAGACAGGATGTTACTTTTGGCTAGTAAAAGGAAAACTTGAGGACATGCAATTGAAAAAAATAAAGGTAAAACACATGGAGTGGCATGCATATGTTTAAGTAGCTGGCATGAGCATCTATAAAATTGTTCTAATGAAAGGAAAAGTTAAATACTCATAGAAATCAGGGCCTTCTGCAGTAAGAGTGAGGAAGAAACAAGTAATCACGAGAATATCAGAAACAAAAAAAATTAAGTAGGCTCCAAAGAGAAGAGAATCCTTTTGGAGGTGACTTCCACTCAACTGAGTGCTGTAGGCAAACTGAATGGACCCGGCTTGGGAGTGCTCTGGCAGCATCTTGCTCGGCTTTCTTTGCACATTTTGCCCCAATTGTTGTTTTTGCAGTTTGGGCTTGTAAGGATTGCAGGGCATTACCTGAAAATTCACCGGGTTTTCTTTCTTGGCAGGCATGGGTAAGAAGGATGACCCCAAGCTGATGCAGGAGTGGTTCAAGCTGGTGCAGGAGAAGAATGCCTTGGTTCGCTACGAGTCTGAGCTGATGATCTTGTGAGTGAATGTGGGGAAAAAAATGGGGATTTTGTCACAAATAGTAGTGGAAGATCTGTCAGTATTGTCTTCCCTGTAAGGCCTGGAGGTCGGCAGCCTCTTAGGCTGAGATAGGAGTCCAAGGACGTTTTAAAGGAGTGGTAGAAGTAGGAATAATAGTGGTAAGGGATGAAATTATTCCAATTATTTGTGCACATGCAGAAGTACAGGTATGTGAGCCCTTCTCATGCAGTTCTTGTATAAAACACATCCTGTTTATGCAAGTCTTTTCAAGCTATGCAGAAATAATGTGGGACTCCTGCTTTTGGTGAAATTGTCTTCTAAGCATAGCCAAAAGCATTTAATGCAGTCACCTTTGCCATGTGGCTCTCTTTCCTGCCTGTAGTGGGACCCCAGTGCCTCTCATATGGGCTCAGATGGTAAAGCTGTTTCCCTGTTAATGAAATTGGGTTTTTTTTTCTATTCTGTTGTGCAAATTCATTGAAATTCATTTCAGAGTGTGTCAGCTTACCTCAGCAATGTGGAAGCTGATGGTTTAGTGGCAGAGAAGTCCCAAGGTGGTGTTTGCAATGCCTGACATTTCCTTAAGTAATAAGTGATTTGTTAATAAGTAACTTTGGTTTTAGACTGGGAAGTAGCAGGGGATAGGTGGAATCATTGCAGATTTATTTGCTCTTTGACTGTGCTCTATATTTGGCATTGCACTTGGTAGCTGAAGGCAAAGAACCTGAAACGCTAAAAGCAGAATTAAATCCTTTAAAAACACAGTTATATATTTTAAGTTATTTAAGAGTTGTTCCAAATGAGATTGGTAAAATGCACAGCAGATATCTAGAGAGGGAGAAGAAGCTGAGCATGAATATGAAGCAATGTATGCAGTGTTTTAATACACCTGGAACTTGGATTTCTGCTCTTTCCCTTCCAGTGCTCGGGAGCTAGAACTGGAAGACAGGCAGAGTCGACTGCAGCAGGAGCTCCGTGAGAGGATGGCAGTAGAAGGTGAGAGCAAAAGGGAATATTTCATGGATTGTAGGTGTGTGTTTCTAGCCTGGTATATGCTGATAGGTTTTGGTATCTCTGTAGACCATCTGAAGACAGATGAGGAGCTCTCGGAGGAGAAGAGGATCCTGAACGAAATGCTTGAAGTGGTGGAGCAGAGAGATTCCCTCGTGGCTCTCCTTGAGGAGCAGCGGCTTCGAGAAAAAGAAGAAGACAAGGACCTGGAGGCAGTCATGCTTTCCAAAGGTTTTAGCTTGAACTGGTCCTGAGCTTAATACATTTACCTCTGCTGGTCTGTGTTGTCCAGTTGGCCTACCCTGAGTTTGCCAGAATTCCATGGATAGGAAGATGTTGAAGGGGAAACCTCCGAAGGGTCCAACAGCACGCAGGGATTTGGTTTGAAGCACTCAGAAGCCTTTTGATAAGTGTGTTGGTTCTACAGAAGCTTAAGTTTTACATGTCTGCAAGCCAAGTTGAAGAAATGAGTTGAGACTGTGGAGTCTCCTTGAGGTCCTGTACCATGGACCCTATTTTGTGTGTGTGGTAGGAGGGAGGGGGGAATAATCCATGTGTGGGGAAGGAGGTTAAGGGGAGAAGAACCCTTAACTGCACTGGATTTAAGGCAGTCCGTTCCTTTCCCGTTTTTACTACACCAGTTCTGATAAAAGGGAGGGAAGTGGCAAACCTTCCTGAAAAACCACAGCAGCCTGTAGCAGCGGAGTCAGCTGTCCAAGAGAGCTCCAGAAGCCCAGGGCAACACCTTCTTTGCTTTAGTCTTCCTCCCCACCAAAGAAACCTGCAGTTGATCCTTATGCATGGATATGAAGAAATTACAAGACGGAGGAGATACTGCTGCGCGTGATGGAACTCTCTTCCTCGTGGTTTTTGGAGAGAAGTGGGCATCAGTGGACTCTTTCCCTACCTTAGCCTCCTAAATCTTCTTGTAAGGAACAAGGGGAGCAGAAGAGAGAGGGGAGATGCCCATCTGCTTTGCTACACACTGGAGAGACAGCTACTGCTGGCCTTAGTCTTCATGGCCACAGCTCAGAGGCTGGTGGGCTTCCTTGTTCTGTTTTATTGTGACTGTTTTGACACTGGAAAATACTGCTGTGGGACAGTGGTAAGTGTGTGCTGGGGCAGGGGTGTTCCCAGGCAGCATTCCCTGGTTATTAGGCCCCAAAAAAGGGAGAAGCCCTTAAGTGACCGAACCACCATTAAGACTTTTCAGTGTTTTTATTTTTTTTTTTTTTTCTTCTGTATTTTGTTTTTGCACATTGGAAACGAAGCTTATGACCTGCCTGGGCCCTCAGTCACTTTGACCCTTTTATGTCAATTAACTTATTTTTTTAATACTTGAAAGAAGATTCATTTTTGTATCTTTTAGGAAAAAAAAATGGACGAGTGATGGGTGTGTGTGCCTGCTGCATCCTACAACTTCCACTTCAGAATTACTGGACGTTGTTACCTGTGGCTATTTATTAGTGTTCTTATTAATAATTTGATTGTTACACATATTTGATTGTGGAGGGAGTGTTTTAACTCTGTTAGAGAAAGACACTACTGCAGATTGGTCCCTGCTTCACAGCAAGGGCAGCCTTTATGTACCCATGGATGCATCCTGCCCTAGGAGTTTTCCTCTACGAAAAGATCCTGTGCACTCGTGGAGTTTAAGAATCTATTTGTGTTCTTAGCAGCATCCTTTTCTTCCACATCCCAGATTCTCTCTTTTGGACTAACAAACCTATATTTATTTAAATTTTACGTTTTTATAACAAGAAAGCCAAAACTGTGAGGTAGAAATATCCCATGTGTCTCTTTCTCATTGAAAGAGGGGCTCCTCACAGTCCTGATACAGTTCGAGGGATTTCCATGAGAACAAAAATAGCACATTTCCTGCTGCATCTGTTGGAAGAAGCTCCTTTTGGCCCAGTTAGTGAATCTGCTGCTTTTCAGCCAGGAGTGTCCTGTAACAACACGATATCTGATGAGCAGGATATGCACTGAGCAGCTCAGCACCATTCCCTGTGGGACAGGCTCCCTGGGCAAACCGTGTCCTTCACCCATCCTGCAGAGCTGCCACGGCACCGTGCACTGGGGATGCGTCCCATCCTTCACACGATGTGTCCAGAGGGTTTCCCTCCTTGGGATGCTGACTGTGTTCTTTTCCTGTTAAAGAAACTCCAAGGCTGCTTCCTGATGTCTTTGAGAACGTGTCCCATTCCCAAGCACATTTGTACAGCATCCTGGCTCTTCCAGCTTGAATTGACACTGCCGGTGCCAGGCACTCCAGCAGGGCTGGACATCCTTCAGTCTTTTGCCCCCAGCACAGAAGTTTGCGTGGTTTCTTGCTGTTGGCTCTCTGCCTCCTTCAGAGGGGTCTCCTGTAAGCCAAGGTCTGGGATTTAAATTCACCTCTGAGCTGGGGAGAGTGGCCCAGGCTGAGGGAGAATGGGTAGGAGTGTCCACGGGGACTCTGAGCAGTGCCAACTGTGGAAGCACATGTTTTCCACTCAAAGCGTTCTCCCTTTATTCCACCTCGTGTTTGATGCTACGGCATCACAAATTAAATCCAGATCCTCGTGAAACCAAGCAGACAGACAGACTTCCTAACTGTGTGTGTTCAGCAAGTGGTGCCTGCCATACCAGCATCCCAGAGTGTTGGCTTTACCCACAGGATGTCCAACAAACAGAATTCCCTCCCGTCTGCTGGTGCAGGGCCTGCTGCCCCAGTCAATCTGGCAGTGGCAGTTCACACAGTCTGCATTGGAGGGGCCAGTGGAAGCTGGAGTGCAGGAAGAGGGAAGAAAGACAGAAAAGTTTACTGTAAATTGTCTTGTGCAGAGAATTGACCTCAGTCCGTTTTATAGTGTACTGGGTATATGGACCACATCTAACTCGTAACAAAAGGTCATTGAATGTGAGCTGTAGAACAGAAAAAAGTCCTGAAGAAGAAACACCAGATGGTTTCTTTTCCCTTTTCATGCTGGGGGACATTGGCCAGACCTTTGCAATGCTGAAGAGTGAGATCACTTGAGGGTGTAATACCCTATTGCACAGAAAACCCACATATTCCAACCCTAAACTCTTTGGGTTGTGCTGAAGGCCTCCACCAGCAAGAATGAAAACGAAGAGCTAACATCGCACATACAAATTGATTGAAAATACACAAAAGGGAATGTTAAAAGGCCTTTTTATATCAAAATGGTTGTAAAAGGCACAACTTGTTCTTTGTTGTTCAGTTGCACTTTAAGAATATAACTTGCATATCAGATAGTGGGTTTTTTTTACTCTCTGGATATTTTTAATTCAAATTTTGTACTTTTAAAGCTGAAGAAGGCTCTCGTTGAGCACAAGAATTCCGTGTTTTTATCCGAATCCGAGGACGTTCTAGCTCTTGGCGCTGCCCCCGTCGGCAGCGCTCAGCCGTGTGCATTCAATGACGTGTGTCCATTTCCCGTGGGAGGAGAGCCAAGGGAATCCCTCAGCTCCCCAGAGGTGGGCACGCAAGGGTGGCTGTCCCCAGGTGACCTGGTCCTGGACCCGGGGCTGGCAGCAGGTGGGAAAAGAGCCGAGCTTGGAACCTGAGCCGCGTTCGTTCTGAAATGGGCACACTGAGGATGGGGCAAGCACTTCAGCCCCCTAAGGGGAAGGGAGGGGAACACCAGCTCCTGGTGCTCCAGGAGGCAAATGGAGATGGGGGAATGAGGACTGCCAGAACAAGTAATCTGCCGTTTTCACAGTACCTTTCTTTTTTTTAAAACTGTTCTGTTCCTTTTAACCGTATTCTCATTAAAAGTCACAACTGGCTGTAAAATTCTGAGCTTCAGAGAACTAATGTGTGGGGAGGTGACGAGACATTTCAGCTCCAACTTTCAGACATGCTCCTTCTTTCAGTTAACCGATACCCCCTGGTCTCACTAGGGCATGTTATAAACTGCATCGCTGAACATATTTTAGAGCAAGCCGCGAGTTTCGAAAGTCTGTCTTTCTCTCTCCCGTTTCTGCATTTTCTGTAAATATTTGTTTGTATGTAAAGGCACCAGTGGATCTTTGGGCTACCCCCACGGTCAAGAATCTGAGTTTTGTGCAATGCCTAGGCCTCTGTTAGAACACGGTGCTTGCGTAGAGCTAGTCACCACATTTGTGTGCACTCTGGTGGGTTTTAATATTTTTATACATCCTAATCCTGAACGTTACGAAGTATCCTAAGTGGTCTAGACAGCATGATCTAGAGCAGCCGGCAGTTCCCCTTTTGTGAGCAGCTACACCTTGTTTGGTTAACATTCTTCTAAAATGAGTTTTCCATTAAGTTGTTTACACCACACACCAGTGGGTCGAGAGAGGTGTTGCGTTGTAAAATCTCCCGTGTGCAAACCGAAAAGCTGCAGCGGGAATTTCAGTTGTCACTGTCTGCGAGGAAGAGAGCTCTAAAGCATACTAAAAACCAGCCTGTGTATAGTTCACAGAGAGAGAGAGAGAGATCGCTGGCTGTTCACCTTTGCAAAGCAACAGAGGTGAGAAGCTTTCCAGAAGTTCTTGCTTTTGGATTGTTGAAGGACTGCTTGGCAGGTACTAGGCAGGGTGGCAGGCAGAGGAGGATGTCCCTGAAAGCAGGCGTGAAGGGGAGGATGCCACGTTCTGATGGCATTGCAGTAATTTAAGTGCTCTGTATCTGTGGGTGCATGCGTGTGTGCGTGAAGTCTGATCCAGGCAAAGGGAGTTGCTTTGGCATCTGCCCTTCTGCATGAACGTGAACTCTGATATTCAGATTGTTCAAGGCGTTTACGGTTGGCGTGTGCGGAGCGTGACCAGAAAAGCGAATACCCTACCTGTACAAAACCAACTCTGTTCCAGCCTGTTTTTCTTCTATTTGGTTGTGTTTTATCGTTTGTTTTTATGCACACTTGCTTCATTGGTGTTGAGATTTTAGCACCTCAGATGGCCAACTGAACTAAAAAAAAAAAAAAAAAAAAAATAAAGTCATTAATTATTTTTTCTTTTTTGTTGGTGGCGCTCTTGTTTCTTTCCTCTGTTGTCACTTCCATGGTTGATGATTGATGAGAACTTGAGAGGAGAGGTGATCTAGAGATAAATCTGGGTGTTCAGGGGCTTGGCTTTCCTCTTTTCTTGGCTCACTCTCAGCTGCTCTGAATTACCTGATGCAAAGAAATCAATGATACACCCCCAGTACATGTACATATTCTACATTGTTTCTTCAGATTCTCAGTGAAGTTACTTTAAATAGCCAAGAAGGGACGAAGGTAATATAGATTGGGTTGTAGAAACTAGCATTTCATTTTTGTAGCTGAAGCTCACTTCCTCAGCCTGCAGCACTACCCTGAACATCTGATGCTGGTGTAGCAGCATTCAGTAAAATAACGGGAGAATTGCATTAATGCCTCTATGCTGTCTTTTTTTTTTAAAAAGGATGGTGAGGGGAATTCCCAGCCGGGGAAGTCCCCAACGATTCGGTTTGTTTTCTTGCCCACTCAAGCAGAAACAAAGGATAAGCCCCGGTGTTCCTATGGTGGTGTGATGAATGGAAGCCTATCACTGCAGCAGGAGGGATGACAGGCCTGGGATTTCCCCTTGCCTGGAGGGTGGGCTGCAGGTTGCAGGGATGACAGCTCTGCTGCCTCGTTTGTGCAGCTCAGTAGGGCAGCAGCTCCTTGAGTAAGTTTTAAACCTTACAATTCTTCCCGTTCTTTTGGTCTCCTGCTCCCAGATAATAGTGGCGATAAAAATAGTAGTGGGAGAAAGCTGTGGTTAACCAGGGATGGGGGAATCTCTCTGCTGTGGCCAGTCCACAAGGACTTCTCACTTGATGCCAAAAGAAAAATGGATGTCTGGAAAGTGACTGCTGAACTCTAGGAGAGGAGGTTGGCTCACATCCATAGCTTAGGAGACTGGTCTGGCAACACTTCATCATGGTATTTTAAGTTACACTGCAAATTTGTTAGTCCTCAATCCCAATTAGGAACAAAGACATTCTGCTGTTTTATAAACTGTGGATGGAACAATGGGTCTAGGAAGGATTTTATCTGTTGCTAGCTTGGGCAAAACCTACACTGGCCCTCCAAGGTGAGTGCTCCTGCGCAGATTAGCTGCACGTGTCTCTGAAATTGCACCCAAAAAAGACCCTCTAACAGGTAAACCCCCTCCCAGGAGCCCAGCCTGGTGGCAGCTGCTGCTTTCCTTTTCCTTGATAACGAAAGTAGCCTTCAGAAGCCTCTGGCCCTTTCCACAGGTGGCATTCCATGCCCAGCCTGTGTCATTCCCCTTGGCACAGAACCACAACCCCTCCCCAGCTCTTTGCCTGGCGTGCAGAGGTGAGGAACAGCACGGAAGTTACCGAGGTGGGAGGGTGAGTGTTCCCTCAGCTCTCTGGAGCACAGGAGGGAGGTTGTCATGGGTTCATTAAGAAGTGTGCAGAGCCTCTTTCTGGCAGCAGCAGATATATTTTATCTTACGCAGCCCTCCTGGTTGTACTCGGCCTGGCTGAAGACAATGCATGTAACTTGTTAGGAAAAATAACTAAGGGAAAGTCACGCCTACAACCCCCCTGCCATTCTGCCTTCCCTCATGTTTTATGAAAAGTCCTCACCATCAGTGCTGCTACGTAAGCAATTGCGTTTTTAAGTCCCACATATTGGAGAATGCAAACCTAATCCTGTAAGGATTCTGCCTGGCCACACATCTCTTAAGAATTCCAGCAGGCCCTGAGTAAATCCTGTCTTAAATCCTGAGCATCAGCAGCAATGGAGCAGTTACCAGAAAAACGACCCTACAGGTAACCGTGGGTGAAAGCAACAGTGCTGGCGTGTGGCTGCATCTCCTCCTGGAGCCACAGGGAAGAAGGAGCCTCATGCTTCATTTTATAGATATTACTTGAGGGATATTCCTTAGCCTGTATCCTTTTACACAGCACTCAAAATAAGGAACAGCAACAACAACAAAAAAACCAGCTCCAGAAAAAGTGATATTTTGCCTTGGCACCTTGGGAACAGTGTGAATGCCAGTGGGTACCAGAAAAGTGGATAGACTAGTATTTCCTAACCTGCTGAGTATGTGGTGCTTTTTCTGGGTGTCTCAGGTGCAGAAATCACGTGGCTTTCTGTAAGCAAAAGATAACATCTCCTTTTTTATTATTCATGTTCTATTATTCACACATGTATAAATCCACATTACTTAGATACCACAAACAAAAAGACACAAAATCCCCCACAGTGATTTCTCAAAAAAAAAAAAAAAACAACAAAAAACCCACAAACCCAAAACAACAACAAAAAAACCAAACAAACCATTTTGGGCAGAAGGGAGAGAGGGGGACAGTGCTACTTGGGGAAGTGTTGACTTTGCAGGACAAAGCTAAACAGTTCGAGGAAACAGAAACTTCAGTTCCTTGAAATTGATGTATTTGCATGTCATCTTTTTGCCCGCTAACAGCATTCCCCGCGGGAAGCCATCCGGTGGGGTTGACCAACATGACTCAAACCTGACTCAGAATTGCTTCCATCTGTTTTTGTTGAATCCCAGGAACTTTAAAAACCACGGTAAGGTCAGGCACCCTTTACCCCTGTGGGGCAATCCAAAGCCTGAGCGTGGCACTGGCACCCTGACCGGGCGTGTTAGGAAGGGAAATGTGACAAGAAGGACACCTGTACTGAATACCAGGTAAGCGTGGCTCCGAACAGTGTAAGGCTGGATTTAAATAGGAATTAGTTAAAGCAGGCCTGTGTTACTAAACTTGAAAAAGGAGGTTGTAGGAAGGTGGGCGTTGGCCTCTTCTCCCAGGCAACAAGTGACAGAATGAGAGCACAAAGTCTTTAACTGCATCAGGGGGAGGTTCGGGTTGGACATTGGGAGTAATTTCTGCACAGAAAGGTGATCGGACATTGGAATAGGCTGCCAGGGAGCTGGTGGAGTCACTGTCCCTGGAGGTGTCACTGTCCCTGGGGGTGTTTAAGGAAAGCCTGGGTGTGGCACTGAGCGCCCTGGTCTGGGTGACACGGTGGTGTTGGGTCACAGGTTGGACTTGGTGATCTCAGAGGTCTTTTCCAACCAAACTCGTTCTGATTCTGTGATTTTTAAGCCCACGAAACGGTCTTAAACTAAACCCCGCATTTATTTGGCAGGGACAGAAGTGGCTGTAGGTGTGTTAGGAGCCGCCTTGGGCCAGGTAGCACCAGGCCGGGACCCATCAGAATTCCAGAACGAGGATGGCTGTCGGGAAGGCTGTGGCGAGGCCCGGATCGGGCGGATCCCGGGGCGATTCCCGATTCCCAGGGCAATTCCCGAGCCCTCACGCCCTCAGCCCGCGCGGCCGTTGGGCCGGGCCCGGAGCGGGCGCGTGCCGCGGGTTCCCGCCCGCCCGTGGGGCGGGGCCGGCCGGGAGGCGCTTGAAATACCGGGCCACCGGCGCGGCCCGGAGCGCCGAGCGCCGCAGCCCCGGAGCCCCGGTGAGTGTTGCCTCTGGTTCCCCGGCGGGGACACCGCGTTGGGCGGGAAGCACGCGGGGTGTGCACGGGCCCGCCCGGGAAGCGCCGGTGGCCGTGGCGGTGTCGGGCCCGCCGGGCCGCGGGGCATCCCCGCCGGGGCCGGAGGTGCCGGCTGCGGCCCGCAGCCCCCCAAGGCTGGGCGGGGGGAAGCGACCCCGCGGGGCTCCCNGCGGGGCTCCCGTGTGCGCGTTCTGCTTTCTCTTGTGCGTGCTGGAAACTCCTCTGCTTCCCGGCCGATCTCCTGCTTCCCTTCCGCCCGCCGAATCCGGCCTTGCCTTTCAGCGGCGCGGTTGTTTCTTCCTTTGCTCTGTTTTCTGCTCGGTCGGTGCCGCTTTTTCCCTCCCGGCCCGTGCTGGGAGCGACTCCCGCGCTGTGCCATCGGCTCGGGCCGCTCTGCGGCTTCCCCCGGCGGGATCGAGCCGCTCCGCCTCCCCCTCGGCCCCGCCGCCCTCCCGCTCCGCTCCGGATCCTTCGTAAACCCACAAAAAGTTCCCTTCGCCTCTGGGCTGCGCGGCCACGGGCAGCATCTCCCCACTGAGAGTTGTCAGACAGAAGCGGTGTTGGGCCGGGCAGGGGAGAGGAAGGAATTAATTGTGCAGTGGCGAATTAACTCCGGAGAGGAGACGCGTGTTTTGCCTCCAGCCTTCCAGCGACACGGGGGTGTGGGGAGTGGCAGCTCCGGCAAGAAAGCGGGGCAAGGAAGGGGTTCTAATAATAGCGCTAACACTTTTAGGAAGAGCGGGGGGTTGATAGGGGTGAGTCAGTTCGGTGTGAGCTTTTCTCGCCGCTCCTCGCCTTCCCCGGAGCTGTAGGTGTCGGTGGTGAGCGCCTTTGGCTGTCCCTTTGTTTCCCGTTCCCCCTGGCACACGGGACCTGGTGGGTTCGGGGTGGGTGAAGGCTGAAGGAGGAGACTGGGGCACGTGTGAAGTGGAAGGGAACGGGGCGAGCAGGTTTCCTTCCTTAGAAGAGTGTTCCTGTAAGTTACACGCTCTGGTGATGGTCTCTGTACCTCGGAGTGACAGCGGCTCTGAAACTGGTGGGTTTGGCAGGGGGGAGATGTTCTTGTCTTCTTTTAAACGATAATGTTTTGTAACTTTAATTAAAAAAAAATAAGGTATAGTGCCTCAGAGTTATCAAAATCACTAAAGTCTTCATTCAGAAAGTCAATGCTTATTTCAGAAACGGTGAGCTTTAATGTCACTTGGAGTATCTGTGCTGTAATCTCGTCACGGGATACTTGTTATCTGTTCAAAACGGTTAAAGTGTTTGGTGGAGGAAGGAGCAAAGTGGTTCCCCGACAGGAAATTATTTTTGAAGTTTTTGTTTTGGTTTTTTTTTTTTTGGGTTTTTTATGGTAAAGGACTTTTTGCAAAAGTCCACCTGTGGGGAAGAGTGGTTTTTGTTCTGTTATAACTTTTTGTCACTAATCAGACCGAAACTGTTTTCACCTGCCTAGGGAAGCATAACATCTTAGAATGTGTTATTTTAAAAGAAGGGGGTTTCTCTGTGGGGGTTTTTGGGTTTTTTTTTCCTCTCCTTTGCAACCTCTTTACGTGAGTTTAGTGCTGTTCAGTGTCTTTAGGATAACTTTGCAACACATATTCCTGGAGATCTCTTCGGTGCCACTGGTGTTACACAAAAACACCGGGGGAACGCGTTGTATAAAAAGTAACACTCTGTTATTCGATTGGATTTCTGCAACCTGTCTCTTCCCATTTTCTTATCTTCCTTTCTAGTCTTTTGTCCTTTATTAGAGGTACCTGGCCGGGCTTAGGGACCTGCTGAGGCAAAACACTTCCACTGTGGGTGTGCAAAGTGTAGCAGGTGATGGTAAACCTTGTGGGGAGGCTGTGATGTGATAAACCCTCCCCTTCTGGTTTGTCAGCGCCTTCTTGTTTGCAGCTGGTGACATTTGCTGAATTTAGGAAGAAAAAAAAAAAAACGTGACTGGTTTTTGGTTAGGTGGTTTTGTTGGGTTCCTGCCCTCCCAGTTTCTTAAAACCAGATTAGGGCAGCTGAGGCTGCGAGTCCAGCTCAGTTTCTTGCCGTGCACAGGCAGCAGAGCAGTGCCCAACACTCCCCCGGGGCTAACCTGGAGTCTGTGCTCCTGGGGTTTGGAACATGCCTGAACCCAGATCCAGGGCTCTACACCTCTGATAACGTGGGGAAGGTGCTCAGTGTGGCTTTTTAGTTCTGTCAGATCCTACACCAGTAAGAACTGTGATGTATAATTAGGGAATTATATGGGTGGTGTGTGTGTGTATTCTTTGATCACTCTCACCTGAGGTCATTCATGCCATGTTTCCCTATGTTGTGTTTTTCCTGGGTAACAGGATGACAGGACTCAGCAGGAGTCTGAGGAGCTGACACATCAAACAGGGTTTGGTTGGTTTTTTTTCTGTAATAGAATGAAAATGTTTAGACTAGAAGCAGGCAGACACATAAATCTAGTGACTGTCACCTCTGGAGACCTTCCTGGAGCAAGCCTGGCTTGGAAGCCATGGGATGGGGGAGAAGGGAGTGTCTCTAATAACTCGGAGCAGGTTTCTGTTCCTGGTGCTGGTGTGTGGAGGAGCAGCCTCGAGGGGTCGGTTCCTTGATGAGGCAGCTCCTTCGGCCTCGGGGTGTGGACTCCCGGCAGGAAAGAGCCAGCCTGGTCTGCGGTTTCTCTGCCGAGGGGCATTTCGTGCAGATGGGCAGGTTTCATTTTCACTGCTTGGCAGCTCCTGGATGAGTGACAGGGCAGAATGTACTAGTGATTTTGAGCTGGTTGAGTTTTTTCTCCTTTTTTTTTTTCCTTGGCGTGAATTTTGAATTCTTTTTGTCTGTGTCAGATTACAGAGTTTTGGGGGCTGGAGTTACCTGCACATCTGTGTGCTGTGCAAGGCCAAGAACATGAAAGCATTTTTAATTACTGAGTGGAGCTCGTGGCTTAGCCAAAGGTGCAAAACTCTTGGAAAACATCCCTTTTAGTTTTGGATGGCTTTGCTTGGGGGCTGAGTTTAACTTTAGTTAAAGTTTATCAGTTATGATTATGGTATGTGCATAGGTTGTGCACAAGTCTGATTTTTTTGACCCAGATGGGAAGGATATAGAGGGAAATGAGGGGTACAATGTAGAAAGAAATGTTGAGTCACACAGTGTCCAATGTCGCTCTTTAGGTTTGGCAGCAACATATTATGGGAATTCTGCTCTTCCTCCCTTGAGAGGACAGTGTCATTGTGGCTTTACCTCCTGGCTTGCTCCCCACTTTCCTTTAAACTCTCAGAGCTTTTATTCAGCTTCACTGAAGTGTGAGCAGGGGAATTGGACTGTGCGTGCAGTCACGGCACACGTGGATGTGGGATTTTTGTTTAAACGTCTGCAAACCTGTTTCCTGCTAAAATGTGACCTTTGGCCAGTTCGTAGTGCCCTCACTGCTGTTTTCAGAATGGGCAATACCCAGGTCTCCCAAATATTTTGGGCTCTTTTCCTTCACCTTTAAAGGGCACGTGCGTCCCTTGGTGAGTGCAGTGGAGTTGCTGTAATACCCTCAGACTGACAGCCAGACAAAACGAATCCACTGAGATCAGCAGCTGCTGGATTTTGGCTTTGTCAGCTCTTCCTGTTCCTCCTAAGGTAGAACCGAAAGTGAAGTCGTTTTGCTTTTGTTTCATGCACGGTCACGCCATGTGTTTTCTCCTAGAGAAACAAACACTTTTTCCCTGTGCCTGCAGCAAAGAGAGCCCGTGGGTGTGGAGTGGAAGGAGCAACATGCTGAGGCGTCTCCCGTGAGCCTGAAATGTGTTCTCCTGCAGGCATCCATTGAAAGTTTTCCTGCCACTGTTCCCAAAGGGCTCCTGCAGCGTTTCTTTGAGAAGGGAGTGTTTTCTTAGCTCTGTATCATTGTGAAAGGTGTTTAAAAGAGATGTTACTTTCTTTTATGCTCACGGTGTATGAGGTGCTGCTGTCAAACTGCTTTGATCAGGGTGATGAATGCTGCTTTGAGTGACTGTCATTTTTGGCTGCCTGCTTTCTCTTTTTAAGGGTCTTGAGGATTTCTGGGCTCCTGTCATAAGAGATTCCTTCAAGATTATCTTGATTTATTTTTTTTTTAATATACTTTTGTACTGGCTTCATCAGTTTAAGTGTCACGGTGGGAATGGAGGTTGCAGTGCAGCCCAGTGGGAGAAGGGAATCAAAAGATCTGTGTCAGGCTTTCCTTCTGGGGCTCAGCTCTGGCTGTCTGTGCTGGGCCACAGCTGCCTCGTGAAAGTGAGGAGCATAAGGGACATTTACGTCTCTGGTGCTCTGGGTGTTTAGGAGGAGAGGAGCCCGTTGAAAATTCACTTTCATGTTCTGGAAAAGCTGTCAAACGTTGACGCAGGGTTGTGGATGCTCTCAGAGCACATGAGCACGGAGCTGTGAAGATTTGTCTTTGTACCCCTTCCCCTAGAAATGCTTTGGCTCTTTTTATGATGAATGTTCAGGGTCTGAAGTCATTCTGGGGAATACCAGCTGTGAGAATTCCCTTGGCAGTAAATTGTCCAGTGCACTGAGTTGTTCCTTGGCAGCTCCTTGGGTGCCATCCTGGCTGTTGCAGCAGCACCCTTGTTTTACCTAAGCAGGGAGCTGCTGAAGGGCTGTTCTTTGGACATGTAATTTCTGATGGGCCACTCTGATCCAGTATTTAAACTTCACACTGAAGCATCTTTGCAGCTTCTGTTCATTCCAGAAAGCAGTGCAGATATTCCTGGTGCTTACCAGCCTAGAAAGGGAATTCTTGCCTACTCACATGGCCTGAAAGGCAGAGGGAATGCAGGGGAATTGAAAATTGAATTTCCCCTGAAAGGCAGAGGGAATGCTGCTGCTAGGGGCCACCAAACTGTCTTTTTGAATTCTTTTTTTTAATTACTTCTGCCCAGTTTCATGCTTTGCTTATCTAACTTGCCAGTCAGGCAAAGGAAGGACAGATTTACATTCCTCTTCACTGTTGGTATCAGCTGTGAAATGCATCCAAGCTGCAAAATGACGTGGCGTTCCTGATGGCCCAGAACAATATGAAAACTTGTGTTAAAACTAAAACCAGGAGGATTCTCGTGCCCTGTAGGTGGCATGGCAGCTCTTGTATCCAGTCCCACGCTCTGATGAGGTCTTGGGGCTGGCAGAGCCTGTCCAAGTGGCACCTGCAGCTCTCAGAGCACTGTTGGAAGTGCTGGGGCTGTGCCAGCTGCAGGACCTGAGCACTTTGTCCAGGGTAAGGGGACAGGGGTCCAGTGCCCATGGCCCAGCTGGGATGTGCTCTAGATCCAGAAGCACTCTGTCTCTGGTTGGACACTGTCACTTGCACATCACCAGTGGTGGCTGGAGTTTGTCCCAGTGCTGCCTGCTCTCTGTCTGTGTGTCCTTCCTTGATAATGTCAAACCCCTGGCACTGTGATTCCTCAGTGCTCCCTGCTTTCCCATCATTTCTGAGAGGAAAACATAAGAACTGCTGGCACTTGCTCTAGCAGGGGTCTGTTGCAGCTGCTGGGCTGCAATAGTGAGATTTGGAACAGGAAGTAAAGACCAGCAGCCATGTGTGATAGTGAAAAAGCACCCTGGTGATGGTGCTTTTTCACCAGGGTTTGCTCTGCTCCCTCCTGCCGGGTCCCCAGGAAAGTCAGAAGTATTTTCCTGACCTTACTGAGGAGGTGAAGTGCAGGACCAGCTTCCCAGGCTGGAGTTCCTTTGCTCAACACCAGAGGGGGAAAAAAACTCAGCCCAGTTTCTTAGGAAACTCTGATCCCCAAAATCCAAGTCCTGCCCTTGCCTCTCAGGCGTGGCTGTGCCCAAAACACGGAGATGTGGAAATTCTGTTTGGGTCTGGCCGTAGCTAGCTGAATTTAAATTCCAGCTGCAGGCTTCCTGCTGACTCAGTTTAAGCTCAGCTGTGTCTGTAGGCTGGCTGCTGAAGAATCAAGTCGTGCTGCCCCTGTCACTGCTCCCATGAAGAAACCACACTGATGAGAAGTTCCTGTGTGCCTGTTTTTTAAGAGCATTAGTAATATGGCAGTGCTCCTTCTTACTCATGCGTGTGCTGCTTGGGGGCTGCTCACCAGAGCTTTCTGAGCCAAGTGACAAGGGTGGCTGATGAGGGATTTGGATGTTTTTCCTTCCTAAGAAGTCAAAGTACTGCCCTGATAACCACAAGATCGCTGCAATTCATGTCTCCTCCTGAAAAGGCAAAAGACTTTCAGGAAGTTAAATAAATTTCTATCAGAAAGGCCAACTGCCAGCTTCTTTTTAGAATTGTGTGTAATAAAGTTTTTCTTCCACAGAGGAAGATGAACTCCCTTTAGACAGAGTGCATTGTATTTCCAAGCCAAAATACCCAGCTGAGAGTGCTTGGTGTCCAGGCTGAGATGATAATTCTGTACTAAAGCAGCAAAGGTAAAAATGCCCCAGGGCTAAGGCAGTAATAAGTATTCAGCACGTTTTGCATCAAAGGAATAAATGGCTTTGTGTTGGTGCTGGGTTTTGTTTTCCCTTGCTGGAGAGATCGGTGGTGGCATTATTTGCATCCTAAAGAAGGAGGCGATTTGAAGCTGAAAGGAAGAGGAGAAACAAAAGCTGAAAAACCTCAAGCAGTCGGCTGTCCTGCCTAGAAGAGTCAGGGAGAGGTTATCCTGGTTGGATTTTAAGTAGTCTCATGATTCCTGACTAACAGGGCTTTCCTCCCAAGAGGCCAGTGAATGAATAAATGGCAGGTGACTGCTGAAGGAGGTGTGTCCTGCTCTGGGCCAGGGAGCTGCTGCTGTCTCCAAATTCGCTCCTCATGCCTTGTCAGTTTTGCCTCTTCCAAAATGAGCTCTCATCCTCCCTCAGAGGCAAACGGGTGGAAAACACCCTTAGTTTGGAAGCGAGCTGTTCCCCGTGGCAGGGAAAGTCCTGACACTCTCCAAGCCAACAGCTTTGGCGTTTGCCAGATGTACAAACCATCCTTCAGTTTCACAGCTCTGTGTGTGCATCCATACGTCCCAGAGGGTCTTGTGGAGCCCACCCTTCACCTGGCTCCTGCACTGCAATATCTCTGTTCTCCCACCATCCTGCTGCTCTTTTCCAGAGCCTGGAAGCAAATTCTGCTTTAGGAGTGAGTCTCAAATGAGGCGAAATCTCGGGGCATTCTAAACGCTGTTACAGGCTGGCAAATCCTTGGCAGAGTAAGGAGCGATGGGGACAGCTTTCCTGTGCTAGTAATAACATCCTATTTACTCGTGTCAGCACTGGTTTTACACACCAACATACCTTCCCTGGGCTGTTTAGTTCCCGTTGGGTTTATGGGCTGGAAGTGGAGCACTGCAGAGTGGTGGAATATTTGGTTACTTGGGGCTCTGTGATGTGGTATTTGCCTACACTCACATGACCTGAAGTGCTGCAGACAGCAGTGGCACAGCTCAGAAAATCCTCAAGTAAGGAACTTCCTAACTCTGCCGTGCTGTTTCTCTTTCTTTATTTCCCAGTAGTGACTGGCTATGTAAAGTAGTTGTGCCTGTGGCAAGTTCTCATGGAGACAGTAAAATCGAGTGGTTGTGGTTTGATACGTGGATTTAAAATGTCGGGACATACCAAATACTTGGTTTCCCTGCCTGTAAAATGATGCCCCATGGTCTGTAAAAAGCTTTGGGGCTCAGCAGTGAAACATCCGCCAGGACAGGTAAGTGGCACCAGGTCCTGGAAGGGACAAAGAAAACATTGTTTTGTTTCTTCCAATAATGATGTCATCCTGACTGCCACTCCCAGAGTTCTTACCTTTCAGCTGCCGCGCGGGGAGCCCGACGCTCAGGTTGGAAGTTTCTGCCCTCGCGGTGACTGCTGCTTTGTTGTGGTTTCTGCTTTGGAGGTTTTAAGTGCTCCTGACTCAAACGTGAGGCATAAACATCTTGACAGGTCACACAATAGGTCCATTGAGCAGACATTGTCACTGTCTGGTGTCTGTTTGGAAAGTGTCTCCGGATCCTGACACAGAATTAAAGGAGTCAGTCCTACAGACCTGTTCCCTGCTGAGTAGAGTGTTTTCCTAACCATGTCTGCTGGAGCTGAGGATAGTAACTCCCAGGCTGAGCTGTGAGGAGAATGAACAACCTGAGGAGAAAGGATGGTGAGCAGAGACACTTCTTGTGGGCTGGCTTCTTTTCTCAGCTGTCTTGAACACGTAGCACGAGTGTGGGGATGAAAATTGATTTGTAGGGTGGCTTAGCACTGCTGCAGGGATTCTGAGCCCTGAGAGCTGTGGGGAGTTCCCCCCAGCAGGTAAGCACAGTGTAGTAGAGGCTTTCCCTTTGGATTGAGGTGTGGGAGACAGTGCCAGGTGTCTTGCAGTCCTGCCTCTCCCTCTTTTCCACCCTGCAAACCTGCAGTGCCATCTCTCCTTGAGGGCTGGAATTGTGGGGTTCTGGCCCTGCCTGCTCTTGCCTCTAGTGGTGGCACCCCTCAGTGGTGGACTGCAAGTGGGGAAAAGCTCCTCTGGTGAGGTCCTTGGGAGATTTAAAGGATAATCCAACCTGGGGATGAGAGGGAGAGCAGAAGGTGGGACAGCAGACCTGAAGGAGCAGTAAGCACCATCCCTCAGGGTGTACTCAGCCCCATCTAAAGACCCAGGATTGCCTTGGAAGAAGCACCCACAGAGTTCACTGGTGAAAAATCACAGAATTCACTTGTGCAGGGTGCTGTGTGTGGGTGGAATGAGGTCTCTCCTACTGCCCTGCCAGGCTGCTGGTGGATGTGCTTCTCTAACTGTAATTACCTTTTCTTACCTTGTGCCTCTCCACAGTCCTGCATCCCATACAATGCTGAGCTGGAATGAACATGCCCTACCCTGATTCTGCAGGACTGATTTAAGGGTCTGAAACTTGTGCTTAAAATACCCCCTTCATTTATTTCTAAGAAAGAAAAAATAGGTTTAAAAAACTGGTTGTAGTCTTATGTGTTGGACACTTCAGGGCATTTAGTGGTTTCTCAGAAGCAGATCGTTTCTCACAAAGAAATGTGAGCTTCTCACAAAGCTCGTTTGTCTAATGAGTAAATTGAAGTAAAAAAATGAATAATGTATTAAAATTAGTTGGTGTTTCAATTAAAATACTGTAACCTGTAAAAATTCATGCCAAGATTTCAGCAGCCCCTAAAGCAGCCTTAGCAAATGATCTGGTTTGATTCTGAATCTGAGTGCAGGTGGTGTTTTGTACCCTTTATCCATCTTTTCTCCAACTAAAGATTCTTTGTACCCAGTGTAAGGTAACCTTTTCCCCTCCATCAGAAACTCTTAATCTGAATCTATAACTACCAAGATTCCAAAGTCTTAATGATTAAAAAATTTGGGTGGTATCAGCACGGTTACATTTGACTGTTTTGGGTTTGTTCTTTAAGGGACTTTTTAAATTTGTGTTTTTGTTTGTTGTTTTTTTTTTGTTTTNTTAGTTTTTTTTTTTTTTTGAGGTTCCATTAGGGAATTTAACTTCTCAGGAGGGACTTTGTGACTCTCTAAGCCCTTTGCATTGATTCAAAGTTATGTAAAACTTGAGGTTCCTGTAATTACTAGTTAACTAAAATGAAAAATAATTTGCCCTGTTTTGTAAAAGTAGGAAGCTGTTTTGGGCTGGGAGAGAAATCCTTTTTCCTCGTCTCTGGTGTGTTTTTGACCACCCAAGCAGAACTTTGTTAGCTGGGGGCAGGTATTGCCCTCAGGGGCATTCACTGCATGGGTGGTCAGTCCTTGGTTTAGGAAATTCAGTTTGTGCAGTTATTGTGTTCAGGCTCCCTTGTCTTCATGTTTTTTTGCCATATTAGTATTTTGAAGTGTGGTGGAAGTTTTTATTGTTCTGTTTGTGTGTTTGTTTTCTCTCTGCTCATGTGCAGGAGCTGAAAAAATTGCTATTTTCAGCTATGGTGGGTGACTTTTTTAATATCTTTATGTTTGTGGACTTGGCCTGAGGAGTGTCTGTATCTGCACAAAGCCAAAGTCCTGCCACAGATTTGATTCTAAATCCCCACTTTCCTCTTAATGTCAGCATTGTGAGTTCTCAAACCTGAATTCACATCTGTGTCTCTTCCAGCAAAGCCAAGCCCAGAAGAAAGGTCACCCTGACCTGTTTCAGAGCCCCTTCAGGTCCCAAAGGACAGGACAGAGGACTCTCCCCAGCCAGAACACTCCTTGGGGTGGAGGTGAGTAGCAGCAACAGGGGTTTGAATGGAAGGGAGGAAAATGCACAGCAGCAAGGGATAAGCCTGTGTTGTAGCTGTCTGACATAACTCCATGGAAAGAAGAGCTCGTGGTTAAGAGGCTTCCTGAGGGCTCTTGTGTGTTTCAGATGAATTGGAGACTGTCTTTTGGTCTTGGACTTCTAAGAGCCTTTAAAAAGTTGGGAGATGCTTGGTCTCTTGAAATGTGGCTGTGGTTTGCTTCACAGTTTGAATTTCTTTCTGCTTTCACTTCCCTCTTTTTTACCAGCACAATTAGTTATTTAAAACACAGATGTGAGGGGCTGTTACTGTGAAATAGAGCAATTTATTAGTAGCCCAGATGGTTATCAGGCCTTTTTTGGGGGGTTCCTTAGTGCTTCCAGCCCAGTTTTGGTTAGAAGGTGCCTGCATAACAACCCTGTGGCCCTGTGGATGTGTAGCAATGTCAGCTGGAGTTTTCATTTCAGAGTGTTCTGCTGTGCATGCAGACCCCATCAGCTCTCAGGGGGTGCTCAGGAGCTCCTCTCTGATCATCCTGCTCTTCATTCCAGCCTCTGGCTCCATGGAGGGTTGTCCTTTCCCTTCCCCAGCAGCAGCTCTTGGCTTTAAAGCCCTGTTTGCAGGTTGTGTCACTGCAGTGTCTGGCACGTGTCTATGGCAGGAAGGAGATTTGTGCCTCTCATTCCCAGGGCCCTTCTCACTGGCACAGCTGTGGTTTCCTCAGCCCTTTTGAACAACTGATGGTGTTTGATGGGCAGGGATATGCATTTTAGGGACATACATCACTGAAAAGGGACATTTACCATGAGACATGGCCAGACACAGCTGCAAGATGTGGATTTATGGGAATTTTTTTTCCTTTTCACACTTTTCCTTCTTACTCTTTCACAGGACAAGGACTTCTAGTCTGAAGCAGAGGGTGACCTGAGCTGCTCTGCCCCTGAATCCATCATGGAACAGGTTAGAGTTAAACGTGTCTGGCTGAAGTCAGCTGTTCACAGTGTACAGTGGTTCTCTGGTGCACTTGTCCTGAGACACTTTGGAGGGGATAAGTTGTCTCAGTGTTGGCTCATGTCCTTCTTGAATTTCCAGGAATTTGTGCACTGTTCCTGGCACTGCTCTAAATACAAGGAAGTGGATGGAACCAGTTGGGTTACAAGCTGCTGCTTGCAGCTCTTGGTGTGACACTTCCCCTTGGTACTGCAAGCTGGAGGTGTAGCTGTGTGAGAGACTACAGTGTTTATTGATAAAGCTACAAACTGCTGGACTAATAAAGGAAAGGGCACAGCCCTGTGATCAGTGCATTGCAGTGGTTTGTGCAATGTTAAACACAGTTATGATGCTGTTAGTTAACACACTTAAATCTTACACATTGAACTGTGACTGAAATGTCTGTCATCCTCCTCCAGCCCAGCTCGTGTTGGGATACAATTCTAACCCCCTGCTCTGCCCTCCCACAAGCCTTTTGGACATAACATGATGAAAAATGTATCAGTGATAATAAACCAAATCACCATCCAGCAGGTTGTTGAAGGGCATTGCCACTGGTGGGCCAGGGAGTTTGGGTCAGCAGGTGTCTGTGAACATGGATGCTCACATCATGGGAGATGTGCCACCTCTGACTGATCACATACTTTATTTTCCATTTCTTTCCATTTCTGAGCCCTGCCTGTTGTTGACTTTGTTCCTCCTTTTGTCTGCCCAGTCAGATATGGATATGTCGAGGCTTTGAAAGGTTCCACTCCCCAAAACTCCCTTTCACTTACCAAGTTCATCCTGGTTGCATATTGTTGGCATAGCAGACCATTCTTCCTGAACTGTTTTTCTTCTCCCTAGATAAAATCAACCCCCTAAGTGTTTTCTTACAGGCAGACCATCTGCATACCAGAATAAGGATTTTCTTTCTTACTTTATTTCTGTGCTTACACCACATCCTGCTCTCTTACCTGTTTAACTAAAATTATTGGAGAGTCTCCTGGTTTTCTGGAGGCCTGATGTTCCACTGGGGCCTCCTGCTCCCATCAGTCTGCCTGCCTCATGGACCTCCTCAGCCTAATTAATTTGGGCACTCTGTGCTGCCTTGATTGAAGGCTGCAGGCTGTGTGGCCGTGGAGGCAGCACGTGCCCATTTCCTGGGGGTGGATGTGCCCCTGGAGGTGGCAGTGATCTGCCATCTCATGTCACTGCTCTTGTGGACAGCTCCTTGGCTCTCCATGAGGAGCTGAACAGGTTTATTGTGGAGCTGGCTGAGGTTCCTTTGAAGAGGGAGAAGAAATGTGAACCTTGGGGGGGTTTTTGCAGGCTTGTGCTCTTATCTCTATTTCCCACCTTGTTACTGCTCTGCTCTGATTACATTGACACGGGGAGCTGCTGCCTTCTTTATGCACAGCAAGTAGAATGCCCAGTTCCCAAACACACGGGTAAAACCCTTCCAAACACAGGTGCCTGGGTAAGGGAAAGGGATGGTTTTTGCTGAATACTCCTGTTTCAAAAGAGGAGCTTGGACTGGGGCTGCTGCCATTGCCACAGCTGGAAATGTGAGGAGAAGCTGAGCTGGGCTTTCAACAGCAGTTTGTAAGAGCAGAGCCTTCTGTCATTCACCATGGGACAGTCCTGTGTGGGTCAGTCATTCACCATGGGACAGTCCTGTGTGGGTCAGTCTGCATTTGCTGAGGCCTCCTGGACCCCCTGGCTGATGCTGTTCAGGGTGCCCAGAGGAGGCCACAGAGGCGTGTTCAGGGCTGGAAGACCCCGCTTAGAGTGGGACATCTTCTAGGCTTGGGCTTAACGGTGATTTCCTTATGTCTCAGATCAATGGATCCCTTCAGATGGAGCATGCCCTGCTGTTCACCTTCCTGGAGGTGTCCCCTGACTGTAACTTCAGGGACCAGCTGCATTCCCTGCAAAGCCACCAGATCATGTGGTGCCGGGCCAACGACGACGACGAGCTCCAGACCGACGGCAATCGGAGCGGCCACCTCCAGAACGGGGAGCTGGGTGAGCAGCTTTCCTCCACCCCACAGCTCTCTCTGCACATGGTGGTTTTCCCTCCCCATTTCCTGTCTTTGCCACTGTCCCTTTCAGAGGAGGAATGTTTGCTCTAGTGAGAAACTTCACTGTGTGGCTGTTGGTTGGGATTTAACACTCAAGACAACTGGTGCTTTGGACTTTCTGTGGATTTCTAGGGCACCTGTCGCTGGGTTTTGTCTGCAGCACATCAGACAAGGGCACAAAGCTGGTACTGGTGGTAGCTGCCCTCAAGGAGTGTGATACAAGGCAGTTAAGATAGGCCTCACACTGCTCCACTTGGGCTAGGATTTTGGAACAACTCGAGTTCTGATAGTGGGTGAATCCTTTTCTGCTCTACCAGTGGGGTGGAAACTGTTCCTCAAGTAGCTTCTGGTCCTGTTCCTGCTTTGCTGCTGCCCTTTGCCCAGGGTGTGTCAGCTGGCACATTGACCTCAACTGAAGCAGGGTGAGGAGGAACTGCTACAGTAAAATTGCCCTCTCACACCAATTTGCACAGGTCTCCTGCCAGAAACAGGTAGGACAAGGTGTAAGGTTCTCAGCTGCAAACTGACAGATTCAGACTAGATGTGAGGAAGGTTGTTACAGTGAGGGTGGTAAAACACCGGTGCAGGTTGTAGAGAGAGGTGATGGATGCCCCACCCCTGGAGACATTCAAGGTCAGTCTGGCTGGGGCTTTGAGCAGTCTGAGCTAGTTGAAGATGTCCCTGCTTATTGCAGGGGGTTTGGATGAGGTGGCCTTACAAGGTCCCTTCCAACTCCCACTTTTCTCTGAGGTGCTGTGTTTTAGATGGTGCTTAAGAGACAAGTCCTGACAAGTCACTTAAATTCTAGAACCATTAGGCTGGAAAAGACCTTCAAGATCATGCACAGCTTCTCAATTCCCTTCTCTGGGCAGGATGTTGGCTCTAACTGTCCTGTTCAAATTTTGGTTTGGAGATGTTCTAACGTGCCCTGCAGTGATTTTTTTGGGCAGGGTGAGGGTGCACTTTACCTAAACTACAGATACAAACCCCTGTTTGCCACTATTTCTGGCAAGCAACCTGGGTGCACTTAAAAGAAATCACGCTTAGACCTGTCATGAATACACTCAGGGGTGGGAAGGAGGTTGCTAAGGGAGATGAGCAAAATGCTGTGAGCTGTACTGAACCTGGTCTGACCACAGCCCGTGAGCTGAATTCTGCTCTTTGTGTTGGCAGAATTGACTCCGACAAACGAAGAGGTGATCCGGCTCATTGCTGCTCAGCTGGCTGAGATTGGAGACCAGTTTGATAAAGAAATCCAGGCAAGGGTGGTAAATGACCTCGTGCAGCGCTTTCGGAACGAGAGTCTGTCTAATGAGGTGAGTGCAAAGCAGCTCTCCCTTTAAACATTCTGCATCCTTCCTGCTGTGACTCTGAAGGCATCTGAAAAGTCATCCCAAACACCTTTGAGGATTTGTTAGAGGGGATTCAGTGGCAGAAGTTAATGTGTAAATTGGGTTCCCTGGGCTCATCTCCTTTCTGCAGATGGTGAAATGGTGGTTGTGGAGAAGGACTGACTTTGAGGCATTTTGTCCTTCCTGTGATGGCCCCATGGCTTGTCTTGGAAAATGAGCAGTCTGGCTAAGGCTTAGTTTTAGTACTTCAGGGCTTTGGACTTTTGTGCCCAGTCCTGTATATCTGCTGACCATGATGTGGGTAAAAATGGAGCAGGTTAGTGACAGGAGCTTAACTTGTGCTTCTCACTGAGCACTGAAGAGAGAGCAAGTCATGAGACCCTTTTCTGCTGCTGGGAGTGTGTTCATAGGTGCAGTTCTGGGAGTAGCAGTGGCTTTAGGCCTGACTGGGTGGCCTTTTCCTGGATGCAGCTGGCCCAGCATCAAACAGGCCTTGCTGCTGTGCAGGAGAAATAGTTTGAGGTCTCTTGTGTTAAAAAGGAAAAAGAAGACTGTGTAAGGATTAGATCTACATCTGGATCAAGGGCCATAGTTTTTTGGGGTGTTTATTATGTAACAGGCTGGCTGCCAAGGCTGGGAAAAAGGGGAGCAGCATCCTGTGGAGTGTTAGAACCAGCAGATCAGTTATTAGGCTGTGCTGAGTCCCCTTTCTGCCCCAGCTGTTGCACTGAGATCCCTCTTTTCCTTCCGCACAGGAGATAATGCGGCACATGTCCAGGGTAGTGGGAGAGCTCATACGATCCATCCCCTCAGACATGGAGCAGGAGAGGGCCATGCTGGTGCTGGCAATGGTTCTGGCTAAGAAAATAATGAACACAGTGCCCTCCCTTGTACAGCGTGTCTTTACCGCCACTAGGAACTACATGAACCAGCAGTTCCACGACTACATTGCTGATATGGTGAGTCCAACAGGCCTGTGGGAGTCACAGCCAGCCTTTTTTAGCTGTCCTGGATTATTCCCTGAGGGGTGACCTGGCTCTGAACTGCCCACAGGCTGGTTTCCCTGCAGAGCTCTGGAGATGAGTGTGCTTGAGGGGGTCATGTCACAGTTTCTGCTTGCCCCCCTCTCAGAGCAGCCAGTGAACAGAGTGCATTTGTTCTGTGGGGCACAGAGAGCTGTGACTGCTCCTCTCCTCCCTGCAGCCTCCTCAGGGAGCTGTACCAGTAAGATTCTGGTTAATGATCCTTTCATTCCCTCAGGGAAGGCAAGCCTGACCTGAGCTCTGTTGGCTGCATTTCCCCAGGGTCTTGACCCTGAGGTCTCTGCTCTTCTCTTCCTCAGCTCCCCAGAGCTTGGGAGAACTGGGAGGGGAAAGGAATTGCTCCTGGGAATTAACACTAGCAGAGGAACAATGAGAAATGGTCAATTCCATTCTTGTTCTCTGTTGGCACTGGAGCAGAGGGGGGGAGGCTGCAGCTTCAGCGACTGAGTCCGGGGAGGGGAGAGGAGGCACTCGCTGACTGCTGTGAAGACTCGGTGCTCCTTGAGAGTGAGATTTGAATGGGCAGGGTCACAGCCCTGCCCCCTGTGAGGGAGAGGTGACACAGCTGTGCTGTGCTGTGCTGCAGCCCTGTGGGACACTGCTGCACTGCAGCCTTGGCAGGGGCAGTGCTGGCAGCGACCTGCAGAGGGGCCCGGCTCACACTGTCACTGCCTCACCCTGGGCACGGTGTCACCGTGCCGTGTCCCTCCCTTCCCTTCCCTCAGTTTGGCTCCGGGATGCTGAGTCACACCAGAAATGGGTCACCCGTGTGACACTGGCCCCTGCTGGCTCCTAGCACCACGGGCAGGGAGGGCTGGAGTTGGGCAGCACTGGGGAGGGCTGTCCCCCACTGTCCCCACGGGCCGTGTCCCTGCTGCGGGCACGGCAGGTGGCAGTGTTGGGGCTGTCCCCACGGGCCGTGTCCCTGCTGCTGGCACGGCAGGTGGCAGTGTTGGGGCTGTCCCCACGGGCCGTGTCCCTGCTGCTGGCACGGCAGGTGGCAGTGTTGGGGCCGCAGGCACAGGGCAGGGCTTGCCGCAGGAGGAGGAGAATCCCTGCCTGCTGTTAATGATGCCCCTTCTGTTTCTCTCCCTCTAGCTGGGCGAATGAACTCTCCAGCCCTGCGTGGAGCACGTGGATTCCTGAAAATTTTCCTTAATGAATGAAGTTCACTTGATTTTACTTTTTAACTGCTGAGATCCAGCTGTGAAAGGGAGGACACATTATAGATAGGCTTTTGTAGACTAGCACAGCAGTAATAGTAGCGTGAGCTCCCTGCCAGCTCTGCCAGTACCTGTAGGGACTAGTGCTTGCCTCGCTCCTTTTACAATTTTTTTTTTTATTTTAGCAGCAGCAATCTTTGTGCAGAGCCTGCCTTGTGTCTCTACAGGCTCAGGGGGCACAGGGCCTGCCCTCTCTGGTTTTTCTAAGCAGCTGTAGCATTTTGCTTTAGTTCTTCACTCCCAGCCCTGCTCCTGCAGCTGAGCCATGTGCTGACTGCTGTTCCCAGGAAGGCCTCAGGCTGTGGAAGGGGTGGTTCCTCAGCAGAATCATCAGCCAGGTGGGTGGGAATCAGGTCTGTCTGGGTGAGGAGCTGGCAGCAAGGGGGAACAGAGCCCTGAGTGACAGAGGGGGTGTGCCCAGGGAAGGCTGACACCGGGATATTTCAGTATCAATCACCACACAGCTGTGGTGATTGAAAAATGGAACTGATGGGAAAACTGTAAAGAAAAGGGCAGGGTAGGCACAGGGCAAGTCCTATTGGGAATGCAGCCTGGATATGTTTAAGAAAAAGTAGCATAACTTGTAGTCACATCTCAGGTTGAACAAACTTGGACTCAGGTTGTTTGATACTTAATCACACAAGGTGGCAAATGTGTCACCTGTGATCCAGCTGCCTCAGGACTTTTCCGAGTATGTAAATATTTTGTTTTTTAACTTAAATAAAAATTTCATTTCTGATGGCCACTACAGCTCTGCAGACTTTCACTTTCCACCTGAAATTCTTTTGTGCAAGTACTCATGGCATTCTTCTAATTCACCATGGCTTACGATGCAGCTGGCAGCAGTAGAGACACTCTGGTCCTGCCTGAACTTGTGCCTTGCATAAGCAAGTTTCCTGTAAGTAAAACCACCTTTTCTTCTGGTGCCTGCACCAAAAGGGGGGGGGAAGAGGGGAAGCACAGAAGTAGTCTACACGTTGTTTTTGAAAACTGTACCATTTATTAAAGTGCAACCTGGGGGCATGGTCTTACAGCAGTGTCCCGTTAGCCGAGGGAAAAAATGCACATACCCCTTCACTTGAACTGAATAGTCAACAATGAAGCTGGAAAGAACTTTCTTGCCAAGGTGGAAACCCTTTTATTAACCAAATGGCACAAGAAGCTTTAGACAGTTTTCCCCAAGAGGGCTGCACTTGCATATTGGAAGGAACAGTATGCTGACGAGTTCCTGGGATAATGGGTGACCTGAGGAGCAGTCAGGGTCTCTTCCCCCAGGGAGGCCTCTTGAACAGAATCCAAAATCCCTGCAAGTCTGTCACTATTTGCTTACACCCAGCAGAAGCCTAGCAGAAGAGATCCCCTAACCTACAACTTCAGAGTCAGTCCCATTAGTCTTTGCTACTTAACAAATCAAGTGGCATTCTTCTGGTCTGAGGGTTTTTAGGTTTATACTTAAATAAAAGCTTATCCTGCAAGTTAAAACTGAGGGCAAAGCCCCTAAAGGTACAGCAGTAAGATGCATCCTCTGCAGTTTGTTGTGTCCCCGTCGACAGTGTCCCTTGCCTGCCCTGCAGATACTGCAGGGAGATCAAAAGCAGCTTCCACTGGAAGCCAACAGGAGCTCCCCCACTTCTACAGCGTGACCATAGACCTCTAGCTTGGAGGAAGCAAGTCAGCCTACCCAAGAGACTGAGAGTCAGCTCCAAGTAGGAAAAAAAAAAAGTGATTAAATTATTAAAGGTGGAGCTGAGTGATGTGTTGTGGTTCCCCTGGAGTTAGTGCTACCGACCCAGTGTCATTCCCCAGCCTGGTCCTGCTCAGCTCCCTTCACTGTGTATCACACACAGACTGAGTTGTTGCCCAGACCTGGCCCTGCAGTCCCTGCTCTACTCAAGGCAAGTAGTGCTTAGATTTTATAAACATCCCCCCACCTCCCCCTTTTTTTCTTTTCGTTTTTGTTCTGGCAATACAGAGCTTGCACTCTTAAGCATAGGTACGTACCATGGAGTAATACTTGTTCTTGCAACCTTCCTCGTGCTGAAATTAAGCAGTCCAAGCCAAACTGAAGTCATGCACAGCTTCTGCCCTCACTGGGTAGAGCAGATATTGTGCCTCACCCCTCCAGTGTTTTCACAGAATCACGGAGGTTTGGAAAGGACCTCTGAGATGGAGTCCAATCCGTGACCAAACACCACCTTGCCAACCAGACCATGGCACTGAGTGTCACATCCAGCCTTTCCTGAAACCCCTTCAGGGATGGTGACTCCACTATCCCCCTGGACAGCCCATTCCACTGTCCAATCACCCTTTCTGTGAAGAAATTCCTCCTAATGTCCAACCTAAACCTCCCCTGGCACAGCTGAAGGCTGTGTCCTCTTGTCCTGTTGCTGTTCCCTGGGAGCAGAGCCTGACCCCCAGCTGGCTGCTCCCTCCTGTCAGGTGTTTTACAGTGATGAGGTCTCCCCTGAGCCTGCTCCTCTCCAGGCACTGACTGGGACACAGCTCTGCACCTGCACTTTGGGCCTTTGGGCAGCACAGGAATTCTGTCTTTGCTCTCAGCCTCCTGTCCCTGCAGTGCCAGCTGAAGAAAATCCTTGCCCAGCTCCCAGCCACAATGCCTAACTAAGCACAGCTGAATTTAAGTTGCACCTTATCTTTCTTGAAAGCCTTTCCCTTGACAGCTCCTTATTGAGCACGCTGCCCACTGCAATTCCTTAAAGTATTTCCCACTTTTCTCACAGATCCAGTCCTCTGCTGTTTCAGCATCTCAGCTTGAGGGTATGCTAAGGATAAAGTGAAGACAGAAAGGGTCTAAGGTAGATATTTTGTTAAAGTACAGGCCACTGGAGGACAGATATTGAGGCACTTCTGGGAAGGGGATGAGAACACAAGTAATTCTATCTGCCCTTTTGCAAGGATATAGCTCCTGCCTTCCCTCTGCCAGCTACGAGAGATCCACTGAAGAGAGGCTGCATCACACCTTTCAGGGTAATTGGACCCTGCAGTTTAAGATTACTGTAATATACTTGAAAACAGGGGGGGAGAAAACTTCAGTTTTCTAATTCACACCTCTGAACAGAGCAGCCTGTCACTCAGGTCTGTAGGAACACTGCCATCTGAGCTTACCCCTCCCTGGTGATCCCAGCTCTGACCACAGGACTCCAAACTGCAGAACTCAAGCCCACAGCTGACCTTTTGAACCAGTGGAGTGTTCCCAGAGGAAAGAGATACAGTAAATTTTCTGAACGTGTGGTCACTTCAAATTCTTGCTGACTTGCCAAATCTCCAGGAGGAGGAGAACATCTTAAAGAAAGGACCAAGCAAACCAAGACATAAGGTGCAACTGATGCTCCATGAAATGTAGCAACACAGCAGCTACTCAAGGCTCCTGCCTGACCACGAAGATGCCTAACACAGTCATTTATTTTCTTTACTACTGCTGCCACCTTCTCACTGCTGTGCGTGGATATTTCATGCCCCACTGGGCTCCTTGTGGCAGTAAGTTTGGAACTTCTTCCCTTGCCAGCCTGGATTTATTCTTGTCTGTCCTCTACCCATCTCCACACTACTACTGAAACAACCCCAGCCAGAGAGAAGATGAAGTAACACCAGCCCTGCCTCCACCTTCCCCCTGTTGGTACACAAGTTATCCAGAGTGTGCACAGAATCCATCTCTGCGTGGCCAGAGGTGGGGATGCACCAAAAGCAGGTTCATTGTCCTCAGTAAGGAGGGGATGTAGGCTGAGGACAGTTCTCTCCCACAGAGAACATGCTCAGAGGGGAACCCAAAGCCAGGAGGAGAAGGGCAGCCCTGCCCTGACTGGCCAAGCAATGAAGCTGCCCTTGCTACACCTCAGACTGTGCCATTCCCTGATAAACACCACGTGTGAGATGAGGAAAAGCTGTTCCTGTGTGTCCGTGAGAGATGGAGCATGAAGAGACCTCTCCTCCCTGTGGGGGAAGCTCCTGCAAGGGGCCAGCAGAGGGACCTGCCCTGGTGGGAAGGCAGAGCCAGAGTCTGTGGCATCAGGAAGTCCCAGCGACCCCTTCTGGGGACACAGCACAGCAGTGAGTACCAACAGGGCACCAGAAAAAAAAGTCAATTCCATTTTGCAATGTGATAAAAGATTTGGGTTTTTTTTTTTCTGATAAGGCCAACCTGCTATGTTTTGTACATGGAAGAAGAGCAATCAGTGATCAACAGTACAGTTCAGAACTCCCAAGTTCAGTCCACAGTGGCAGTATATACACAACCCTTCCTCTTAATATTCAACTTCACACACACACGCAGTTCAAAATCCAGTTAAGTTTTCTAGAAAATCCATTTCACAAAAGCTTACACAAAAATAATTCCTCAGAACCTGACACATTCTAACTTTCCAGCATTCTGGGATAGGAAAATGCAGCAAGAATATCCTAAAATAGAGAATATGCTAAGATCTCTTCATTCTGAGATCCCTTAAGGAACAGGCTCACCAGGAGATGTACTCTTGATATGGTTATTTAGAAACAGAAGTACCTTGTCTTTGTGCTTTGTGAAGACCCCCATAAGCTCATGTTTCCTTTTTTTACATTATCACCAGTTCCCTTTCACCTTCCTCCACCTGGTCTAAGCCACAGTGGCAGCACCAACCCTCAGAGATGCAGCCACAGTGTTGCCTGGGAAGCCCAAGGAGTTGCCCACGGAGCTGCAGGATGGACAGGGACAGACACACAAACGTGCTGGAACAGGAACACCTGCGGCTGGATCCCACTAAGGAGTAGGACAATACTTGCAAGGCTTCTCTCCACACACACACCTCAAGTGTTGTAGTCGCAACAGGAAGGGGCATTTCCTTTTATTTTTTTTTTTGCCAAAATAAATTGCTCATGATTTGTGAACCTGTAAGTTCAGCCAATTACAGGTTCACAGTCGCAAAAGAAATCTCACTGAACAGCACTCCGGGCCGGGCCAGGAACAAGCAGACAGAGATGTTTAATGCTCTTTTGCTCAGTTACTAGAATCCATTGCTTTATATATCTGGGATTCTGTCACAGGCAAGACCAAGTTAGGACTAAATACACTCTGTGCTGAACTTGGGAAGGACAATGCAGACTGCAGCGTGACACAGGACAGCAGAGCGTTTAAGGTCTGAATTGCACTTGAGGCACTGGCCTTGCTTCCACACTCTTTGCTGTGTTTTTGCTGAGTGTTCCCCAGGTATCAGAGCACTGATCCCAAGGGCACCGTGTCCAGCATCCATTTCGTACCTCTGGTAACCGAGGGGTTTGCAGTAAAGTGGGCCGGGCAGGAGCAGAGCAAATGGATTCTCAAACCAGCAAACAGCAGTGTCCCTCCCACCCTCCTGGGCAGCACCTCTGCCCCAGGAACACCAGGATGCTCAGAGATAATACAGCTAGAGAGAGGCAGCATCTTCACAGGATGGGGCTCCAGTAAACGTTAGGGGCCAAAACCAGTGTGAGCCAAGAGGTAAGAATAAGCACTGTCCCACTGGGGCTTAGGAGGAACCTGGAAGGTTATGAGGAGCAGTGCTGTACCTGAGAGGAAGCTGAGACAGAAGGGACACCAGCCTCTCGCTACAGGACTCAGGTTGGCTAATGTTTGTTAGGAGGGGCTCGGGGGCGCAACGGGAAGTGACAAGACAGCACAGCTGCAATAGCGGTCAATCTGAGAAGCCAAAATCTCCAGGGGTTGGCAGCAGCTGGCTCTCCCCTTCCCCTGGGGATTCTCTGTTCCAGTTCCTAGAGTATGAGCACCCCTTTCTTCAGCACCTGCACTTTTAAGTTCTTAAATTTGCAGATTTTTTTTTTTTTTTATTTTAAAAATACCCCCCGTACTTTAATCACGAAAAACCAGTCCCCGCCCCGATTCTACTAAAAACATGATTGTCCGTAGCTGGAGGCTTATTGACCAACCTCACCTCATCACCACCGAGTTACTCCAACGTCCAATTAAACAGCAGGCAGCTCAACCTTTAGGTAACACAACTACAAAAATCGGATGTGCTCTCTCTCCTCTCCCCCCTCCTCCCCAAGAGAGCTCTGTTACTTTTTCCTAAGCGCCAGCGCTACCCCGACTGCCACGGCCAGGATGGCGACCGCGGCGGCCCCGCCGTACAGCAGGATGGATTTCCCTTCTAATAGGATGGGCTTCTCCTCTGCAGCTGAGGATTTCTCTTCTATTTCTTCCAAGTGGCCCTCCTTCCCCGCTTTTTTTTCCCCTGGAAGCAATATTTTCTCTGGTTCTGGTGCAGCCTTTTCTTCTGATGGGGCCAGCTTTGGGACAGGTTTACTTAACACGGGGATTTCAGGTTCAACAAGCTCTTCGGCCGCTTTTCCCTTTTCCTCCTGTTTCGTACGCAGAAGTGCAGAGGGATGTGCTTTTTCAGCAGCAGCAATTTCAGGTTTTATTTCCTGTAAAGAGGCAGAGGTTTCTGGGAACGCTGCCTGCGTGGTCTCTGCAGCACCAGCCGGCACCACCGCTTCCTCAATGCCCTCTGGAATCTCTTCCTTCTCCACGTGAACGATGTCGGAGTTGGAAGAGTTGTTCTCGCTCCTCTCTTCGGCCCCTCCGTTGCTGTCCAGGCTTTTGACCTCTTCAGGATCCATGGCCACCTGCTGCCAGGACTCGGGCCCCAGGGACACGGGCAGGCTCTCCGTGTGCCAGCTCTGGCTGGCCGACAGGGACACGGGCAGGCTCTCGGACTGCCACGACGTGGTCACCGTGGGGGACTCCGGGGGGCTCACCTGCCCTGAGTTGTCACTGGTCAGGATGTAGATGTCATTGCTGTCCTCTGCTATCAGCCCGGGATACTCCTCCTCTTCCGATTCCAAAGTGAACACTGTTCCCTGGGAGCAAAAGGGAGGACACAACACGTGAGCGACGCCTTCAGCGTCTCCTCCCCTGTACGGGACACCCGGACACTGGGTGTGTTGTGACGGGGAGAGGAATTATAAAAGAAAGGCCTCATAAAATCAGGCCTGCTCTAATAAATTAACAGCTGGCCTGTCATCTCTTCTAAGTGTGAAAACAATCTTGGTATGCAAGGTTGGTTAACACAACAACCTATTCTTGGGTTGAAAAATAAGTGTGTCTGTGTAAACAATAAGATCTGTTCCATGAGAACCCATAAAGGGAAAAATGTCAACAACCTGAATCTTAGCACGTACACACAAAACACCTTCTGACCAAAACATGAAGTGGTAAGAAAACTACCAGCCAACAGGTGTTGCACATGAGGTCTGTGAAAAATGTATGAAGTAAGTGATGTGAATAAAGAATTGGCTTTTCCTGCATGAAGATAAAGGAGTGTTGGCTAATTTATTACAATATTGGTGTGCAGGGAGAAAGATGAGCCTGTGCAGGAGCAGCAGCTGCCTGACCTACATTTCAGTAGAGATTACAGAACCCAGCTGGCGTGCCCAGAGAATGGAACTCCTTACAGGAGCTCTGCTGGGAGTTCCTCCTCTCCCTGATGTAATTTTATCACCATGACATCACCAAAACACACCACATGGTCATTTTTAACCTGACAAGATACTGAAGTCTGAAACCAAACTGCAACAGAACAAAAAACCCGAAAGCAAATGCAAGTACACAATCCCAGCTGAACACCACTCCCCACTCCTTTCTGGGCAAGTGCTCTCTACTGCTTGTCTGTTTTCATCTAAGTGTTCCTCTTCCATTAATTTTATTCCATTTCCAGTGCTATGTCAAGCCTGTATTTCTACTTTGCACCAACAAGCTGGAATCTACAGTAATTCTAGTATTTTACTACAATTTTAGCTATTCTTAAACGAGTTCACTTTCAAAGACTGCCATCATAAATTTAGTTACACAACTGAAATTGAAACAAACAACTAAGCACAGACATCCAGAGATTGCTTATATTTAGCTAGGAAGGATCTGTAGGCATCCTAAAAATTTGATAAAGGGTTTCAGCTGGAGAAGCTGCAAGTGTAAAATACTGATTCCCTGATTTCAGCCCCAGTTCATGTACTGGGTTTCATGATCTGGAATATTTCTCCCTCTCCTCACTGGCAGAGCATGGGACACTGAAAAGTCCTTGACTCAGGGTAAGCACTGCTTAGCAACAACTAAAACATCAGCCTATTATCAATGTTACTATCATTCTAAATCCAAACCACAGCTCTGAACCAGATAGGAAGAAAACTTAACTCTATTCCAGCTGCAAGGAGGACATAAAAGAGATGGGGGCAGAGAAGAACTCCAAGGTTTCCTATACCATATAACAGAAGTCTGTGAAATAATTAACAAAGATTCAGTGACTTTCTTGTTTGTAACAACAATGATTTGAACATTCTATCAAGTACTGCAGTGCTGGGAGCTCCTCCTGTGCAAATCCCAAACTTTCCCTCATCATAACAAAAAATCCATTCATTTTCTTTCTCCTGCTCCCTTCCACACACAACAGTTCTCCTAAAGCACTCTGAGCAGTTGTCTCTTTTTTAAACCCTTCCCAACACCTGTGAATTTGGGGCTTGATTCCTACCTGTAGTTTCCCATTCCAAGATACCTCCTCTTTTGTTTCACAACTTTGTATGGATCCACACAGTGACCTGTGTCAGGCCCAGTTAAAAACAAACAAACTTTTTATTTTGCAGAGATGTTTTTTAACCCTCTCCCCATGGAATTTTGGGAGATATTTGGACATGGGCATAGGTATATTACAGAACACTTGTAAAGGAACTTTTCTTCATAAATGCCTTTTAATTGCTCAGATGTGGGAAACACCATCCAGCTTGGTAAGATGTTCAGGAGCTAAAGTGAAACAATGCAAAGAGTTCCTGAGGGAAAGGGTTAGAAGCAATTAAGCTTTTCACCAACCATTTGAGGATCACCACAAACTCTTAATTCAGAATGCAATAAAAATGAGTAAAAGCATCACATTTGTGACAAAGTTCAGACATCAACCACATGCCAAACCCCAAGCAAGCTCTGCTCTGCAAGCAGTCACTGACAGTTCAAGACTCCAGTACCCTCTTGAAAATCATGTTCCAATTGAACTAATTTTTTTTTAATGCTGCTCAAGCCATTCAAACAAAACAGAGCTCTGCATGTAGCAACCAGCAGTGCAAATTAAGGGCAATGGAAAAGAAGAGCCAAGAAACTGAAGTAAAGGCAGAGGCTGTTGGATCCAAAGAGACCAAGCAGTGAGCTGTGTGGGCCAGGGATGGGAGGACAGGACTCCAAAGCTGTCCTGTGCCAGCAGACACTGCAGAGCAGCACAGCAGGGAGGGTGTCACTGTCCTGGGCTGAGGATGGACAGGCAGCCCCCTGCCCACACACTCTGAGGTTGTACACTCACTCCTCTGAGCAGGTTTTGCCCTGGATGTTGGTAAAGTAGGAAATACCCTCACTGGAATATAAGCCTATAACAGACACCTGTGATAAAGGGCTACACTGTATTTCCACAGGTGACACAGACTCAGAGAAATGGCAATTAAACAACATAATAATTAGAGGTAAAACCTCTGCACTATCCTCCTCTCTGTTCAGCTCTCCACATCCACAAATCAGGATGAATTTCTTTCCTGTCCACACCACATCACACCACACTAATCCACGTCTGTGGTGTGTCAGCAGAACAAAGAACAGGGACACACACCACGGATAACAGCACCGCTCTTAACATTCCACTGGAAGTGCACACATGCTGCTGTGACTCACTCAGCATGAGGCACAGACAAAAATATTCCAAAAACACACTATATGCTGCTGAGGATCTGTGAGCTCTGCTGATTGTAGCAAAAAAACCACCACGGGCTACACTGAGACAGCCTGAATTCCCCTGAAGTCACACACTGTGCACTGGTGAAAGCCAGGAGGCTTTGAGCCATGACTCAGCAGCCCACAGAGGAGAGGATGGAGCCACCTGTAGTCAGTGGGGACAGAAACTGCCCTGAAATCAAAACCAGCCTGAACCCACTTTCACTGGAGATTTGCTTCTCACGAAATACAGGTAAGGCCTGGGCACATCCAGAAGGTAACATGCAGGATATAAACTGCTTTGGAGAGGCTGAGGAAATGAAGGGATGGTTCCACAAGGAGCACAGGCCATCCTCAGGGTCTCCAACAGCTCATTAACACGTGTACCAACACTGCACACGCAGCCTGCCTGCAGCAGGAGGGCCAAAGGGCCTCAAGGGTCTCATTGTTCCTTTGCTCAGGCAAACTGCTCTGACCTCAAAAGAGTTATCAGCTGCTGGCTCCCAATAAATCAGAGCCTTATGCAGCCTGGCTGGTTCCTTTCTGTCTTTACAGACAATTTACCTTCCGTGTCAGTGCCTCAGGGACACAGCTCCCCGGGCTGGGGCAGAGCTGGCACAAAGTAATTCCAGCACTTTTTCATGGAAAGCTTAGGAAGCTTTAATTGAAAATCCAGACGGTAATAGGCATTATTTAGGATCCACGATTAATATTTCTTGAGCTGAATTAAGATTTAATGCATAAAGTCGAGGGGATAAAGCTGGGATTTTGTGCCGGTTCAGTTGAGGTTTGCACTTTGGTGGTTTTGGTTTTTTTTTTCTTTTTTAAAGCAGCTGTGATAAAAACTGAATGACATTTAGGACAATTCTCTTGATTCATCTACAGATGTGACCCAGAAGCAAAGCTCCACCAGGCAGATTATTTCAGGACAGGATGCAACATGTGGAAGGATTTTTAATAACCTGAGCAGGGCCTTATATAAGCCCTAGACTTTAGATTTAATAGTAAGAAAGGAATGTGTGTAAGCATTTCTTTATCTGCTTTGCTTATTGTAAATAGACAGAATACTGCTTCAAACCAGAACCATCAGAGTTATTCTTTTTCATATTTGCAATTGGAAACTTGCAAACTTGGGAGTGCTTTTCCTCATCCAGCATACTTAGAGAACCACCAGGGGTGTGGCAGAGAAGCTGGAGCTTCCTGATCCCAGCTACTGCCACTTGAGGGAAGAGTTGGCACAGCTTATGAGGAGACAGAGAACTGCATGTTTCCCTGGCTGGAACACAGCAAGAATGCAGTTATTGGGGAAAAGATCAGCTACTGAAATCAGTCACTGTCCTCAGCCCATGGGGTCTGACCCAGGGATGCTCCTACAAGTGACAGGAGGCACTGTTAACAAATGGGGCACACCTGCCCTCAGGTGTGAGCTGCACTGGACAACAGCAAGGTGGCAACAAAATAATGAAAAAAAAGAAGGTCTAAAAGCTCCTGTGATAATATAGTACAGAACTGTTATTTAAAAACATCTGGTAACTTTCAATTATGATTTAAGGACAGCAAACACAACAAAACCTCCCTCAAAACACAGAAACTGACCCTTATGTTGTCTGTATTATCTTTCCTAGTTTTCCAATATGTCTATTTTTAAGTGTACACAAACAAACAGGCTCCTTACCTACAGTGTATATTTGCTAAACAGCAAAACCTTTAACTACACATAAGGAAAAAAAAAATCCTTATTTAACAAAGTAGTAATTTCAGCATGATTTATGCAAAGCTGCTTCTGGTGCCAAGAGCTATTCAAATGAAAATTCTGAATGTCTCAAAGATAAAAGCAACTCTTTTTCTCTATAAAAAATAGCAGTAGTAGCACACATTGCATCTATAATGGAGACAAGATTAGATCAGAACAAAGAGATCCCCATTTGCTGCATCTTCCAGCAGACTTTGAATGTCCTGCCCTGTAAACTCCAGAGACCAGGAAAATGCAGAGCAGCTGTGTCTAATTGCTTCTTTCAAGGTTTGGTTTGAAGTGTTCTTAAAAAGCTCAGCTGGCCTCTCTGGTTCAGTTCTTGTATAAACAGGGAATGGTGTGGATAGGCAACTCACACAAAACTCATTTCTGGAGGCACAAAAAACACCCACATGAAAAATATACAGCCCAGCAAGACACTTGTACATCCCAGATCCTGATTTTGTCCCACACAGGCAAAAATTCTCTACAGGTCAGAGAGTGCCACCAGGGGAAAAAAAAATCTCCATGTTCCCTGAGCTTCAACCCCTCAACACGGAACTAAACAGAGCCACGTAAAATCCCTGAGAAAAAGAGTAGCCTGAGGTTCAAGAGGAAATGCTGGCAGAGCACAGCGTCTCAGGAGAGAAATCTTGGCTATAATAAAAATTTCAAACACTCAACTCAGCTAGAAAGTTTTTTAGGTGAGGGCACTGACTATCTTGTAACACCTGACAGCATCACTCAGCTAATCCTTCAGAGAAACAGTTTGTAAAGGAGCTGCTGACAACACTCAGATCCAGAACAAAACATTCCAAAATATAAAGAAGTCCCAAAAAGCCCTCAGGCACTTACTGTCCCTCTCTGTTCATCCCTCTGAAACTGTCAGGATAGGTGGAGCCAAGAAAAAGAGAGCAGAGTTCTTACAAATAGGACTGCATTTCTCATTAAGGGTAAAAAAAGGAAAAGAAGGTCGAGTGAACCACATCAAGGCACTGTGATATTGCAGCCACTGCTCTCATTCCCTTCAAGGAATGCTTTGACATGATCCTCTTCCATCCCTGCCTTCCAACATAACACCTACAACCTGCAGAAAAGTCAGCACCAAAGCAACACCCTTTAAGGTTTCAGTCTTATGGGTTTAAAATGAGGTAAAATCAGTTATTTATAGACCACTTCTTCAGATTTGAAGCTGTTGGAAGGGGAAAGAGAAAGGAGATCTAGTTGCTCCTTTACTATTTAATGTCCTTCTTCAGCCACAGTGCCTAAATATTTAAAAAAATTTATTACTGTACCAAAGAAGTTACTTTGCTGCAGGATTCCATGCTACAAGCACAGAGCATAATTATTTTGAAAAGAAAACTCCTTTCTAGGACTGCTCTAACTAGACTGTCCTTTCTTGCATCTCTGCCACATTAAACTAACTTCTCTCTCCTCCAGCAGAGCAGCTCTCTGTATTTCTGCATTGTCATTCCCAGGGCAGACACCTGGGCTGCTGCAGGAGATTTTCATCTCTGAAAACACAAACTGACTGCCTCCCTTCCCCAGGATAACAACTGCCTCTTCACTCTCTGCCTCCTCAAGATTGTCAACACTCTCTAATGTGTATTATTCAACCAGCAGCAGCAAAGAAAACAACTAAACCAGCTGCAAAGCCCAAGACAAAACACTGGAGACAGAGAGAAAACAGCTCCACTAAGGCTGAGATAGGAAACTGTAAACACTCTGTGGATTTCAGGCAAATTTACTTTTACTCCCTTCAACACGGGCAGTGAACTAGTTAAATGCAAATCCAGGTCTGAACTGAATGAGACAAGACCCCTGGGAAGGCAGAGACAATTTCTGCCACAAATACAACTGCCAGGCTTGTGCTGAGGAGAAAGGTTATTGACTGCATTCTGACAAAAAGGTTCAAACAAGGGAAAAGCAGAGGGGCTGGTAAGAGGAGTGGGAACCTGAGAGAAAAAAAACAGGCAGCTAGTTTCCAACAGAACTTAAACTCTTTCCTCCTTACAGATATTCCCAGATACCTCTACAAAGATGACATCTAACCATGGAAAACGGGACCTGCAGAACTTGAGAAGAAATAAATTATTTGGGAAGGGGTGGGAAAGGAAGAGGGGATAAAAATCCTTACCAACTGACTGGTCTTACTGTGCACTTTTCCAGGAGACCAAGAATTGCTTCTGAGGCAGCAGCATTCAGCCCTGGAGAACTCAGAGAGAGCGAAAAGGCAAGGGAGGGAGGAGGAGAGAAGGGAGGGGAGATGAGGGAAGGGGTGGGGACAAGAGGAAAGGGGTGGGGAGAGCATGTACACGCTGTGTTTGCTGAGCTTTTGGGAAAGGAGAGAACAAAGCTGCCTGTAAATCCAGCTGGGAATTGTTTTGCAGTGGCTCAAGATGATAAAGGAAGAAGGTCTTAGCAGGACCAGTGGACCCACTAGCCAGGAGGGAGAAATGTGAATCCCTACAGGTGTCTGTTTAGAGAACCTGGAATGCCCAGCAAGCTTTTTGCTCCAAAAGAGAGATCATACTGAAACTTCAGAGTCAAACAGGTAAATGCAAGAGTTGCAGCCAAACCTGTCAGAGCAATTAGTGAAAGAGGGAACATAAAACTACACCAGCCATTCCCTCACCAACCCACCAGTACATCCCAGTCCCACACTGCCATCACAAGTAGGCAATTTTAGTGCCTGAAGGGAGAATGGGAGGGGAACACTCACTGTTTCAACACACCATTTCAGCACCATCTCTCTGTGGGACTGGCACGGAAAATCAAAAAGCAACTTGTCATCATCCTCCAGCATATCGAATTTCTCATTTCCCACAAGCCATGCCAATTTCTTGAAATCTGCTGCACAGCTACCCAATTTATAAACCTTGAGCTGGAAATTTTGCTTCTGGTTAGCTGTTTACCATCCTCAGCCAGATGCTTTCCTGGACCTACAAGCCTCCTGAGCTCCCAGGAGAACCTCAAGTCTGGCCCACATGCAGAGCCCTGGGAGCTCTTCCAGCTGCACTGTGGCTGCACAGAATGATGCAGCAGATGGATGACACAGCTCTGTGCAATTCTGACTCTGCAGTGAGGCACAGCAAGGGCTCAGCTCACCCCTTACCTTTGACTGGTTACTCTCCTCCTGGCAAAAGTTTGACTTCAAAAATCGAGGAAGATCCCAAATTACACAGTGCCAAGGGATGAGACACTCCAGAGCTTTTCAGGTCTGCCCCTGAAAAGCTGATTCCTGTGAGGATCTCCTCTGCTCCAGATCCACAGAAAACCACACAGGCTATTCTTGCATCTCACTTCTAAGCAAGCTCTTCGCAGCTGCAGGGAAGACCTGACTTCACACAGCTCCAAAATAACACAAAAATCAAACCTCTCACTGTCACAGCAACGTGAGTCACTGGAAACTCCCCAGGTTTACACATTGCCCTCCTGGCTCCAGCAGATTATTACTGACAACTCGAGCAGGCACACAGAGCCCCTGTGGCAGATGCTTATCTTAAAAAATGCAAACACTCCAACACGTCCTGGTGGCTCCCAGCCTGCCAGGCTCTTCCTGGCCCTTCTCAGAACAAACCCAGAAACAGCCACGGGGTGAAAATGAAGCTTTTCCTTGCAGGGAGGAAAAAAATACAATGTAATCATATATATCCCCTTCCTCCACAAACAGCCACATGCCCAGTGGGTTCCTAAGCCCATCCCCAGAGCAAGTCACAAAGGTTAGTGCAGCTACATCAATTCATCTGGAAAGGATTTTCATCACCTTGTCTCTTCCCTGGCCTCTTGTGCTGTTTCAAAAATAGCTCTCTGGCTTGTTTGCTGCACTGCCTGTGTCAGTCTGATTTTCTGCCTGGCTGGATGTGCACAGACACCACCAGCCAGACCTGTACACCCATGCACAGCCACCCAAACACAAAGCACAGCCCCCTCGCCTCACAGCCCCTGCTGGAAAGCTGCTTGTTTTCAGAAGCTTTGCTCTCTGTGAAGTGTGTTTACAGCAGGCCTCAAAAAGGGGCTGGAGGACACAGCACAAGCCCTTTTGGAGGTCAAAAAAAAAAAACAAAAGAAAAGCAAAAAAAAGTACTAACATTGATCTGTCTAAAAGCTGCAAGTAAGGGCCTGCCCTGGGATGAAAATACTTTGAGATATGAGTGCATTTATCAAGTGCCCTAAGGTCGTTTGGCTGCAGGCTGTTAGTGCTTCTGTCCATTAAAGACAAACAATCCCCCCACAACTGCCAGGAAGGGAACAGGTGAAGGAGCTGCAGATGTGCAGAAATTCTGGAAGGAGCTACTCTTTAAATAAAACCCCCTCAGGTAAACTCTTGAAATACAAGAAGCTTCTGAATGAGATTTTTCCTATTAGTACTTCTTTATCACTGGGTTTTCCTGAACAGCTTTTTTTTTTTTTAGAATAAATCGCCTGCTGGAGCCATTTCACAAATCCCAGATTAATTCCACTCAAATCTGGCATTCTTCCCAAACCCAGTAATCTCAGGCTCAGCTTTCCAGACCCAGCTCATCAGCTGTGAGCTGCCTTTCTGAAATATTTCTAAATGAAACTTTCTCAGCACTCCATGACTCAGGAAAATTGGTCACCATGAATTAAAGATTTCTACGAGGAAAAAAAAAAATGCGGCACAAAGAAATCCTGCTTGCTTATTCCATGCATGTTCCTATACAGCTATAAACTCTAATATGCATTAGCTGTCTTATCACTTATTATAAAAATTAATTAGTGTGTGAACTGCTCCCCAATTACTTATCTGCTAAAAAAACTCTCTGAAATTTAAGAGGAGGGAAAAAAAAAACCATGTAACTTTTCCAGGAATCACCAGAGGGTGAAGACATCATTAAAAAGAGGAGCTTCTCAGGCACATCACCTCTTGTTATGGGTGTCTGCTTCCAAATGCAGTGCTCCACGTGTATTATTAACAGGGAAGCACAAAGCTCACCACACTGCAACAAATTAGCACCTTAACACACACCCTATGAAAATTAATTGTTATCTGACACCTAAGAACCTCTTGAATTTCAACAGCAAGCCAACAAATCAGGCATGCAAAGAACTGGAACAGACTGCCTGGGGAAACTGGGGAGTCCAAGCACACAGGTCTTCAATATCAACAGCAGAAATGAAGGGGTGAAAGTCAGAAGAGAAATAGCGGACTGCCCAAGATTCCTTTCTGGTCCTGACCTCTTGATTATTTTTTTGTTTAATTTCTTTTTCTGAGTCATTCTTTCTTGCATCTGCCTTACTTCTAGCAGCCCTGCTAGGATGACACTTAGAAATGAGATCTCCTTACCCATCCTCCTTGTTGAATGATATAATCTGCAGAATAATCTTCTAGATATGTCACCCCGAAGTTCACCAGGGCACTCAGCGGCTCCTGGCCCCGTCTGGTCAGCTCCATCAGGAATTGTTGTAACAGAACCAGGGGCACCAAGACCTTCAAAAGACAAGAGTTGTGAATAAGTACACAAAGCATTGTCAATGCTACTGTGCAGCTAGAACAGAATTCATGTGTCTACAGAAAAAGTCTAAATCTTCAAGTCCAAACATACTTCTCATTTCTGAGAAGACACACACCCAATAAAATGCATTAAAAAAAACCCCAAAAATCTTAATCTGGTAAGCAAAAACCCCACAGTCTGACTTGAGAATTTGACAGAACACCACTGCAGTGTTTTCTTAAGCCCCACTTTTTTTCCCAATACAGGTAGAGAAGCAGGGCCAGAACTTGCCCCCCCCCAGAAGTGAAAAGACACAACATCATAAACAGCTCGAAGGGATATGCATCCAAATGGAAGCAGCAAACTCATTTTTGAATAGGAACACTGCACCAGACAGTCTCTTCAGAAGTTCACACTTGGCTCTGAGGCAGGGCAGAAACAAACACCTCCACACAACAGCATAACATTACAAACATGTTCAAAATGACAAGCACAAAGCCCTTTCCATGTCAAACTCTCCCTCTGATGCCAAATTTAACACAGAGAGATCTTCCTCCCTCATTTCCTACTCCCAATTCCTCTTTAGAAACATTTTAACTGAATGCTAAGCTTTAACCTAAATTGCTCTGCAAGATGCAAGACTGAATCCACCTCCTTCACAGCATTTGGTTCTAGACACTTCCTTCTGAAACCATGTTTTTGTTTAAACAAAAAACCAACATGCACTTGAACTTTTAAACTCTTAAACTTATTCTCCTAGAGCGTGCAAGTGACCCTCTGGGCAATGTTTATATGCAGCACCTCGCCAAGGTCGGGGAAACTGGTATGAACTGAAGTCATTAGCATCTGAAAAAAGCATTATTATGACACAAGAGAAAAATATTTGGTTTTACTGGATTTTAATTGAGGCGACTGCACTGCACATCTATTCACTGTGCAGACTGGAATGCTGTTTCCAGCTGCACAAGATGAAGGGTCTACTACTGCTCATACTCAACTCCTAAAGCCTCCTTCCTTTTCCAGCCTCTTCCCCCATCAGCCTGGTTTTCTTTTCTGGAAATATCCTGCACTACTATTAGCAGAAATCAAACCTTAGGGTGCAAAGCTGGAGGAAGACGAACAGGCAAAGTAGGCTGAAATTGAGATTTGTACTAAATTCACGGTGGCATCACACTGAGATTGACTGCAAAAAGCAGATAAGGCCTAAAAATGCCCATAAAATGATAAATTTAAGATGCTCCAGCCTGATTAACAAAGGAGTCCAAGACTGTGGCAGACAGGTCACAGCATTGTTGTTCTGTGATGAACTGTTAACACTGGGAACTGTTAACACTTCACTTCATGGTGTCAGAAGTTTAAAAGTGTTTGAATTTTAAAAATGTTGGGGTTTTTTGAGCTCCTTGCAATTAATCTCAACTCAGAGGCAGAAGAGGTGCGAGATCACAGTGCAGGTCAAGAGGAGGTGTCAAGAGGAAGCTTCAAACTTTTTGGATCAAAACCACCCAAGCTGTCAAGGCTAGGCATCTTTCAGAGGCTTTGGGCACACCCACATAACTCTACAGCAGCATGAACATTGGGATCTCAAAATATTTGACATTTGCTGCGAGCTGAAGGCAAGAGAAACAAAGGCAAGGAAAGTGAATAAATACAGAAATGAAGGGAAGCTCAAATGCTGGCAGAGTGAACATGATTGTTGACTTCTTCCTTTGCCAACTTGATGCCCAGTCCACCTATTCCCCCCAAATTCAGGTCTCAGAGTGAGGGACCAACCTCAAACTAACATCCAGTCCCCCACAGACCAACAAACACCACCCAGTTTTCCCTTCCTGCTGAAATTCTGACACTCCTGCCTCTGACACCAGTATGAACAGGAGCAGGTTTGCACAAGACTGTTAATTCATGAAAGAAATTACCTCATAGTGCTTCCATAAAAGTTCTCAACACCTTTTTGTACAGAAGAGCAGCTGTGAGATTTAACTAGAGCCAAGTAAAAATAAAGCCTTTGCAATTCAAAGCAACTGCAACTCCCTCCAGCAGGACTGCCTGGGAAGGAATGCGAGGGGATAATGATATTTTGACTGAAGAAAAATGCACCCAGAAAAGAGATGGCAGGAGGAAACTTCTAGGGAATCATTACAAAACCCACTTTAGTCTCAGAGGATAGCTGATTGTGGAAATGAAACACTTGTGTCTACCACACTATTGCAATATTACAAATTTAAATGTACATAAAAAAACCCCAAAGAAAATTCAGAGGCTTTGGGGAAGCTGTATTTTTTTTTGAGGAAGCTATATCCAAAAATCACTGCAGTTCTGGGTACCTTTTGACTATTTCAACTTAAAATTAATCTAATTCTTCACGTGATGATTTAATATATTTTTGTTGCACTGTTCTTTGCCCCCATTAATCAGTAAGAATGGGACAGTAAGGTGACTGCTGCCCCACTCACCAGTTCAACTGGCTCTCAATAACAACATCTGTTATCCTTTCAGGTGTTGCACAACAGTGGGATTGTGCATTTTGGATATATGTATATAATATTTAGTTTTAAGCAAGAAGAGTAAAAAACTCAGCAATGGAGTATTTAAGTTTTTTTTAATTATGTTTATTTTATTATAGAAATTCAATTTGTCCTGTCTGAGGTGATTTGGAATTTGTTTTTATTTTTTTTTTTTTAATGAGAGCCTTATTTCAAATAAAAGATGAACACCCTTTTTCTTTACAGAATTCAACATCAACGTGTTTTTCTAACAGCTCCTTTAGAGTAAAAATTAAGCTGAGCTGAGATGGCAGGAAAGGCATCTAGATTTCTTCTGTTATAAAACACAGTTCTGATTAAGATGATAAAGGATATTAAAAGGAAATGAAACCAACACAAACGTATTCCATCTCCTCAAAACAAGGATTACTGAAGGAAACTGCTGGGCATTCCTGGAGCTCCAAGCTACCACGAAAACATCACAAACACATGCTGTGCTGGGGCACAAAATTTCCACTCTGCTTTGCTTTTGGACTACGAGTTTTGTAGCAACAAGTGTTGCAGGCAAGCAGAGTTGATGGCAAAGATGTTCTGGATGATTCTCTCCACCACAAACTGATGGGGACTGAAATCCAAGAGCCCCAGGAAAGCAGCAGCAATGAAGGCTGGATCATAAACCCCCCAAAATCAGCCCATTCATCCACCCAGGGCTGCATCTTCAGGAGGTGGGGAGCCAAAGCATATTGACCTGAGAAGCCCCAGCACCTTCTCCCTTTATGCTTGGTTTTATGTTTGGTTTTGTGTTTGGTTTTATGCTTTCAGCAGATGAAGAATGAAATGTGCTAGCTGAAGCCACCTTCTTGGATAATCATATTTCATGGTTGTTTAAACCAAACTGCTGTGAATCACAAGATGACAAATTGAAAGAGCACTCACATAAAGCAATGATAATTGCTGGAGCCATGGGCAGTAACTTGTCATGCAGTGTTTTTATTAAACTGCTTTACAAGTGCCCACACCCTTGGCTAGATGAACAGTTTCTGAAGTAAGCAGGGAAATCTAGTCAGGGAAAAGTCTTCCTGAAAGAAAAATTTAGAGGGGGAAGAAGATTTCCTGTTCTATTTTCAATTTAAGTCTACATTTTAAACACTCAAATTGTGATTAAATTTGCAAGTAGTTATTTCATTCTTTTTTTTGGTGCCCACTGAACCCATTAGAGAACGATTAAGGTGATGAATTGGAATGATTAAGGAAAGATGAAGCTGGGAAGAGTAATCTACCCATTCTACATTAAAAGCATTTTAAGATAATTCATTTACAGACTTGCATTTTGCTAAAAAAAAGAAGATTCCTATCATTTGAGATATCTACTCCTGAAACCAGGTAGGAACACCATCCCTATGTTTTCTGAACAATATAAGTATCATGAAGATACTGCCAATTTTTATTTTCACCATGTTCAGCACTCTTTTTTACATTTATTTTAAACCTGACATTGCAGGAGGGAAAGAGTAGAGAAGTATTATGACAAAAACCCTCTCAGATTTCATCCCAAAACTGGTGCAGGAATTAACCTCTCTTGGGAATTAAAAAAACAAAAAAAACCAAACCAAGCAACATGTCTAACTTGTCATTTTCCCAAACTAAAGGAAGCTTGACCTAACACTTCCATTGAGTAACTTCTAGCGAAATTATCTATAAAACCACCCACTAGGAGCACACCTACCATTGAGAGTGCAATTTTTTCCCAACTAAACCCTATTTTTCTCTGTGCACAAACAACACAGACACCAAAGAGAAGAGGAGACAGATCCAAAAGCAGGTCAGTGATCTGGTACCTTGTTCCAGCCACTGGCATGAGCAGCTGCCTCGTGCGTGCGCTCCCGGTACTCCTGATACGTCACCGGCCTGCAGAAGTTAAACCAACACTGAAAGTTATAAAAGGAAACAAAAGAACGTGAATAAAAGCAAGTTCTCAGCTGCCAGAGGACAAAAGTATTTTCAGCAAGTCATTTTCAACAGCTAGCAAGTTTCAAGGATGTAGAACACTCAGCAGCAGACAGGGTCAGGAAGGCATCACCTTTCTCCCACTTACACGCTTTGGTTAAGTGAATATCCTCGTGATTTGATACTCTACAACTTAAAAGAGATTAGATAAATAGGTTCTCTGATGTGCTAGAAAATTTCTAAGCTCTTGCATATGTGGGTTTTTTATAATCTAAGATTTTAAAGACAGAAAATTCCACTAAGAAATTCATACCTGAGGTAGAGGCCAATGCAGAGTAGAATTTTGTAAACAATACAGGCTATGGACTAACACAGACTATTTGACTGTGTATCAGCATTATGTTAAGAGTTGAAACCTTTATTTGCAAGAAACAGCATTTTTGATCACAAAACCCCTTCACACTTCAGTAGAAACCTCTTTTCTAGATTTATCACATCCCTACTCCTCTGAATTGGGATGATGAAACTCCTCTCTTCCAAACTCTTTCCTCCGAGATCATTTGGCATCCAAGAATCAATAACAGGCAAAGGCTTTCTGCCAAGTGACAGCAGAAGATGCAACTGCTTCAAAAGCAGCTGTCCTCAGACTTCAGATTAATGGCAATAGTGGTAACTGGACAGAAAACTGCTGATGGAACTCCAGGAACCCTAACAATTGTTTCTATGCATGTCAGAGGGCAGGAAAATATAAGCCAAATTAGTAAGTGTTGCATCAAACAGCACTACACTAGCAACAGGGGGAAAAGAACAGAGGTAAAAGCACAGTGGGGAAAACGTAATTTGGGTTTGTCTCTTGACTTCCTTGGCACATTAATTCCTTGAAATCAAATCTAAATCAATCAGTGGGATGAGAAGAGCAGGAGCAGCTGCAGGAAGGATATTATCAAGAGATTAAACAGTAATTCTAGTTTGCCTTAGAAAAAGGCACCGTGGTTTCACGGGCATTTCTGACTTCATGGATGCACATACATGACTTAGAAAGCAAATATTTTCCTGTAGAAAACACAGCAAGCCTAGAACACCAGAGTATCAACAAGATTGTTGATATTATTTACACAATAAGCTTAAACTGGCAGGACAGCTGTTAAGGCACCAAGATTAGCCCAGGGGCCCACATCTGCTCCAGATGTGCACCTGAAGGGTGGCCACAAGGTTTGGAACTACCATCCTCTCAGGGAAAACTCTCATCATGGGCCAGGCCACAAACAAACCTTCAGCTCCACTCTTTGCTGTGAGGCTGAAGACATTAATGTGGCTATGAAAATGAAATGGCAGCTGCCAGTTTCACCAGCAACTCAAAACTGCTTGAAGCAGCCTCAGAAATTCAGGGAGAAAAGCTTAGAAAAATTTTAGAACCTTCATTGCTGCAAAGTGTAAGTACCACAAAGGAGTATTTGCACATTACACTGCAAAACAACAAAAAAAAACCCAGCCAGATAAAAGGGAGACTGAAAAAGAAAGAAATGCAATACAAGATGCAGTCCCAACTTCAGCATTTCAGCACAGACACTGCAAAAGGAAACACCTTTAAAAAAGCAAATGGGAACTCACTTGCTGAGCAAGCTCTGCAGTGCTTTGTGCAGATGCTCCTTCAGCTCCTGGGACACTTTCTCCCCCAGGTGAGCCAGGCAGTCTTCTATTGAGCTCTCTGGATTGGCAGGGCTGAACACTGGGGAAGTGTGGCAGTCAAACCCTGTAGTGGTAAATGCTGAGAGAAGAAGGTACACAGAATAAAAGAGATTCACAGAAGAGCATCAACAGTCTCAGATTCCTTATCCCTGCAGTTTACACAGTTTACATGAGGGACCAAAAAACAAAGCACAGCTCTGTAGTCAAAGCATGCAATGAACAAATCACAGTAAAAATGTCCAAATACATTCTGAAAGTGCTACTTAAAGGCAGGGATGACTTTGAGCTACATTTCCCCACCAGCCCTTCTTTCACAATTGTATCCTAACCAGCAAGTTTGCTGAATGTGCAGCTGTTTTCCCATTTTAAGCTGATGGAGCAGCAGAAGAGCCTCTTTTCATAGCAAATCTGCCCACACATGGACATCTCTGCAGCAGTACTAGAGTATTGTTGTTTTAAAATATTATTTTGTCCACATAACCTTTTCCTTCTCACTCTAAAACTTCTAAGAAAGCTCCATATGAATGAACTTAAACAGCTTTAGAGTCTATTTCAGATTTCTGATTTGCAACACACATGCAAAGCAAAGATGGGTTTGAAACCATTCCTTGCTGGGAGTCCTGTGAAAGCCACATCTACAAGTCAAAGCACATCACAAAAAATAAAACCTGGTGGAAGGGAGAAATCTGACAATTTAAGTCCACACTCCTTGAAATATTAACCCCTGAGGATTTCTGCCATCAAGTGCAGCAGCTTCAGGGCTGTTTACTTTTCATTATTTATAGGAGCCTATTAAATGCCATCCAGTTGTTTGCTTTGGCCAGGCTCCACCACTCCGAATGGTAAAGTTTAACTATTTTACTCCGTGTGACAATGTGTACAAATCTTTTGGGGAGGGAGGAGGATAAAGAGATTCAATGGATTCAAAAATCTCTTTAACTGGAGTACCTGTTACAAATTAACCACCATTACAGTGCATAGAGATTATGGATTGAAACTGGAAAAGCTGAAGAGCACCTTCCAAGATTTCTTCATCGAGACGTTTTAGCTCCTCCTCGATTTCTATTTTCATCTTCTCCAAAGCCTCTTTCTCCAGAGCAGGTTGTGCCATAAGCTGTTGTTGAGTCCCTGAAAGAAACCAAAGGAATCATTCAAATGTTTAAATTTCATCTTTCAAACAAGGTAGATAATGGAACATTGGTATTGAAATATTAAGTATAAAGGAATTTGAGGTGAAAGTTTGATTTCAGACAGCAACAAGAGGACTTACTGCAAGTTTTATTACACAAACCCAGAAAGAGATAAACTGCCAGGCCTATTCAAGGTAGAACTGGTGCCTTAAATAAAATAAAATAAAGAACTGTAAGGCTACAAACAGAATACACAGGAACTTTAAAAGCAACATCTTCAGTTGAAGACCAAAATCAAACCAAGGCACATAAACAATCAGCCATTATACCTTATATACACTTATTATCAAACTACACCAAAACAAAGCAGACTGGCATAAACTTGATTTTTAGTAACAAAATTTATATTGATGCCTGCAAAATCTACAACATCCTCAGAGCAACCATGCCATGACATCAATCAAGAATCCTGAAACCTGTGAGCTGGGCATCATTTCCCTGGTCATGAGGAGTCTACAGGCCACAATTTAACACTGTGCTCACAGGTAAGACTAGAGGCAAAGAACCTCACAGTTGCCAGTCAGTTGTCAATTCTCCTCTCCTAACCAAGAAATTCAGGAATTTGAAAGGACTACATATCACCAGAAGTTGGGATCACAAACACATTTCCTATGTGCTGACCCTGGATATTGGTAAGAAAAGATTGTTTCAGCCATATCAGTCAGGGTTACACAGACTCCCAACCATCTTAATCATCTCATGCTGTGCCAAGAGACACAGAACTGTTTCCAAACAAACCCAGGTATTCAGGACATTTGAATTTCTCCCCCTTTCTGCCCCTACACCAAGGGCTACAGTTTTACCTAGACAGTCAATGTTCTACTCCACAGACATTCTTCACTCAGCTGAAGGAAACAAAAAGGGAAAGGATTTGTATCTGTAGTGTTGGGATAATCTGATTCAATTTCCTCCTCAGCACTTTGATTTCACATCCAGATCTTCAGCTAAGTCTTGGAACAGTCAGTGGAGCTTTCTGGCACATCTTTTTTCAATCCTGTTTTGAAGGCTCTAAATCATAATTTGGTGGTCTTGTGAATGACAGCTTTGTGGCCTGGTTTTTTTGGTTTGTTTCTCTGCTGGAATTCACTTCAAGTGTTGTCTTGCCTTCTCTTTTCTTCCACAGTGGACACATATAATGAATAAATTTCATTAAAGGGTGTGTGAAAACTGTATAAGCACTTAACACAGACAGATGTGTAGTTAACTACGCACTGGTGAAGTACACTGTGCATTTTCTGTACTTATAAAAACACTAGACAATAAGCTTTCAAGGTCTCCCACAATTGAAAAATACATTAAAAATCCACAGTATCAACCACTGAACACGTGTTAACGCTTAAAAACTCAGCACAAGAATCCCTCTAAACCAAAATATGCCTAAGTCAGTCTAAAATGTTTTCATATATTTCTGTGACCAGTCTACAAGAACAAATGATGGCCAGTTTAATTCCATTTGACTTAACCACACATGTTCAGAGTAACTTTAGCTTCTTAAATCCCTTCCCAAGCAGTGCCTCTTTGAGTAACAAATTCCAGAGAGGAGCCAACTGTTCCTCCTTTTGCTTAATGCCCTGTCAGTCCCTGTCAGCTGCTTCTTTGAAGAACTGAACCACTGCTTTGGAGTGGAGATCAACAAGTGTGTGCAAGTGCCAACCCCCGTGTGAAGCTGGAAGTTCTCCCCCCGTGTATGGCAGGGACAGAGTCCTCTCAGCTCTGATGTGACGATCATCAGCCAGGACAAGCTGTCATACTCGATAAGAAGTCACCCGGAAAATGGAAGGAAGAGAAATTCCACTGCTGCCAGAGCACAAAAGAGTGTTTAGATAATCAGAGCTGCAGTCAATGGTTTCCATCTCGTCACACCCACAGCTCTGCAGCAGCTGCTGATTCCCCGAGCACCTGACTGCTCAGTCATGCCAAAACATCAAAAACCCCCCACCCCTCCCAAAGCAGTGATTTTGCACTGGTTATTCCCCCCATAAAGAACTGATTTCACCTCTCTGGATATTGACTGCTCCCAACAAACACTGCACACAGCACCGGAGAACAGCAGCAGCAAAGGTCCTAAGTGAGGGGTGTCTTTTCTCTTTTTCCAAGTCACAAACAGGTAGAAGAAAACAGGAAAATATTTTCATTTATCAAAAATGCAAGTGGTCACACCAGAAATGGTGTTTGTAAGAGCCACGAGCATTGAATGTTGTCCTGTGCTCAAGAAATGAGTTTGCCTCTTGTGGGTTTTTGGTAAACCAACTCTGCAAAGGCTCTCTCCAACCCAGAGGCACAGCAAACCTCTCTTACATGTTCTTACACAACCAAGGTAGTGCATTCTGCCTTCTGTTCATGGAATAAAGGTTCACTTTGGCACAATCACGTTAAGATTTTGGGTTTCGGGTATTTGGAAGCAACCTAAAAAGCAGAGGAAAATGTGCTCTGAAAGTCCATCAAACACAACATCAGGGAGCATCAGACTCCTAAATAAATGTAACACTGCAGTAAAACTCCAGAGACTCAGTAACAACACAGGACTAACCCGTTTGCCAGGTTTGATCCCAGGAGGAGGAGGAGGGATGGGAAATCATCCAGCAGAGCTACAGAGTCTGCACATCTCACTCTACAGCGCTTGAGCCAAAACTTCAGCTAACAAGGGACAACAGCAGCCACGAGGAGAGACTGATAAGATGTTTTGCCTTTTTAGCTCAAAGGAATGAAGGATGATTGGAAAAAGAAAACCACTGATGTCACAGATTGCTCCTGATTTTTTTTTTTTTCTTTCGTGGCTGTAATTTTAATTTAGCAATATCATTGTTCTCCTACATCTCTTTGTTAAATTCCATCCAGTTGACTTAAAAACTTAATTTCAGCATGACTGTAATAGTTCTTTAACATCCCAGACTTTTTTAAAGCATTAAGTAAGACTCTAAAATTACTGTTAGCACTGAGAAGTGACAAAGATATACAAAATCTCTTTACAAATGCATTTATTGTTTCCTTTAATGAAAAGCACACCAGCAAACTCCAGAGCATGGACTGCCACACATAGATGGAACCCTCAATTCCAGAAATGTTTAAAAGAAGCTCTTTATAAACCATAAGAAGGCTCAGCTTAAAAGAAACTGAAAAAGTCTAAAATATTAAAAGGAGACAAGATATTGCCAACTAGCACTCTATTTTTTTTTTTTTTGTGGGCAGAGAGGAGGCTCAATCAAGTGGGAATTCACACCCCAAAAATCTCCCTGTCCTTGCCTCAGCTGAGGGAATAATTCCCTTATCACCATGAGCTGGACTGCTCTGACCTACAATGTGAATCTTTACAGCCCAAAAAGGGTTTTTTTTTCCCCTAAGATGAAAGTCTCTATCATTTAAGATAAAACAACCTAAAAAACTCAATTTCCTACAAGCCAACAGTAGGCTGGAAACAGGAAAATGGTTCAATCACTCATACAGCACTTCATATGGAAATTCCAAAAAGGTAATAAATGGTCATTGTGCACAATAATTGGATTAAAGTACTGTGGAGAGCCTGCAGCTCAGGGAAACTGTAAAATTGTCAAAACCTTGCTCACCTCTTGACTAATCTATGTCACCATGCAGTAATGGCACTGACTATAAATCTTTCTCTGTAAACTGAGATTATTTTACATGAGGAAAACACAGAAAAACTACATTTCCTCAGAGTGTCTGCCATAGCCACAAGCTCATGGGATGGTGTCAAGCAATGGGAAAGCAAATTAAAAAAGAGAAATACATTAAAATCCACTCCTTGATGAAATACAAAGAAACATTTAGAATACAAATGCACTGAGTCACAAAACCAAAGTACTTTGACTCAGTTGGAAAGTTAATAATACTAACAACTGCAGCAGAGTGGAAGCTTCTGTAATGAGAGTGACTTCAGGGGGAAAGGTGTAGAGATGTTTTCCAATACTTAATAATAATAATTTTCTGAGTCTGAATCAGCATTTATAGGTATGACAAGAAAAATACAGAGCATCTCTCCACAATCTAATGAACAGACAGCTGAGAGCTTCCACACATTTTTAATATATGTGGCCTCAAAGCACACTGACTTACACAGGTGATGTTACTCTATGTGTTTTATCCATTTATCTTGTTCACCTACCTGAAAACCTCCCCAAAAAGTAACAGAATTTACTGCTAATGGATTTTGCTTTAAATAAACTGCAGTGATTGTTATGCAGAATCACTGTTCTGGCAAAACTAATAGGGAAAAAAAAAATCTCTCAAAGCACTGGCCAGTTAAATTTGCTGGATTTACCTCTGGAGACACTGAAATCCATTAGAGAACACTACAGAGCTATAATGTTAAAAGATTGGCTTGTCCAGTAAAACTGTCTTTTTTTTTCAAGGGAATACTGTGGATGGCTCTCTCTTCAGTCCCTGTGCTGAAAAGAAGAAAGCAAAATAAACATTTCCAAAAGCAAAATAAACATTTCCAAGTGCTCATCAGGTGTTGATTTAGATCAACCTCATTTGCTTGAAGCCAGAAGTGATTTCAGTGCCTGCAATTGGAGCCATCCTTCTTGCAACAAAACCAAGAGCAGCCAAAAGGAAACACAGCAATGTAATCTTCTATGTAATTTCTCTGAATTTGCTATTCACTGAATTAAAACCCTCCAAAAACCATCAGTCTTGCAAAGCACATTAGGCCTGCAAAAAAAAAACAACAAAAAAAAGAGAAGTTTTAACTGGAAACCTATCAACCTATCTTTAAGTTTCATTCTTATCTCAGTTTTTGAAACAGAAAGGCAAAAAAAACTAGTACAAAATGCAGGAAAACAGAGGCAGATGATGGTAGGAGGGAAGGAAGGGGAACAAACAAAAACATTCAGTCTCTCCTACCAGTTCTGGCAGAGATAAAATAGTAGCACTCCTGTTGGGAAGGATGACTTTTGTGGTTGGGTGTTTTTGACCCACCAGATTTGTTTTATGGTTTAAGTGGAGTGTTGAAACTTCACTGAAATCTGGGAGACTGTGGTAGAAAAGAGACTCAAGGGAAATAATAACAGCCAGTGTGCCTTTTTTCCTCACCTCTCACGGTGTGGGAAGGCAGGAGATGCTCCAGAGGGTGGCACAAGGTGGCTGGAATTGGGATCCTGCACTGAACTGCCCTCTAGAGGAGTCCCTCACTCTCCCACTCGGGCAGACAAGGAGCTTTGGCACCACCAGGGCAAGCTACAGCTTGTCTTCCTCCTGGACATCCCCTCATTACACTGAATGTGATTCAGAAAACTTAACCAGGAGTACAGTCTTGATTGGAGCTAAGGAAAATAAAAGAAGGGAAAGTGCTGCAAGGCAGAGTTCAAGGCCTCACATGAATGAAACACAAAATACAGGAGCTGCTCTGCAACTGGAAAGGGAACAGGCAACAGGGAAAATTGCTGCTGCATTGCTGCCCATGGAAGGTCTGGCAGCACAACAACCAAATCAAAGCAAAATAAGGTTTTTTTTATTGGAATCCTCTCAATCCACGAATCAGCCATGGAGTAGAAAGACTCCTGAGCAGCAGCAGCATTGTGAAGCACCACAGAAATCCACAATGGAAGGAATCTGGGATCACTCAAAGTGTGTTGTATCAACAGCTGGTGATGGTGCTTGGAAAACACCCTGAGACAAGCAGGAAGCAATGCTGTGCTGCTGTCACCAAACCCAGAATTCTCCTTCCCAGGATGGAATTCCTGACAACAAGAGCTCATTTCCAGTTCCTGGCTTTCCCATCTCTCTTGTTCTCACCAGGTTTCTGAGCTCACCTGGGACTGTAACACCCAGAGACCTCCCAGCAGTGCATTAGGCAGGAAATATCCATTATTCCTGTGCTGCCCTCCTAGGGGACTGAGATTACAGCAAAGCAGGCATCAGCCACGTGCCAGACAACAAGGAGATACACCCTGGGTATAGAAACTCTGAAATAACCACTCACAGCCTGGTGCAGCTCAAATGCTGCTTCATTACGAGCAAGGTGAGAAAAAGCAGAAAAAAGGAGTTTTCAAATGTAGCTAGGAGACAAAAGAAACCTCTGAGAAGCACTGAAAGCAGAAAACCACCACCGGGAAAAGTGAGACAAATCCTGAAGCAGAAGGAGAAAGCATTTGCTCAGTTCAATCCATTCAAAACATCACAAAACCAAGTGAGAAACAAGTTGGCAAATTATAAGTAAGGCAAAATTATTTAATCCAGAGGCTTTTAATCAGAAAGCAGCAAAAACACTGAAAGAGAGACCTAATTAAAGTGACCAGTCACCAGGAGAGGAGACATTGTGGTCACTGTCTGGTTTGGGGAATTAAGTGGTGAAAATACAGGAAGATTTCCTTTTTAGAAGTTGTAAAGTATGAATGCCTTACAGTATTTTAATAGCAAATCCAACTACAGACTGCTGTCACACAAGCTAACACACCTAAACAATACCTGAGAAGTAAAGTCCTCTTCAGTGACTATAAAATTTTCATCTAAGCATTTGTAGCTTCCTTTTTAGAAAGTTTAAATACACTGCTGTAATTCAGGTTGGAAGCTCAGAGGTTTCAGTAATGAGAATCATTTGAAAAGTTTCCCCTCAATTTGCAAACACTTCAAAAGCAACTACAGCCAAATTATTTTTAAAAACCTTTAAGGCTAACATTTTCCTTTCTGAACCTTCTATTTATAGAACAAAGCAGACTCTTACACACTGAACCTTTATATGTACCCAGTCACAGCCCAGTTATAAATGGGTGGGATGTTCAGAATGAGATGTTATTGCTAAAATAAGCACATTTTTCAACAAAGGGGTTTATGTAACAGGTGCCTCTCCTTTCATGGACCACAGATGCAAAGTGGAAGTAGCAAACATACCTTAAACACTGTAAGATTAATTTTATGCATTAAATATATTAACAGTAATGAAGTACATATATATTATAACCAGTTATATATAACTATATGATTTAGTGCCAAACTGAAAAGCAATTCTGTCATAGCTTTGATGTACTCTTCTCTTTTCAGGAATTCCTCACTTCCTGACAGGTAAGTTCAGTAAATGACAGCGTATGCATTCTTAAATGATTGTTCAAAGAGAAAAAAATATTCTGAAGATTTCTCTGTGGTTTGGGGGTGTTTTTATCCTCCTTTTATCAGAATAAATTCTGAATCACAGAACTAGCAGTGACTAAAGTGTCATTAAGAAGTGCCAAGTCACCCAGGCAATCCTGACAGACAACATTGCTTAAGTGCTTGCCACCACAAAATGAAGAACATTTTTACCCCCTCCTAGGTTTGTGTGAAACACAATTTACCAAACTTCTTTTTATTCATTTAACCTCTTTTATCCAGAAACCTGTCCTGGAAGACACATCTGACTCCGTGCAGCCCTTGACTTCTCATAAATATATAAATAAAAACCCAGAAGCAGCACAGGCCACATCTCTGCATCAGCACTGAGTGACAACAACAGCAGCCTCGGCGTAATAGGGCAAAACTATTTAGCACAGGAGATTGCTCAAGACACCACTGAGTTTGTGCCAGTAAACACCACCTCAGCCCTGCTTACTTCCACTTGTGTCCCAAAAAACCAGCAAGCATGGGCTGAAATTCTCCTGATGGCTCAGCAAAGGTAATATATATCCATGCCCCTACCCTGGAGACAGCAACTAAAACCACTTACCTGCTTCCTAAACACCAGCCAGCCCTGGCATTAAATTAAAACAGCAATCTACACACAAACAGCTCTGTTTCCATCAGCATCTCTCACCCTTCAACTGAAATTTATTGATAATAAATATGAATAAAGCAAGAGATTCATTGCACCGAACATTCCATTGTACCCAACGTGGGGCTCACGCTCAGAACCACCCCAAGAACTACCTGCAGCTGCAGATGTAAATGGTTAGAGATGAACAGGGACAGATTACCTTGGGTTGGAGGAGGAGGAGGAGGAGGATGCTGCTGTGGTTTCTCCTGTGCTGCCAGGCCCAGGTAGGTGAGCACCACGTACTTGGTCTCGTAGTGGAATCCTCCAGGCACGGCGGCAGCGGACGCCATGGGGGAGGCTGTGGGGAGCTCGGCACGGCTGTCAGGGGAGAGGCACACCGTTTGTTTGGTGGTTTATAAACATCAACAGGTCACGAACTCACACGTAACTAGGAGTTATGTAACGATCCTGAAGCAATCTCCAGGTTTTTTTTTTTTTCCTATGCATTCTTATTTTTAATAAGAACCATGTGCAGTAAAGCCAACCGTGCCCCAGCGCGGGGGTGACATTTCCCACTCCTGCCTGGAACTTCCCGTGGAAGCCAAACCAGCAGCTCCTCCCCAACACCTCCCATCTCAACACAAAACCACACGTGGTCATGTTTTGACTGATTCTGAACAGTTCGAGGAGTCTCTCCTTCCCAAAGCCTCCCCGAGAATTTCCTCTGTTTTCTCAGATTTGCTACTGTGATGCTCCAAAAACTGTAACGCAGGAAAAGTGACCACAGTTGCCTCGAATTAATTTTACTGCTCCAACAGCAATGGAAAACATATGGTCCACAGAGTAAATTCCACAGCCATTGGAGGGATTGGGAGAGCAGATGGTTGTTTGTCCTGGATTTCTCACCCACACGTTATTAAGTATAAACCAGAAATCCACACCTAACAGCAACATCTGGCCAAAGAACTCCTCCCCGTTTCGCTCTTAATTGTTTTGTTGCTTTTTTTTCAAATACCCAAACAAGACCTGCGGGAAGAAACTAAGGTAAAAATTAAAAACAACGTGGTAAAAAGTAAAATCTCAAACAACATGGAAGTGGGGAATGCATGCAACAGATTTAAAAGATGTTTGAGATTAATCAACATGTTTTAGCTCTTTTTGTTTGGCAAAGTCTGGATGACTACTTCCAACACGTTGTCAACTTAATGGATCAAATAATACTATCCAGGGGTTTCTGACAAACTCTTTAAGTTCTCTAGGACTTCAAAGAGTCATTCCCAAACAAGCAGTAGCACACTGGAATGGATGTCTAAATGAAAGGCACACAACAAAGTTTGTGCTACAGAGCAGCTGCTGAAAGAGCCAGATAATTTAGTAATGTAAGGCTGCCTTTAGAAGAAAAATTTTTATCAAGTTTAAAGCAGTTAGAATGAGCAAAATGCTAAATACAGGGAAGAGAAATTGGACCATCACAAGAGAGTTATGGATTGCACTGGAAATGACTTGGGATTAAAAGAAAGAATCAGGTTCCAAAACCAAAGAACAATCTGCAAATGAAGCCTCAAGATTAAAAGTAACAATAACAATAATAATAATAAATTGAGAAAGCAAAAGAAAAGCACTTGCCTGTCTAGCTGTTCAAGATGTCTGGACTAACTCCTAATCCCTCCTCCCTGAGAAGGAATTCAGATTAACAGCAGCAGTACACTGGTTACTGCAGATAAACAGAACTAGAACTGTGCTGTGCCATGGTTGCTGTGGGTGTAGGTAGCTGGGCAAAGAAAAACTTACCACCAAACTAAAAGCTGCAAAAGGAAAAGAGCTGGTGTAAATCTGGCTGACTGTTCTCATAAGAAACTCTGGTTTCTGAAACTCATTCAGTACTGAAAACAGAAAAGGGTTTTCTCATCAAGACCACTTGTGGCTGCCTTGCCTCTTTGCTCCATGTATTTGCAAATACATGTCCTGAAAGCCTTTACCAGAAAGGTTTGGTTGTGTCTTTGAAAAAGCAGTGAATTATATACAAAGGAAACAATAAACTTGGGAGTCAACACCTCATCTGTGCTGCCCCTTCCATCCCAAAGTGCTCCTGCTTCAGAACCCTAAGGAATCACAGCAGAGAAAAAACCCACAGCTTTTGCACAATACAGTTACCCCTGAGCCTCCTCCATCATTGAGATTTTCATAGAGCAAGAGGATCTGGAAAAAAAAACCCCAAAAACCTGCTCTGAAGACTTTAGGATCCTTTAACAATAGATCTGCTCTTCAGACCAGACCCCCACATCACATGTTCACATCATCAGGTGTGGAAAAAAAAAAAGCAAATCTTAACCGGCATGTTTCAGTTCTGCTTTGTTCAGTAGAGACCCACAGCCCTGAAATCAAAATGCTTCTGGCAATGCCTACACACAGGGAATGGGAGCCCTTCCAGACAACCTGAACTGATCCCTCTTGAAAAAAAAATCAGCCTGACAGATGGTCCTGAGACATCCAGAAACTGGGGACCAAAGAACAAGTCTGAATATGTAACAGAGATCGTTCTGCAAAAAGGAATTCCAAATCAATGCAGCAAATGAAATGTAAAGAGTTGATCAAAACGAGGGTGATATCCAAAGCAGCACAGTGCAACAGGGAGGCCCAATTCACCAAAATTACAGCGTGCTTGGCTCAGCACTTCTGAGGGGAGGAGGGGAAGAAAAAACCAGAGAGAGAGAGAGAGAGAATCAGACCACTGCTTATTTAAATAGTGGCTAATGTTTCCCTGGGGAAAGAATGATTTAAAAAAGAATTACCTTGGTGGATATATTTTGAGAGGCAGTTTTATACTGAAATGAGAAGGGACACTTAAGAATTTGAGTGGAGGAAATCTTCAGATTCACATAAAAGAATGTCATGAGTGGAAGTGCACTTCAGAATCACTGGCCTTCCTTTGAGAGAAGCCCACAGCACAGCCACTGAATGACTCCTTCTGGATTGTGAATGACTGGTTTTGTTTACAAAGAGCAACACAGAAATATTGACTCAGATACTGTAAATATCTCAGAAAAAGGCCATTTTTTTTTCAGGAACGAGCAGGATTGAAAAAGGACAAACAGCTTGAGAGACCAGATCAGAGGAAAGAGAGCTCTCCACTAAAGGAGCAAAATGGAAGAGAGTCCAGAAAATGTTTCAGAGGATAAGCTTGTACAGGAGATGCAATGGAGCAGAGGAAATAAGGCATAACACAGGCTCCCTAAATCTCAAAGCCAGGGCAAGAGGGTTGCTTCTGGTTTAACCCCTTCCCTGCAGAAATACCATCCTTAAAAAGCTACAGAGATCAACACTGTCACCAAGTACTCCCTCCAGAACCATTCACCTTGGGGGGATAGAAGGCTCTACCTGTTGAAGCTTACTGAGCTCGTCACTCCTCCAGCCCTGCTGTCACTCGTCTCATGTGGGCTGAGCCGCTCAAGCGACCTGAGAGCAGGAGTTGCAGCAGGACTGACATTTCCCCATCTGTCACGTCCTAATCCAGGGCAGGGTTATAAATTGGATAATGGGCAGCACAAAGCCTGCCAATGAACACAGCGAATACAATCCCGGGCCGCGTTTCAGTGCCCGTGTGGAAAACCCCACCGCGCACCGAGACGCGTTTCCCGCACGTCACCCGACCCCCAAAATGCAACATCACTGCTCCACTGCCCCGAGTGGAGCAAACAGAGCCAGCAGGCAATCGGTGTCACCTACGGATCAAAGGAACATCAGCACTGCCACAGCTTTCTCCAAACCACTCCAGAAGGGATTGGCTCCAGAGCTGGATGCACTCCCCACCCCGAGCCTGGGTCAGCAGGCCTCACTTACCAGCCACAAAGCCGACCTGCCCGCGTGGCAGGACACCTCCTGCTGCTGCTGGATTATTGCAACACCAAAGCACAGGCAGAGACAACACCACGGCAGCTCAGATCGCCTGTTTAGTGCTCACGGTTTGGGTGGTCTTCCTGCCATCGATCTCTGCAACAGGCTGCCACTCTCTGCTGCAGCTACAGCCTCTTCACCAAACTGAATTGCAAGGAGTTGCAGGTCTAGGAAGCCACACCCCGCATGGACAAGATGGAAAACGTTCAGGCACTCTGCAGCCTTAGCAGAAGGCTCGTGTGGGGATTTCGGGTGAGACTTGCATGTGTGGACTGGTTAAACCTCGCAGCAGTTTGCCTCTGGAAAGGCTTTCCACAACGGGCAGGGCTCTCCGAAGCGCCCAGTTGTGATCAGCTTGGGAGATAAATTCTCCCGAGTACTTTTCCAACTGTGTATGAGGGCAATGACTAAGAGATTGTTTGTAATAAACTGAGAAGTACTCAGTTCAAACATGTCAGTTCCTACTGGAAATGAATCGATGCTGCAGCCACTGCCGATCCTCTGGTGGCACTTAATGGATAGAAATACTGGAAAACATAATTGTTCTTTATCTGGACAGTGGTTGGGGCCGACCTTTGACAGAAATGCAATTAGGAGAGCATTCTAGGCAAACGGTGCGATTTCTCTTCTAGGAAGAAAAACAAAAGCTGCGTGCGTTATCCACTACAAAGGTCCTCGATCCTTTGCAGCTTCAAACCATCCCACAACATTAAACTGCGAGAAACACGGCTTTTATTAACGAGCTCCCATTCACTTCTCTTGTCTTAACGTGCCTGTTTGGGTTCGAGAATCCGAAAGAAAAAAAAAAAAGCCGTCACTGTTTTGAGCGGCGCCGGAGCCGCCGGCGGGAGCGCAGCGTGAACCCCCCAGTTACTACGGCGATGAATGAGATATTTATACCCGGGATACGGCGGCGGGATGAGTCACCGGCGGGGCCGCGCGGGGCTCGCAGCCTGCGGGCTGCCGCGGCCCCTGCAGCGGGGGAGCCGCCGGCTCCTCTCCGCCGCCCACGGGGGGCCGGGCTCGGCCCCTTCGCCACCGCCGGGTCCGGGTGTGTCCCGGAGGTATCCCGGGGGTGTCCTGGGCGGAGTGGGGTGGGTCCGTCCGTCCGTCCGTCCGTCCTTCGGCGGGGGCGGGAGTGGCACCGGCCGCCAGGGGGCGCGCCTGCCCCCGCCGCGCC